>CP139506.1:260379992-260969132 GCA_021014915.2 Artemisia tridentata subsp. tridentata
CAAAGCACATAGCATATTCATACCTGTATTGAAAGATCCACATTTTTCGGGTAAGGGGAAAACCGACTTTTAAAATTCGTCCCGACATTCACAGAGCCCTGGCGCGTTACCCACACGTTGACGCGTGGGTGGCGCGTCAGGAGCAGGTATGAATGTTGGGGAATTTTGGCTAACGTTTGTTATTTTATGTGTTTCGAAGGTTTATTTGTCATCATTAAAACGTTAGGAGATCTTGATAATGTTGCCTCAACAATCTCCCCCTTTTTGATGATGACAAATAAAAACCGAAAGAAAATAAAATTACAAAACGTAGCGAAGACAAAGTGCGCCTTTGGTGTAGCTTGCGTCTTGACCTTGCCTTGTAGTTTGGTGAAGCCTTTGTTTATTAAACTTGAATAGGTCTTCACTCTTGCTTTCTTTTCTTTCTCCCCTTTTGTCGAATCAAAAAGGCGGGACTTCCATTTGAATGGGAAAGTAGCTTGTTCCATTGCACCCGAACGTGCTCCCCCTTGAACATAGCTCCCCCTAGATCGTTGCTCCCCCTTGTTTCAAGGCGGGGATCCATGGGTCAAGAGCCTCACCTTTGCGGTGGCCTAGCTACATAAACACACAACATCCAACAACCAAGAAATCCTCACATGTGAAAGTCCAAAATGGGTTAGGTTACCATTTGGATGCTTGCAACATGGGTTAGTCCACAATAATATATATGTATGGGTGCATGACAAGTTATATAAGTTCCAAAAGACTTCATTTCATTTCAAGCATACATGAACAAAATATGCTACACATTTTATTTAGACAATAACTATCCTAGTACTTTAGCTAAAAGCACTATACTAGTACTTGATGGCAACATACAAGTATGATGTCTAGTTTCCTAGTTTTAGGCCTAGGTTGACTTCTTCTTTCACCATCTTCCCCTTCCCTTTCACCTTATTATCTTCCAACTTCTTATTCATCTTGGACATAGTGGTTAGCAATTCCATGATTCCTTCATGGATGGATAAGAGCATCACCCTAGACTCAATCCTTGATTCTTTGAGAGCATTGACCATGTGTGCGGTGTTTTCACAACAAATGGAGTACTCATCTTCACACAACCTTGGACTTAATGGTTCCTTAATTAAGTCCCACACTTCACTTTCTGCAAAAGTCCTTAACTCATACTCAAACTTAATCCTATCATCACCTTCCTTTTTCATCATATCCATGAATGACCTTTTCATTCTCTTAGAGCTCTCCGGGTTTTGATTTCCTTCATTGTTGTTGACGGACCCTTCCGAAAGAGACATGCTTCCTATTGTGAGAGTTATTGTCTAAGATATAGTGGAGGATGTTTTAAGTTGTGTTTTTATGAAAAATTTTTGAGTCTTTAAAGAGGATGAAGATGTGAGAGGAAAGTTGTAAAGTAAATATTCAATGGTTAATAGAAAAGGTTGTATGGGTATTTGTGAAAAGTATGAGTTAGTGGATTTTTATGAAAGATTTGAACTTAAGATCCCTCCACTATTTCCTTTTTACCATTTACATCCTCATCATCTTCTAGCAATCTCATTCCTAAACCTAATCTTAAATAATTGAATTGATCTTTATCTAAGGGTTTTGCTAGGATCTTAGAGGTATTGTCAACACAAGGTATTTTCTCTATAGTGATGTGGTTTTTCGTGATGTTGTCTTTTAGAAAGTGATGTCTAATTTCAATGTGTTTGGTTCGAGGGTAATCAATTGGGTTTGAATTTAGATTAATAAAGCACGTATCGTCACATAGTATAGGTACTTCATTTAACATGATGTTATAATCAACAAACGCTTGCTTCATCCATAACGCTTGTTGGCAAGCCCTTCCGGCCGCAACGTAATCGGATTCCGTTATGAAGTTGGCGAAAGATGTTTGTTTCTTAGAGAACCATGATGTTAAACAAGCTCCTACAAATGTGCATATTCCACTAGTGCTTTTCATATCAACTATATCTCCTGCATGATCCGAGTTGGCATAAACCAACACTTTTACCCCCGTATCCTTTGGATACCAAAGACCTAAATGTTGAGTTCCCTTAATGTACCTAAATATTCTTTTAACGGCCTCTAAGTGGGAAATCTTAGGATCTTCTTGAAACCTAGCGCAAAGGCAAACACTAAACATTATATACGGCCTACTTGCCGTTAGGTAGAGTAAGCTTCCTATCATGCCCCTATACTTAGTATTATCAACGGATTTGTTTTCTTTGTCTAGGTGAGAACTCTTTTTCTAGAGATAGGGGTTTTTGTAGCCTTAGAATTTTCCAAACCAAACTTCTTAAGCATCTCACCGATATACTTAGATTGATTGAAAAATATCCCATCACTTAATTGTTTGATTTGCAATCCTAGAAAGAAACTAAGTTCACCCATCATGCTCATTTCGAATTCATTATGCATTAATTTAGCAAATTCATCGCAAAGCGATTGGCATGTTGACCCAAAAATGATATCATCTACATAGATTTGAATAATAATAAGATGTTTTCCTTTTGTTTTAGTGAACAAAGTGTTATCTACCATACCCATTTTATATTCATTATGCAAGAGAAAAGATTGCAACCTATCATACCAAGCTTTAGGAGCTTGTTTAAGTCCATACAAAGCCTTTTTGAGCTTATAAACATGATTAGGTTTTTGAAAATCTATAAAACCGGGAGGTTGTGCAACATACACTTCCTCTTCGATGACTCCATTTAAAAATGCACTTTTTACATCCATTTGAAAAATTTTAAAATTATGACTACATGCATATGCAAGCAAGATTCTTATAGACTCTAATCGTGCAACAGGTGCATAGGTTTCATCATAATCAATGCCTTCTTGTTGATTATATCCTTGGGCTACTAACCTAGTTTTATTCCTACAAACAACTCCATTTTCATCAAGTTTATTCTTAAAGACCCACTTGGTTCCTATAATAGTGTAACCACTAGGACATGGAACTTAAATCCATACATCATTTCTTAAGAATTGATCTAATTCCTCTTGCATTGCCATTACCCAATTTTCATCTTTTATGGCCTCCTTAATGTTCTTTGGTTCTATTGTTGAAACAAATGCAAAGTAATTGCTTTTTTCTTGGCCATGTGATCTAAGGTTTCTTTAATCTAATTCTCCTATGACTTGATCTATGGGATGATCATTAAAATCCTTAATGTTTTCTACTCTAGGTGGTACTTCCTCTAGATCATTATTTGGTGATTCTATCCTATTTTGACAAGCATCTTCTTCTATGATGTCATCATCTAGTAGAGGTAATGTCCTAGATTTTGGAGGGGTTTCGTCAAAAGTTACATTACATGATTCTTCAACTTTTAGGGTTCCTTGTTAAGTACAATGTAAGCCTTTGATGTTTATGAATACCCTAGAAATATTCCATTATAATTTCTAGTATCACACAAGTTCGAGTTATCTAAGGAGTTGGATATTGAGCATTTACAACCAAATACTCTAAAGTATTCTAGGGATGGCCTTTTTCCTCTAAGAATCTCATAAGGTGTTTTATTAATGGTTTTCCTAATCAAAACTCTATTAAGTATGTAAGATGCGGTTTCTACAGCATGACACCAAAAATTTTGTGGTATGGATTGTTCATTTAACATTGTACGACTCATCTCTTGTAAAGTCCAGTTCTTCCTTTCAACTACCCCATTAGATTGAGGAGTGCGAGGAGCCGAAAAGTTATGAGATATTACATGTTTATCACAAAAGACTCCAAATTGTATTTCATTATCAAATTCTCTACCATGATCCGTTCGAATTGAGACAATTGAACATCCAAGTAGGTTTTGCAAATTTTTCCCTAAGACTTTGAATTTGTTAAATGCTTCATTTTTTTCTTTTAAAAATAATGTCCAAGTATATCTTGAATAGTCATCCACTATTACCAAAGTGTAGAAGTTTCCTCCATAGCTTTGAATAGCGGATGGTCCAAACAAGTCCATATGTAAGAGTTCTAAAACTCTTGATGTTGAAATCATGTTTATAAGCTTATGACTTGCATGGACTTGCTTACCTACTTTATATGCATCACAAAAATGATTGTCAAATTTTTCTTTAGGTAATTTCCTAACTAATTCCTTAAATGCAATATTGTGAATTAATCGCATGTTAGCATGACCTAATCTCCTATGCCAAATATTGGAATTATCTACAATGGATGCACGATTTATTTTGGAGTTACAAGACACATTACCTAGTTTTGTATTCTTTTCCTTAGAGATGATTTCAAGCATGGTATGCTTACAATCAACATCTTTACTAGGTTGAGTCTTGTAAGTGGACTCTCCTTGAAGCATACCTAACATTTGAAATGCAACTCAAACTTTTGGTATCCATTGTTTCTTGGGTCCGACATGGTTAGCACATAAAAAGCCCAAGTTGAATACTCTTGGGTCTTGAAGAAATATATATAGTTGTTTGATTCCATAATTTGAAAGGGTAGACCAAGGGTTGTTTTGAAAATATGTTTTGTTTTGAAAGTTGGGTCTTACATGTCTTTGATTCAAAGAGTATGAAGGTCTCATGTTTGGAGTAGGCAAGAGAGGTCTTTGGTCAACTCGAGTTTGAGTATATTTAAGACCATTGTGTGAAACCGGGTTGTAATATGGTTTTGTGGTTTCACTCCATACAATGGGTCTTTGATTACGTCGAGTGTTTGCAAGAGGAACTTGAGTATTGATAGGTTTGATAAAACTTTTAGTTTGAGCTTCTCTTTTCCTCAGAGTCCTGGCGCGCTTCTGGCGCGTTGACGCATCAACCAGCGCGTCAGTCTCGGAGGTTTCGAGAGTTTTATTTTCATTTGTTTTCTCAAAGTTAAGAGGTTTAGCTAGACTCTCGGAAGTGGTTTTCTCGTTGTTTGTAAGTCCAAGACCTTCCTTATCTTGGGACACTTTTTGATGATTCAACATCTCATTCAAATCATTACTACTCTTTTTGAATTTTGTAACATTTAATGACTTTTGTTGAAGTTCCGAGACTTCTTCACTCAAAGAGACAACCTTAAGTGTGAGGTTCTCACAATCTTTACATGGTTCAACATTCTCATGGAGAGTGACAAGTCTCTTTATTTCAATTTCAAGTTCATTATTTTTATGAAGTGCTTTAGAAAGTTCCTTTTGAAAGGATCGTTTTTCTTTTATAGTAAATTTTAATTTTCTAAATACTTCCTCATAATTATTAAGTAATTCTTCATTTTCCTCTTGCAATTCATTTATATCAAAAGAAGTTTTGCTAGTAGTAGAGTTATGTTGTACCTCATGAGACTCAATTGCCATAAGACATGTTGCATCCTTGTTTGCTTGATTGCCATCTTCATCATCGCTCCACACTTCACCAACAAATGCTTTGTAATGTAGAGGCTTTGGGCAATCACTAATGAAGTGATCTTTGTCACCACAATTGAAGCATCCATCTTCGCGCTTTGAACCTTGACCATCCTTGTTTCTATGATCATTAGTGCGGTTACCAAACCGATTCCCTCGTTGAAACTTTACACCTCTTCTAAAAAATTTCCTAAAGTTTCTAGCCATGAGATTGAATTCTTCATTGTTCATCTCTTCTTCATCACTTTCTTCAATGCTACCGCCAACTTTACTTGCTTGACTTTTGATGACTTTAGCTTTAAGAGCCAAAGACTTTACCTTCTCCTTTTTGTCTTTGGTCGTAAACTTGTCACTCTCAAGAATCATTTCATAGACCTTGAGATTCCCAATAAGCTCGTTAAGGGGAAGTTTCGCCAAGTTCTTGGCTTCTTCAATGGCCGTCACCTTAGGCCGCCACTTGACCGGAAGAGCACGAAGAAATTTTCTCACATGATTCTTGTTGTAAAAACTAGGATCCAAAGCCGTGAGGCTTGTGATAATAGCATTGAACCGTGTGTAACCATTGTCAATGGTTTCTTCGTCCGAGACCACAAACTTCTCATATTATTGAATGAGTAAGTCAATCTTGCATTCCTTAACTTGTGAGTTACCTTGATGAGTAATGACGAGTGAATGCCAAATTTCTTTAGCGGTCTTGTATACATGAACCCTCTCGAACTCCCTTCGAGGTAGAGCATTGTAGATCATCATCTTGGCTTCTTGATTTTTAACAAGCCTTCTCTTATCATCTTCCTTCAACTCCGAGTATGGCTTCTCCACCATCAACTTGGTTTCGGGATCTAGCATCATGAAGACAAAATCACCATTTTGGATGATTTCCCATAAGTCAATATCCTTGGACCTAACATAGGTCTCAAATCGGGTTTTCCAAAAATAAAACCCGTCGGTCTCTAGCAAAGGTGGTCTTTGCATAGAACACCCCTCAACATAGTTCTCTTGAGCCATGGATCTATACTCAACTTTGTCAAAAATCTTGGTTAGGATTTTAGATTTTTGAGAAAGGAGTTTTTTTTGACTTAAAACGGCTTCTCGGGAAGGTTTTAACGCTCAAAAACTTGAGTATTCCGCTCTGATACCAATTGTAGAACCGTAGAGGGGGGGGGTGAATACGGTTACTTCGAACTTTTAGATGTTTAAAAACTTTAAGCCAAGAAGAACACCAAGTGGTTGTACAATAATCCGACAACCACAAACACAACCAAAGTATATAAAGCAAGTAAAGAACACAACGATATATACTGGTTCGGGATGGGGGGGTTTATACTATCTGTACGTCCAGTTGCGAATCCACGACACCGATACTATTCACTAGTATAATCCTTTCGGTGGACTATAAACCGTTACAATTCACTCCACCAATATTCGCCAATATTGATGCTCACAAAGAAGGAGTTACTCCCCAACGGTATTCCGCCCTCGGAAACCACCCAAAAGAATCTCGCGATTCGACTTCACCTAAGGGTCACCAAGACCACAACCAAAACTTCCCACCGGAAGTATCAAACCCCAACTAGATCCCCAATGATCTAGGCTTGGTCACCAAGACACAAGACTTCCCTTACAAACAATTGAATGAATAAAAAGATGTTTGTTCAACCAAGCGCTAACCTAACCTAGAGACTCGATTGTAGTATAATGGGTAAAGATAAGAAGACCCTCGACACAATCACAAGAGTGGATTAAGTTCTTGAGATTCTTCCCTTGCAAGGAGATGTGTTCTTTCAAAGATGTTAGTGTGTTTAACTAAGAACACAAGATAGAATTAGAGAGATTAGAGAGAAAGAATGTAGAGAGAAAGAGTAATGGCAAGGGGTGAGGAATACAAGAGGCAAGGGCGTATTTATAGGCCAAGACCCAAACTTAGGATTAATTTACCGAGGCCGGCGCGTCACCCACGCGTCAACGCGCGGGCAGCGCTCCAGGACCTCTGTTGTAGAAATCCCAAGTTTTGGGTGTTGGTCCTTATAAATACCAAACCTTGCTAAACCCCCAATTGTACTTCACACTAAACCTTAACATTAATCAATCTAAGGTTTACCAACTCAAATAGCCAATTTGGAAAATGTTTTGTGAAGTGTTTATGAGAAAACCAAATACCAAGGGTAGAAGAGTAGAAAGGGTAATTTGGGAGGGGTAGAAAGGGTATTCCTCACATGGCATAATAGAGAAGAGAATATGCCATGGAATATTCCTCTATAGGGAAGAGTGTGAGAGGTTAGGTTAAGAGGTAACCATGGTTGGGTTAGAAGAGTGTGTAGAGAATAAACCATGGTTAGGTTAAAGGGTATATCCAAGGGAATATTCCATCCTTGGTGTGGTTAAGAGTTAACCAAGGTTAAGTGTAGAGAACTAACCATAGTTGGGTTAGGAGAACCATGGTTGGGTTAAGAAAGGATATTCCAAAGGATATTCCATTTCTTGGGGAGGAAGGAGAAATGGATGGTTGAGATATGTTGTAGGGAAATGAATGGTTGAGATGAAGAGTGTGTAAGGAATATAAGAGATGAGTTGGATTGTGTAAGGGTGAAGAGATGTGTGTAAGGGAATAAATAAGTATTGGATGTGATGGGGAGCCTTGTGTGTGTAGAGAGTGAGATGGTTGTGAGTAGTGTGTGTATTTTGAATGTAAAGGTATTGGGAGTGTAGAGAATATGTTGTAGAGATGGGATGTATAGGGAGTGAGTTGTATGTGTAAGGTATGTGTAAGTATGTGAGTGAAGTGTGTGTATTTTGAATACAAAGGTGTGTGTATGTAAGTATGTATGTGTAAGGATGTGTGTGTGTGTGTAGAAAAGAGTGTATATGTGTGTATAGGGAAGTGTATGTATGTGTGTATAAGAAAGGTGTATGGGAAGTTGGTAAAGTGAAGGGAATATTGTAAGGAGGAATATTGTGTGGGAGTTTGTGAGGAGACAAAGTACTCTTTGTGTAAGGAGGTGTAAGGAATATGTAAGAGGTTGTTGGGAAAGGATTTTTGGGAAGGATTGTGGGAGATTTGGTATGTTTGACTTTTTATAAAGATGAGATTAAGAAAAGATTAAGAAATTATCTAATTGTCATTAAGAAGAAAAGGTTTAGACAATTAAGATTATAAGTTGAGAAAATCATAGGTTACTTATAAGTTCAAGTAACACAACGTCGAGAATCCATATTTTCATAACTCGTGACTTTCCACGACTCGACGTACTCAACTAACACCTTGGTTCAAACAAGTTAAGTGCTTTGCCTTGATGTAAAGCATAACCCAAGTGGGAAAGGATGCGTTTACGCAAAGTGACCTTTGACTTAGTTTGACCAATAAGGGAGTAAACCCGTTACGTGATTAGAGAAGACGTAAGCACGGGATATGAGCATATGGATGCTTTCACATGATGTTACGTGAAATATATAAGCTCCCTAAGTTTAGAAAAGCCTTGGCTAGAGGCGAGAGTTAGAAAATATGAGTTGGCGTTTTCCTGCAAGTGGGTGCTTTAAAAGTTGGATCTCTCTAATCCCAAAACTCGTTTCGAGTGTTCTCAATTAAGCACATAGCATATTCATACCTGTATTGAAAGATCCACATTTGTCGGGTAAGGGGAAAGCCGACTTTCAAAATTCGTCCCGACATTCACAGACCCCTGGCGCGTCACCCACGCGTTTACGCGTGGGTGACGCGTCAGGAGCAGGTATGAATGTTGGGGAATTTTGGCTAACGTTTGTTATTTTATGTGTTTCGAAGGTTTATTTGTCATCATTAAAACATTAGGAGATCTTGATAATGTTGCCTCAACACGATCAATCCCTCGGTACTTGCCACTACACTATACTACATCGGTCAGGTACACTGCCTGGTGGGGATTGCAAGCTTCTCAAGATCCCTTGAGAGGTAAAACCTTTTGCAGGGTTGAATTTTATTTTATTAGGTCTACTCACTAGATTCCTTTCTAGTGAGATTTTTATTTTATTTTATAGGTTTTCTTTAGTCTATCTTTTTCTTCGTTCCTTTGTCCGTAACCATTACCATCCGCCATCATGGAAGGTGGTAATATCTTTGACCCAGCCAACCCAACACAACAAAACCAACCTCCTAGAGCCCGCACTTTAGGAGAGTACTCCCGTCCTAGCCACCAAGGCTATCGAAACACCATTGAGCTCACTCAAGGAGCCAATGTGTCTCCCTTTCGATCCGACACCATCCGGTTGGTGCAAAGCGGGTGTGCATTCCTTGGACTTAGTTCCGAAGATCCAAACCAACATCTCAAGGATTTTCTCAAAATTGTAGATTCCATAGACCTTGATGTTGCAACTCGAGAGACGACCCGATTGCGTCTCTTCCAATTCTCTCTGCGAGACCAAGCTAGTCAATGGCTTGAACGTCTACCCGCAGGATCCATCACATCTTGGGATGATCTCACCACTCGTTTCCTTTCTCAATTTTTCCCACCGGGAAGAACCACTAAGCTAAGGAATGATATCTTGATGTTCCAACAATGTCAAGGCGAAACCCTCTACGAGGCATGGACTCGATTCAAGGACTTACTCCAAAAAGTCCCTCATCATGGCATAGATCTTTGGCTCCAAGTCCAAATCTTTTATGACCATATCAATCTTTCCACAAGGCAAACCATTGACCAAGCGGCCGGTGGTAAGCTACGTGATCGGAGTGCGGAAGAATCATGGGAACTCATAGAAGATCTTGCTCTCTATGACAACGAAAGTTGGAATGATCCCCGTGATTTGAACAAAACGGTCAAGGCAATATCTTTGCCCTCGAATAATTCAAGCATTCCCGACCGTAGGATCATGGAACTTGAAGATCAAGTCAAGTTTCTCATGAAATCCTACGAAGCTCCTAAACCTTCAAGCCAAGTGAATAAAATCACTTCTTCATGTGAATATTGTAGTGGTCCCCACGACACTCGTGATTGCATGGAACTCCCCGAACAAGCTTTTGCGGATTACGCATCCTCGCGTACCGACGGAGCGGGAGAAAAGTGGTACACTTTCAAACCCAAGCCAAACCCTTATGGTGATTCATACAACCCATCTTGGAAAAATCACCCAAACCTTAGGTGGAAGCAAAACCAAAACCCTTCTGAAAACAATTCTTCCAATCCACCTAATCGTTTCCAACCAAACGGTTCAAACTCGAACCGTACTTTCAACAACAATCCTTCTAACAACTATGGTAGTACCAACAAACTTGAAGGATTGATGTTCAATTTTATGGCATCTCAAGAAGCTCGTTTGGCCAAGTTTGAGTCTGAATTCAACCAACAACAAACGGAGATGACCAATAAAATTGACAACTTGTTGAAAGCCCTCAATAACCAATTATTGGCCCCAACAAATAAGGACACTAGGAACACTAGTAGCGGAACCAAAATCAAGGATCCTTCATCATCCAAACATGTCCACTTTGTCAACGTAGTCACTATTAAGCCAATCGATAAGAATAGGGAAGAAGATAATAAGGATAGGGTTGGGATTGATAGTGAATCTAAGAATGAGATTATGGAAATTGAGGATGATAAGAAAAAGGGAGTAGATGAAGTAGAGGATGTAGTAGACTACTTCGATAGGCTACCCACTAAGGAAGAACGTGCGTACCATAAGGATTTGTTCGATGACCCCGAGACACCATACTTCCTAGGTAATCCAATTATCAAAGTGAGCGATCCATCTAATATCAGCATACCATGCAACATTGGGCATGTGCATGTGTGGAAGGCCTACATCGATCTTAAATATCCTACAAACATTATGACTAGGATCCATTACAATTGGATAATGAAAAAGCAACTTGGACCTAGGATATTTCCCAACACGGGTTGGATGAGTAACTTCGTAGGAAGAGTTAAGGGATTGCACGTCTTTGTAGGAAACTTCACCTATGTCACCGACTTTGTGATTGTAGAAGATATTCGCCCGATAATAGATAAGTGCCTAACTCAAGTAGTGTTTGGAAAGCCATTTGTTGAAGTCTCTAAAATGACTTACAACCCGTCCTTAGGAATAGTTAGATTCAAGGATGAGACCGATGAGATAGCCTACCAAATGCCATATAAGATTGAGCAATTCCGTCTTTTTTCAAACATCGAGAAGGAGCATAAGCAAGCGGTCTACTATAGGAATGATGAGGATAGACGTAGAGGAGTAGACTATGTTATGGGTAGAATATTTGGTTTCTACAAAGAATGCTTGCAACTAGGTCCGGAATACAAAACTAGGGCCGAGGATGACCTTGAGAACGTGACCAACGACGGAGTCACGTAATAGTACGTGACTTTGAGTCTAGCTACAAGACTCGTTAATAAAGAAAATCGCTTCTTGGGAGGCAACCCAAGCTTTTGTTTGTTTGATTGTTTGTTGGTTTGTTTTTATTTGCTTCCGTATGCATACCTTATTTTTATTGTTTATGGTTCATGTTTCAACTTAAGTTGTGAAAATGCATTATTTTGTTTTTAACTTCGTCTTAACTACATATAAAGGTATTTTGCAAAAGATAAGTGTAAGGGAAATCCAAATTTGTTTATAAGAACAAGATTGAACATGAATCATAACAATATTAAATTAGCATGCATATTAGTATTTGTTTGAGTCAAATGCTTGTATCGAGTCATAATGAATATTTTGCAGGAATTCCAGGAATTAAGGCATAGGTTTTTCTAGAAATTTTCCAGAAACTAAACATAAGATTTCTGTCAGATCACTCTGACGGCGTCAGGTGTAAAATTCTGGAAAATTTTTGCAAGTTTTGTTTTTCTACCGGAACCATAAAGTTTTGTTAAATCTTCAACTTATAAACTCCAGGAATCTGCAAATATTCATTCCACAAGCATTATATCTTTATCTGCTTTCTAGTATTTTATTATATAGAGAGTTTGCTGCCGATTTTATGCGAGGTTTGCCGTGATTGTTTTCTCAGGTTTAACAGGTTATATTGGACAAGAAGATGATTTATATTTTGGAAGGGAAGCTTTGTACGTTCATTTTCTTGGAGGAGGATCTAACCATGTTACCACATTATCCACACCGAACGAATCAGGGGAGTATTTGTTTCATACTTTTACCTTCTTTACTTTTACATCTTTTTATTTGAACATTGGGGACAATGTTCAGCTTAAGTGTAAGGGGGGGTAAATGATGATACCTTAGAGAATGCAATTACACTTGATTTTTGTTTGTTTAATTGTAGGTGTGTAATAAAACTGAGAGAAATATTTGTTAGGGCAATTTTAGCGCCAAATTTAAATTTTTTTACAACATATAGGAGTGAAACTTTAGTCTTAATAAGCGTCTCATGTATAGGAGTTATATGACTAGCACAAAAAACCGTACCACTCAAAAAATTTCCACCTCAAATATGTGAGGTTCGCCCCTAGATTTGTTAGGAAAAGCATTTATGCTTATGAGTGTACCGGTAGTACTTAGATTCTAGAACTTGCGTTAGTGATTCATCCCGAGACCACAAGTGAGACTACATTCGTGTAGTTGGATTACTACATGATAAGAGGCATTAGGATAACCCTTGTTTTACACCTGTATTATAATTACATTGACTTCATTGGTCAAGTAATTCCCCCACACCCTTGCGATGTACTCATTTTTGGTACACGATACCCCTAGTACACCCCTCAGAGCCTATCTTTTTCGTTTCTAACTTTAGGTGATTGGAAAGACCGAAAGGAAGAAATTCTGAATAGCGCATTCCAGTTACTTAAAGGAAGAATTTGTTTACAATCCACCCCCAAATGTACACCCAAATCGCCTTAGCCTACCTTGTATGCACTCATCTTTAGTGCATTATTGTTACAACATTTGTTTAAACCCTTTGTTAATTGTCTAATTGATTACATGGTTGCTAAGTCGAGTCATATCTTGTACATATTGTTTTGGGACGATTGGGACTCATGGGTAAAGTACTAATGTTATGGAGTAATGGGGAAGAACAACGTTTACTACCCCCATATATGCGTTAATGTTTTAAAGTACTCCAAGTGTTTTGATTATCTTAATTCGAGTCATTGGAATAGTTATTTGTAAAGTATGTAAAAGTTCAAGTGTAAGGGGAATGCAAATCCCCTATGATGTATTATTTTGGATGGTAGGGTAAGAGTGTATGCAAAAAAAAAAAAAAAAAAAAAAAAAAATCGAAAAAATCAAGAAAAAGAAAAAAAATAGAAAAAGAAAAGAGAAAAACATACGGACTACCATCCCGTTTCCTTTTATGTTTTTGTTAGTTTTCATTAGCTTAAGTCGAGTCGAGTCTTGGCTTAGCAACGCCGCATTGTACATGTAATTAACCAAGATGATTAACTCGCCACCAGCAAAGATTGCCTTTATCCAACAAAACCGTGTTTATCATATCCCTACACCTCACATTACAACCCTTTGAAAGACCTCTTTGATAGTTTTCCTAGGTGCTTACGCCTAGTGGTGGAGGTTTTTGATCCTTTCCCAAGCCTATGGTAATCTATGTGCTATGACAGGTAGTGAGAGATATTTTTCATTTTCATTTGTGATATATACTTTTATAACACCCGAGAGATGTGAGTATCCAAACACTATTTATGTGGTGCTAGTGTATAATTTCCGTGCTTATTTTGATTGAAGTGGAACGATCATTTGTTGTAATTACTTTTATATTAGTGTTAAATGACCCCTAGAAGCGCATTTGCTTGAGGACAAACAAATCTCAAGTGTAAGGGTATTTGATGAGGCGAAAAGTGTTACGCTTTTAGGGGGTCATTTAAGCCCTAAGTCGTGATAATTTGATCAAATATTGCCTCAAATCGTTCCTTTTGTCATTTTAGGTACTTTGGAGAAGAAATCTGGAAAAGGAAGCATTTTGGACGTTTTTGGAGCATAAAAGTGAAGAAAACGACAAAGTCTCAAATTATGCTGGAAACAGTACCTGACGGCGTCATGCTTTACTAGGTGACGGCGTCATGTGTTGACAAAGAGGTGGATATGAAGTTTACACGAGACGTGCCAGAAAGATTTTTTCTGTTTAAAGAGTGACGGCGTCACCTTTTGTGACGCCCAGGCCGTCACGTGTTGGAGTAAAAGGAGACGGCCCAGAATACTTTATAAGGTGACGGCGTCAAAGATGGATCTAGGCAATCCGAGAGTTAGTTTGGCGGCGAGTTGACGGCGTCAAGGTCTACAACGTGACGCCGTCAAGATGTATTCTCTATATATAGTTTTCTATTTTTCATGCATTAAAAGAGAGAGAAATTTTGGGAGAAGTTAGGGATAAACCCTAGGTCGAATTTTATACTCTTTGTAAGGGTTTTTCACCCTTGTTTCATCTATGCTTAATTAAAGATAAGTCTTCCATTAATCATTCAATATGTCTATGTGTTGTTTGATTCTATCTTATGCTTGTCTTTACATTAACATGCTAGGCTAGGTTTATATGGTGTTTGCTTAGATGTAATGAAACCTAGCTATTGATTATTGATTGATGGTTTGTTATTAATTGTGTTGGATGGGTGATATCAATGTTAGGCTTAAGAAAACTGGCTAACTTCCTATTGGTAACTTGCTTGACGTCTTAAGAAACATGAATCGGATGTGTACTACGATTAATTGGTTGTATTTAATGCATAAGAGAATATTAATGAGGCCATGATAGGATACTTAACGTGTCGTCATAGGAAGAGATATAATCTTATAGAGTTGGGGAAGGACGTACACACCCCCACGAATGGTATTAAGGAATGCAACCCGTCATCCACGCAATTGTAACAAACTAATCAATCAATGAAAGATAGCTAGGGAGTAGTGAAACCTAAGTAAACACGTTTCTCTCCATATTAGTTTTTCTCACATTTACTTTATAGTCATTTTATTTTTATTGCATTTGTAGTTATTTGGGTTAGTTGGCTAGCAACTAATTCCGCCCACTCCTTCAAAACCGAGATTTTACTTGCTTTCATAAAATATAAAAATACAAAAAGAATCTTCCCTCACCCTTAGACCTAATTAGAGTAGTTTTCAATCCTAACGAACACTATTCCCTAAGTAGAACGATCAATCCCCCGGTACTTGCCACTACACTATACTACATCGGTCAGGTACACTGCCTGGTGGGGATTGCAAGCTTCTCAAGATCCCTTGAGAGGTAAAACCTTTTGCAAGGTTGCAAAACCACACATCAGCTTGATGGATTGGCAGCTCAACATGGCATTTCTCTTAGCACCTATGCACCACCAGGGACTACTACCAACCAACCATATAGTTCAGCTCAACATGATTATCCCACCACCACAGAAGCACCATAGCAGCAGCAAAAATAGCAAGATGTAAGTAACTCAAATGTATAAACACGAATGGTTTTGATGTTAAATGGATCGAATAGTGTGAGTTTTAGAGAGAGGTTATAGAGAGAAAGTGATGGGAGCCTTGAGAGAAACTTGTGATATATTAGCTTATAAAATAAAGGTCCAACCCTCTCCTTTGGTGGAGAGGGCTATTTATACACATTACAATAACGCCTCTAGTAGGCTATGGTTCGGGCTGACAGTGGGTAAAGACCCGACCCGACACCATGGTGAAACGTAAACTAAACTAATACGATAAATACTACGAGCTACATAATGCTAAACCATAATCGGGGTGACCGAGTCTTTAATATGAATAATCGTATTCCTAACAATCTCCCCCTAAGGGAGGTCACCCCGGAAATTACACATTGAATTCTAGCATTCTGATCTCTGACGAAAACTTTGTAGCTCGTAGCCTTTGATTCTTCATTGTAATGAACTTTGTGCTTCCAGCAGCGGACTTTAGATGACTTGTTCAATGTGTTGGATGATCTTTGACATTACTTCGAGTTCATCATCCAAATGAGTATCTCCAAGTCATCTTTGTGTAGTAACATCTCCATGTGATGATGTGATCTTTGTAGTACCATGCTCACACTTTTCTTGATCATAATTTTCAGCATCAAAGTTATGGAATCATTGTTGAAGGCCCTTCAATGATCATGATCTCTTTGATTAAGTTGATGAAGTGTGAGCATGAGGTGATGAATTGGAATCTTTGGTGTCTGCCATTTGCCAACTTCTTCATCTCTAGTGGTTGTACGCCTTTCCATCATGCTCATACATCTTTTTTGAACGAATCTTCACATTTGTGTAGTTCTCTAACTCGTAACTCCTTTTAGATGTGGGTATGAGCATGTGGAAACAAGAGTGATGGTGGTGATAATGATAAGGGTGGTATGTTAAGCTGCATGAAAATTGGTTAGTAATAAACATACCAGCACTTATAGGTTCGGATTTCGAGATCGTTAACAGCATAGTGTGAAAACTTTCTCTAATCCTTGCCAAGGCCGTTCCTGAACCGGATACCCCCGAGAGGGCTTACAAGATCTACCGAAGTACATCAACGATTCAGGTGAGTCGCTGGAGTTCACCCCACGACTGTAGACTGTTTGTAACCACCGCACACACTAAGCGTAACCCACGAGAGATTACCGAAGTGACATGCTATCAGGGTTGTTTGATGTTGACCCTGGCAGGAGTTTCCATTCAATCACTGGGGAATACATAAGTATATTCCCTCATAAATGTTCTGGCAGATTGCTAAGATCTGCGTAGGACTCATAAGTTTACAACTGGTGTCCTTAATGTTGAACAGCCAGTGTAGAAGTAGCACGTGTTCCTATGAGATCTTATGATGCATCTCGCGGCTCTAGACTCAATAAGTGCATGATTTGGTAGTCGGAGACTGGAGCGGTGTCTCCTGTTTCAATATCAACATGGCTCGTAATGAGCGGTCGATAGATTATGCAGGGTTCCCCGTGAGAATGAAACAAGCTCTTTTGAGAGAACTTGACTGGCTATAAGGTTTAGTGCAGTGCGTCACTGGGTCCATGACGTCTTGTCTTTAATACCGGTGTTACCTTAGTAACCACCAGTAGCATATGAATTGAACCCGGTTTCTGACCTAAGGTTGAATAATATGGAGGGCTATTTCTTTTCACCCTTTCTCATTACTTTTCTTTTTAATTCTTCAACCCCTTCTTTCTTCTTTCTCATATATCTCCTTTTTTCATAAACATACCTAAGGACTTTCTAATACTATCTATTGGGTATTGTCCTTGTGTAGATCTCTCCGGCTCTGGCGGATCATAGGACGGTTTTCCTAACCTTAGCCACCTTATAACTTCATGACTATCCTATGTTGCCATCAACCAAATCTTTGAAAATTCTCTCAAAGTGTTTATGATTAAGAAACGCATTTTGCTAACACTTTGAGAGTTTTGTGATTTTCAAATGCTCCTCCTTAACATGTGCTCATAGGGTTTTGATATAAATTTGCACATGTCGGGGTGAGTAGCACTTTTGAATTGATCCACCTTCAGTGGATAAAACCAGGCATTCGAGATACGCTTACATCACTAGTTAGACTAGCTTGAAGTTATTACCCGGTCTGATCAAGTCTGTAGAAGGTTTCTCGAAACGGTACTATCTAATCAGACAAGTCCTTTCAATTCATGACAGTTTTCATCAATTCATTGGTTAAGTCTGAGTCACGCTCACATGAGATGTTGTTTCCATTAGTCACCACTAGCCACTTGCTCCCCCTCAATATGTGCATTGATATATCAAAGAGTTTAGCACATATGGGAGAGCATACATTTAAGTCCAAAACATCACATTTTATCAGATTTCATATTTAAATCACATTCTCTCCCCCGATCAAAAATTTCAAATCATTTGAGATTTTTTGATCCCAATTGATTTAAATAAGTTTAGAGAACATGGGAGAAAAATGTGGTCAGGTTTAGTATGTACTGATATTTTGAGACGAACTGATGATCACTACTGCTGGTGCACAAAGTTTCAAAAGGTGTCAGAAATTTTGAACAAATACTCTCCCCCTCAATTAATGACCCGTTTTCCTTTTAAAGAGCTGTAGTCATTACATTTATTGTTGAGTATTTGCGAAAATTTAAGTCTAATATCCACCTTGTGTACTACAAAAACTCTCCTGAAGAATCATAGATGAGAGTTTTTGTGATGAAAGAAGACTTCTCTTCTTATACTAGAAATGATGCACTGAAACGTACAAAATTTCGAAGGAACATGGATATAAAGTAATCCATGCCCGGGTGAACTTCACCCAGTAAGAGGAACAACCGTCTTTTTGGCGACGTGTTTCCCCCATCTAGAGGAGCGGGTTGCTATCTGAAGTAATAGCAAGCCATCATGACATGTTTTAACCATTTATTATAACTTCTACTCGAGCTTCATTTAAAGTTCCGTGCCATTATTGAATGACATTTCTAGAACCTTAAATGTTATCGATAAACAGAAGACATGCCTAGAGGAACTATTTTTGGTATTTTCTTGATTTTCTGATTTTTATGGTTTTTATAGATTTTATATTTTTGTATTTTCTTTTTGGTTTTATAAGATATATACAAGGATATGTGAAGCAAATCCATCACTCCTCACTTTCTTCCTGAAGACCTTTGAGTGATTCTGGTGGTTACTAATTTATATTTTTGTATTTTCTTTTTGGTTTTATAAGATATATACAAGGATATGTAAAGCAAATCCATCACTCCTCACTTTCTTCCTGAAGAACTTTGAGTGATTCTGGAGTAAGACTCTTCATTCCAAGACGCGGGAGAATGAACTGAAATCGTTCTCTCGGAAGTGCCTTAGTGAAGATATCAGCCAGCTGAAACTCTGTCCTCACGAAATAAAGTTCCACAACCCCCTTTTCAACTTGTTCCCTGATGAAATGATGTCGAATATCAATGTGCTTCAATCTGGAGTGCTGGACATTGTTGCAGCAAAGAGCGATGGCACTTTTGTTGTCACAGTACATCGGAATCTTGTTGTAAACAAAGCCATAGTCCAATAGTTGAGATTTCATCCATAAGATTTGAGCGCAACACGATGACATGCAATGTATTCAGCCTCTGTGGAGGAGATCGATGTACTCATTTGCCTTTTTGATGACCAGCTTACAAGCTTATCTCCCAGAAATTGAGCACCACCTGAAGTACTTCGATGAGTATCTTGACACCCCGCATGGTCAGCGTCAGAGTAGGCAGTGAGGGCCATAGTGGTGTCTTTAGGATACCAGAGACCCATGTGGATAGTCCCTTGGAGATACCTGAAGACTCTCTTGACTGCTTCCAAATGCTTTTTGGTAGGCTTGGATTGATACCGAGCACACATGCATACAACAAATAGAAGATCTGGCCTACTAGCAGTGAGGTACATTAAGGATCCAATCATGCTGTGGTACTTGGTTTGATCGACTGGGATCCCTACAGTGTCCTCATCCAGTTTTGATCTTTCGACCATAGGAGTGTCAACTGAGTCACATAATTCAAATCCAAATTTCTTCAAAATTTCAGTAGCATACTTGGATTGATTAATGAAAATGCCATTGGGATTTTGAGAGATTTGAAACCCCAGGAAGAATGACATTTGTCCCATCATGGACATTTGGAACTAGGAGTTCCTCTCTTGTGAGAAACGATCACATTCCATAGGGTCAGAAGAGGCAAAGATGATGTCATCTACATAGATTTGAACATGAAAAAGATGTTTGCCCGATTTTCTGGTAAAAAGTGTAGGATCAACAACACCCTTGGTGAACTTGTTAGCTAGAAGAAACTTGGACAATGTATCATACCATGCCCTAGGAGCCTGCTTAACTCCATAGAGGGCCTTCTTCAAGTGATAGACGTGATTAGGACGTTCAGGGTCCACGAATCCTTCAGGTTGACTAACATAAACTACCTCTTTCAACTTACCATTTAAAAATGCCGTCTTAACATCCATCTGATATACAACCATATTCTGACTGGCAGCATTAGCAAGGAAAATTCTAATGGCTTCAATTCTAGCAACAGGTGCGAAGGATTCTTCAAAGTCTATGCCTTCCTCTTGTCGGTATCCTTTGGCTACAAGCCGAGCCTTATTTTTCAGAACATTACCATGCTCATCAAGCTTCACTTTGAAGATCCACTTGAGAGCGATAATCATAGCACACTCTGGAGGAGGTACTAATTCCCATACTTCAAGTCGATCAAATTTATGAATTTATTCTTGCATTGCAGTGAACCAGGAGTCTTTAGACAATGCATCTTTGAAATCCTTGGGTTCAGCTTTAGATAGTACGGAATTAAAGAAGCACCACAAGGCATCGGTGGCAAGTTGTTTACGTGTAGATACCGGACGAGAAAGGTTTCCAATGATGTTGTCAATCGGGTGATCATTTGTCCATTTTCTGAGATGCTCATGATGTTGAGGGTAGTGAACTGAAGTATCAGTGGTTGAGTCTTCTAAAGAAGTTGCCTCATTAGAGGGTTCAGGAGCAAAGATATTTTCAAACGGCTCATCAACATGTTGAGCGAAAGGATTTACTTCAAAAGAATTGTCTAATGCCGTTCCTTGATGTTCAGAAGACGTTTGATCATTTGACGTATGTTGAGTATGACTAGATGATGGTGCATCCTGACCAATGGATATGGAAACAGATGGAACATTAGTTTCTTGAGGAGCATTTGCAGCAGTAACATTAGGATCTGCAACTTGTGGTTCAAGCTTGTGAGTCTGATGTGACTCAAAATATTCGTCAAACATTGGATCAAACAACTTCTTCAATTCCTCACTTGTGGGGGGTACAAGTCCTGAACTAATTGGTCCAGGTGTCAAAAGGTTAGGTGCGGGTCCAGAACTGGTGTGTTCAGGAACCGTATGCTCAGTCAGCTCATCAAACGTGACATGAATGGTTTCCATGATTTGTCGGGTTCTTTTCTTGTAGATTCGGTAACCCTTTCTATCTGGTGCATAACCAACAAAGATCCCAATATCAGCTTTTGCCTTCAGCTTACCCAAGTCTTCACTATCGTTTGTTGGATAACACAATGCACCAAACACACGTAGAAAGGAAAGATCAGGTTTTCTAACATGCACCAGCTCATAAGGAGTTTTGTTGTGAAGAGGATGTATCAGTGATCGATTTTGGGTGTAGCAAGCAGTTGCAATCGCCTCCGCCCAAAGGAACATTGGAGATTTAGAAAATATTAGCATGGTTCGAGCAGCCTCAACAAGGGTACGGTTTCGTCTTTCGACAACTCCATTCTGCTGAGGCGTTCGTGGAACACTCTTTTGATGACTGATGCCAAGGTTTTCATAGAATTGAGTAAGTTGCTTGTTAACAAACTCAGTTCCATTGTCTGTGCGAATGAACCTGACAGTTTTATTGAGTCTAACTTGCAGTTGCTTGATAAGTTTAATGATGATCTCGGGTGTCTCATCCTTAGATCTCAAAAACTTTACCCATGTAAAACGAGAGTAATCGTCAACAATTACTAGAACATATCTCTTCCTATTTAAACTTTGTACTCTCATTGGTCCACACAGATCCATGTGAAGGGTGTGAAGAACTTCCATAATGGTGTTGATAGATTTGGGTTTGTGAGTGTGTTTCTTGCTTTTACCCGGCTGACAGGCGGAACAGAGATGATGTTTTTCATATTTCAACCTGGGCATGCCTCGAAATAGATCCTTACGAGTGAGCTCATTGATGGTACCGAAGTTTAAGTGATTCAAGCGACGATGCCACAACCATGATTTGTTCTTAGAGACCTTAGATAACAAGTAGATAGGTGATGAACGCATCATATCTTCTATAGAGATGGTGTAGAGGTTTGTGCCACGGCTACCTTGTAGAAGATCAATACCATCCAATTCTCTAACGAAGCATGTGTGTTTTCTGAAGGTGACTTCAAGATCGGAATCACAAAATTGACCAACAGAGAATAGATTGTGTCCAAGACCTTCCACATAGTATACTCTAGAAATCACGCTCTCACCAAACACATAGTCTCCATAACCCATAATAGCACCAAAGTGGTTGTTCCCGAATCTAACAGTCCCGATAAACTTTTTCATGAAATTTTTGAGCCGTGAGCGATCCCCAGTCATATGTTTTGAGCAACCTGAGTCCAAATACCACAGGACAATTTGTACGACCTGCATTTGAAACCAGACAAATATGGATAACTGAAAAACGTGGATCCCCAAGTGCAATTGGGGTCCAATTGGTTAGCACAAACATATTCAGGTGAAACAGGATTTGTATATGCAATGGTGTCCTTAGAGACATCTTTACTAATGGGTGCAATAGACCTATTATCAAGGCATTGTGTCACTAAAGGGAATTTTCTACCAGTTGCCTTCCATTCCTTAACATTTGCAAACTTAAGATTGGTCATTTTAGTTAAGGGGCACTGAATTCCTAAAGTGAACTTTCTTCCAGTAGGTCTCCATTGATGATCAACAGTAGCAAATGATTTTCCTGTGGGTCTCCACTGATATCCTACAGTGGTGAATATCTTTCCTGTAGCTTTCCAAACACGTTTTTCTAGTTTACGTTTCTTAGCAATTTTAACTGGGGATGAATTAGAAGACTTCAAAAATGACATAACACACTCATCATGATTACAAGAAATTAAACAGTCATTACATGTCTTACAAGTAGCATAAGAATTCGAATTAATTACAGTACGCTTATAGCTAATACTAGAATCAACATGATTCATTTCATTCAAATCAATCTTATTGTTCCTAAGGTGGTCTTCTACTTTCTTCCCTTGAACACTCTTAGCTGGCGAAGTCCTATCATTCCTTGCATTGCAACTAGGCTTTGACCCGCTAGCTTTAGTGTAATTGTTTACTCCTGTAGAATTAATGACGGGAACATTAGATTGTTGCACTGTTGTTTGTTTTCTAGTAAGTGATGTGTTACGTTCAAATGTTGTCAAAGGTACATCAAAGGTAACATGCTTGTTCTTAATCTTAGATGAAGATGCAGTAAGCCTATCTCGCATGTTCATGGTCTTAGGACATGTACCAATGGCATATTCTAAGAGTTCTTGTGATCGATTGGTGAGGAAACAGACATCAAAGATGGTCTTATCAACTGGTCTCACCATTCAATCCTCTTCAATGGTCTCACGAAGCATGTCAAGGCAATCCTTAAGGTGTCTAAGGTAATCACTATGGACTAGCTCATTATTCCTAAGGGGAAGTGGAACATTCACAGCATCACATGCATATTTTTTACATTCACAGACCTTGGAGAAGACATTATCACAAGCAGCAACAGGCATTTTCCCTTTCACCTTAGTCTTTAGATTCTCAATTTCATTTAACAAAGAAGTTATTTTTTCATTGGTTTTGTCACGTGTGATCTTAATTGAATCATATAACTCTTTGTAGTGTTGTTTGACTTTTGAATTTTCAGCTTGAAAACAATCATTTTCATGTTTGAGTTTGTTGATGATGTTTTGAAATTGAAAATTCTGAGAATCTACAGACTGTGGTTTATGGGAACCAATCACATCACTCTTATTTGACTTCAATTGAGCAATTTGTGCCCTCAATTTTCGAATCGTGTTCGTGTGAGCTTGAATTTTTTCATCCCGTTTGGCTAATTCAAAATATGCATCAAATTCAAGAGCATCCGAGGATGTCTTGGCATTTGTAATTTTAATCCTTTCTTCTAAATGTTGATATTTTAAATGCAGATTAAGATTATCGACTTCTAGTTTCAAAAGTGCCTGACCATGTTATCATGATCATCGTTTTGAATTTTTTCATGCAATTTTAAATTCTCCCCCTCAAGCTCAACAACACGATTATGGAGAACATTTAAAGCAACAGACATTTCATGAAATTGACAAGCAGTTAATGCAGAATCAGTAGCAGTATAGAATACATCTTGTGCAATACATTTAGCAATCAAAGTGTCATTCATGATAAGAGCATTTTTCCTCGCAATTTCACTATATTGAAGATCTATTGCAATTTGTTTTCCCTCATTTTCCACATTTTTAAACACTTCTTTCATCTCATTCACTTCAATTTCAAGGGATTTTTGCATGCCCTCAAAGTGTTCTTTGATAAGTTTAAAAAATGGGATAACTTCAGTTAAGTAACACTCTTTCGTTAGTTCAAATCCCCTTTCACCCTCAGTAATTCCCGTTGGTGTAATTCTCTTTTTACATGTTTTATCAAAATCAGCGAACATTTGACAAATAACATAGATGCTAATAAGAGTTTTACATTGTGTGGGAAGTGATAACTGAACTAAGTGCATTGGTGTATTGGGGAGATACACCGTTGGGGTAGCAAACTTTTGAGGGGTTTTGGCCTTAAGTTCTTCAGCTTTCATTTTCTCAATGTCTAAGGACCAAAATACCTGCTCTGGTGTTAACTTAGTTTGAGGTGCAAAAACAGTCAATCGATTCTGTTCATAGTAATTATGAGGCTTGATATTGACATGTTTTTTAATACACTTTGGATCCTTCATTTTATTATCTAATCTCTCTCTATTGGCAGATTCTATCTCATCAATTTCCTCAGTAGACGACACATCAGGGGGGGGGGAATGATCAGGTTTAATCATAACATTAGCATCATATAAAGCAGGTTGAGTGGCACTAACGCTCCCAAGAAAGTTTGTTTTAGGCACTCCTAAATCCTTATTACTATGTGCATCCCGCAATTTAATGTGCTTTTGTATCATTTGAGCAGTTTGAATAGTTTGGCCTTGAGTGTACAATTAATTTTCAAGCTTGTTCTTTAACGTCTTAAGATTGGAGAAATCATTTAAGAGTTTAGTTCTTTATCCTGAAAATCAAGTTTTAGTGCAATTACACTTTCCTGTATCTCCTGTTTTTGTTTAACAGTTTGATCAAGTCGATTTTGTAAAGATTTTAACTCCTTTTTCAATGTTTCTTCCTTTAAGTTACGTTCAATTATATATGTACAATTTGCCAATCCATTTTCTGTTCACGTTCAGTTAGCTCAAATTTTGCACGTTGTTCATAAATAGTCACCTGATCTTTAAGAATATTAAGCCTAGTGGTCAAAGTGTCATCTGGTACAACAGCAGTATATTCATCCAATTCGCATACATTATTATCAACAGAAGATGCATCACTTGGTATAACAGACTCGACGTTGTGTCTTACATATTGTTCATATGGGATAACATTGCTATTTCCCATATCAGCAGTATTTGATTCCACAACGTTTGTTTGTTGTACTTCGTTATGAATCCTTTGTTCATGCATCACATTATCATCACATACATCTGAAGATGCTCCACTAGATACATCAAATTCTTTGTTGTGATCCACATGTTGTTCAATTGGAGTAACATTGTTGTTTTCCAATTCAACATCATTTGGCATAGCAACCGTAGTCTGATGTATTTCGTTGAGAATCTTCGGTTCATCACTCCTTATGCATGTATCATATAACTTTAGTACCTCAGATAAGATGGATGAGTTGGAGGGACCAGGTTGTTGAGGTGATGAGACTGCAGATGAAAAATTGGCCATGAAGATGGTTTGTGCAGTGGGTTCATCATCAACGTCTGAATCGAAAGCATCACAATCTTCCGCCTGGAAGATGTTTGGATCATTGAGAGCTAAATCCTGAACTGGTTGATCATCCACATCGGCATCAAAGGTGTTACCTTTATCACCTGCTAGGAACAACAGCTGCTCCTCATCCAATGCCACACCATTCTCTTGTACTTGCATCAGCAACATCTTATCCTTGAAGTAGTCGGAGTTCTAGGGACGCTTAGGTTGAATGCAGTTCCTAGCAATGTGACCTAACCCATCACAATTGTAGCATTTGGGTTGTCTTACCTGTCCCTGATTAGCATTCCCAACTCTATTCTGTGCATACCCTCGGGCTCCATTCCTTTGGTTGACATTTTGCCTTCCTTGAACCACAACACGTCCATCTTCCACAACAGCCATATTACGTGGGTTAGATGAGTTTCTAAGTTGGTTGTTGGTTTGAGGAAGTGTTGCTCTGAATTGTTGAACAAGCAATGATACTTGGTTGGAGAGATTATCAATCATCACATCAGTGTGAGAGTACCCTGAGTCTGGTTGAGTGTTCTTGACAGTAGTTGATTGCACAGATGACTAACCAATGGGTGACTGGTTCGGTGCAGCTGGTGTAGGATGATGGAAAACTTGGTCTACTGAAGATTGGCTGAGTGGCTGAACACTAGAAATGAATGCAAGAGGATCATTTGCTGTTGTTGGATTGAGCTTGTCCCTCAATTGACGGTCATACACAGCATGCTTCTCATGTTGATGTAAATAAGCATATAGTTGTTCATAGTTGGTGTTTCTGAGTCCTTTGTTGAGCTTCACGGCTGTGACAAATCGATCCCATTCTGGTGACATGTTGCTAACAAACTTTGAGTTAAGTTGGATGTTAGGCATTGTCATTCGGATCATCTTCATGTCATTAACAAGCTTATGGAATCTGACATAGTAATCAGTGATGTTTTCACCGGGGTTCATCTTGAAATGCTCAAACTCATCATACAACTGAGACTCATGATCTTCTTTGGTAAGTTCTGAACCAGCTAGAAGCATTTTGACATTATCCCAAACCGCTTTGCCTTCAGTGTTGAAGTTAAATGAGCTTGTAGACATCCTTGGGTAATCCTTGTATCACAATGTTGGAGGCTCGAATATCGGCATCATAGCGCTTCTTTTCAGCTTCGTTAAGATCATTGTAAGTACGTGGTCTGTCAATTCCCACGGTGACAGCTCCATCTTCACCGGTGGAGATAACATCTCTTGTGGTACCCATTTGAAATGGTCCTTCGTCAATTGATCGAAGAATGTTTTCACCATTCTCCTTGCCTTGACAATAAAGTCGAATTCTTTGAGACCATCATTCATAATCAGTTCTGTCGAGCATAGGAGGTCGGGTATCGGACCCGGCAGCTTGAATGTCATCAGTTGAAGCTGTAGTTGTCATGATGTGATCTTTGAACGGGATTTTACAACTCTCATGACTTAAACCGAGAAATCGATTCTTTCTTGGGATTTTACTAAAGTCTACTAGAGAAACCGACAGATAAAGTTAACTTGGAATTGAGCAACTCGCTAGGAAGAAATTCACAACTCACAAATGAGCAACTCGCTAGAATTACAAGGCAGCAACTCGCTGGAATCACACTTGAGCAACTCGCTAGAATTACAAGTAATCAACTCGCTGGAATCACACTTGAGCAACTCGCTCGAATTATAAGTAATCAACTCGCTGGAATCACACTTGAGCAACTCTCTAAAATTACAAGACAGCAACTCGCTGGGATCACACTTGAGTAACTCGCTAGAATTCTCAATTGAGCAACTCGCTAATATGAGCTAAGAGCAAATCGCTACTTGGAAAATCACAAATTTAGCAAATCGCTGAAACTCAACTCACTAGTCCGACAACTCGCTAATCACCTAACTCGCTACTACCAACTCGCTAAATTCACAAAGATCCAATCTCTGACAACTCGCTAACTAATGAGACAAAACTGTCACAATCTAGCGATTTGTCCTTATATCCCAATATAGTAAACCAGCAACTCGCTAATCAGAAACTGACCAACTCGCTACCAACAAACGCCAACTCGCTAAGAAGAATTATACTCCGAGAGGCAACTCGCTATGAAGAAACATGACCTAAAATGCATTAAACATCAAACAAACGAAAGATTCAACCTACCTAACTGAGAAACTAAGTACCTACTACACTACTACACACTAAAGTACAAGAATAACACAATTCTAATCA
The DNA here is from genome assembly GCA_021014915.2 of Artemisia tridentata subsp. tridentata. Taxonomy (NCBI): domain Eukaryota; kingdom Viridiplantae; phylum Streptophyta; class Magnoliopsida; order Asterales; family Asteraceae; genus Artemisia; species Artemisia tridentata. Next base: position 260,408,038 of record CP139506.1, read on the forward strand.
CAAGTGAGGTCGAACGAGTGCATTCCCATCTAAAACCATACGAACCAAATAAAAAACACAAAACTAATCACAAATATGAGTACACACAATCCCTAAGATGTAACTATGGCTCTTGATACCATTTGTAAGTAACTCAAATGTATTAACACGAATGGTTTTGATGTTAAATGGATCGAATAGTGTGAGTTTTAGAGAGAGGTTAGAGAGAGAAAGTGATGGGAGCCTTGAGACAAACTTGTGATATATTAGCTTGTAAAATGAAGGTCCAACCCTCTCCTTTGGTGGAGAGGGCTATTTATACTTATTACAATAACGCCTCTAGTAGGCTATGGTTCGGGCTGACAGTGGGTAAAGATCCGACCCGACACCATGGTGAAACGTAAACTAAACTAATACGATAAATACTACGAGCTACATAATGCTAAACCATACTCGGGGTGACCGAGTCTTTAATATGAATAATCGTATTCCTAACACAAGAACAACAACAACAGCAGCAGCAGTAACACCGCCGTACTTAGGGTAGAGTACGGCGCACATTTGGAAGGAAAACCAATAATCTGGTTATGTTTTAAAGACAATTTCAAAAACAATTTTAATTGATGGTCTGTATGCATGCCTCTGTTGGCATTGGAAACAAAACAATATGTGATGATGGGGGAACAACAAACAAAAGCAATCTAAGTAGTATAATATAATATATATATATATATATATATATATATATATATATATATATATATATATATATATATATATATATATATAAGTAGTATATGCAAATAATTTGCATAAATTGATGCGTGGTTTTGCAACCTTGCAAAAGGTTTTACCTCTCAAGGGATTTTGAGAAGCTTGCAATCCCCACCAGGCAGTGTACCTGACCGATGTAGTATAGTGTAGTGACAAGTACCGGGGGATTGATCGTTCTCTCGGGGAATAGTGTTCGTTAGGATTGAAAACTACTCTAATTAGGTCTAAGGGTGAGGGATGATTCTTTTTGTATTTTTATATTTTATGAAAGCAAGTAAAATCTCGGTTTTGAAGGAGTGGGCGGAATCAGTTGCTAGTCAACTATCCCAAATAACTACAAATGCAATGAAAATAAAATAACAATAAAATAAATGTGAGAAAAACTTATATGGAGAAAAACGTGTTCACTTAGATTTCACTACTCCCTAGCTATCTTTCATTGATTGAATAGTTTGTTACAATTGTGTGGATGATGGGTTGTATTCCTTAATACCATTCGTGGGGGTGTGTACGTCCTTCCCCAACTCTATAAGATTATATCTCTTCCTATGACGACACGTTAAGTATCCTATCATGGCCTCATTAATATTCTTTTATGCATTAAATACAACCAATTAATCGTAGTACACATCCGATTCATGTTTCTTAAAACATCAAGCAAGTTACCAATTGGAAGTTAGCCAGTTTTCTTAAGCCTAACATTGATATCACCCATCCAACACAATTAATAACAAACTATTAATCAACAATCAATAACTAGGTTTTATTACATCTAAGCAAACACAAAAATTACCTAGCCTAGCATGTTAATGTAAAGACAAGCATAAGATAGAATCAAACAACACATAGACATATTGAATGATTAATGGAAGACTTATCTTTAATTAAGCATGGATGAAACAAGGGTGAAAAACCCTTACAAAGTGTATGGAATTCGTCCTAGGGTTTATCCGAAAAGTTGCACACCAAAAATTCCACCACTAATGAATGAAAAATAGAAAAGTATATATAGATTTTACAACTTGACGGCGTCACCCTTTAGCATGTGACGCCGTCATCTCGCCGCGATTAGGGTTCCTTGATGGCCTAGATCCACTCTTGACGCCGTCAGGTTCTAAAGTGTTCTGGGCCGTCTCTCGTTAACTTAAAGCGTGACAACCTTGATGAAATAACACGTGACGCCGTCACATGTAAATGCTTCAAAATCATTCTGGCCCGTCAAGTGCAAAGTAGATATCCACCTCTTCATCAAAGAGTGACGTCGTCACCTTGTAAGGTGTGACGCCGTCAGGTACTGTTTCCAGCATAATTTGAGACTTTGTCGTTTTCTTCACTTTTATGCTCCAAAAACGTCCAAAATGCTTCCTTTTCCAGATTTCTTCTCCAAAGTACCTAAAATGACAAAAGGAACGATTTGAGGCAATATTTGACCAAATTATTACGACTTAGGGCTTAAATGACCCCCTAAAAGCGTAACACTTTTTGCCTCATCAAATACCCTTACACTTGAGATTTGCTTGTCCTCAAGCAAATGCGCTTTTATTCTAATCAAAATACAAGCTAGGGGTCATTTAACACTAATATAAAAGTAATTACAACAAATGATCGTTCCACTTCAATCAAAATAAGCACGGAAATTATACACTAGCACCTCACAAATAGTGTTTGGATACTCACATCTCTCGGGTGTTATAAAAGTATATATCACAAATGAAAATGAAAAATATCTCTCACTACCTGTCATAGCACATAGATTACCATAGGCTTGGGAAAGGATCAAAAACCTCCACCACTAGGCGTAAGCACCTAGGATAACTATCAAAGAGGGCTTTTCAAGGGTTGTAATGTTAGGTGTAGGGATATGATAAACACGGTTTTGTTGGATAAAGGATATTTTTACTGGTGGCGAGTTAATCATCTTGGTTAATTACATGTACAATGTGGCGTTGCTAAGCCAAGACTCGACTCGACTTAAGCTAATGAAAACTAACAAAAACATAAAAAGAAACATAAAAGGAAACGGGTTGGTAGTCCGTATGTTTTTCTCTTTTCTTTTTCTCTATTTTTTTTCGATTTTTTTTTTTTTTTTTTTGCATACACTCTTGCCCTGCCATCCAAAATAATACATCATAGGGGCCTCGGTTCTCCCCTTACACTTGAACTTTTACATACTTTACAATTAACTATTCTAAAGACTTGAATTAAGATAATCGAAACACTAGGAGTACTTTTAAGATATTTTGCACAATTAGGGGTAATAATTGACTTCTTCCCCATTACTCAATTACACTAGTACTTTACCCATGAGTCCCAATCGTCCCAAAACAATATAACCATGATATGACTCGACTTAGCAACCATGTAATCAATTAGATAATTAACTAAGGGTTTAAACAAATGTTGTCACAATAATGCACTAAAGGTGAGTGCATACAAGGTAGGCTAAGGCGATTTGGGTGTACATTTGGGGGTGGATTGTAAACAAATTCTTCCTTTAAGTAACCGGAATGCGCTATTCAGAATTTCTTCCTTTCGGTCTTTCCAATAACTTAAAGTTAGAAACGAAAAAGATAGGCTCTGAGGGGTGTACTAGGGGTATCGTGTACCAAAAATGGGTACATCGCAAAGGTGTGGGAGAATTACTTGACCAATGAAGCCAATGTAATAATACATGTGTAAAACATGGGTTATCCTAATGCCTCTTATCATGTAGTAATCCAACTACACGAATGTAGTCTCACTTGTGGTCTCGGGATGAATCACTAACGCAAGTTCTAGAATCTAAGTACTACCGGTACACTCATAAGCACTAAGGCTTTTCCTAACAAATCTAGGGGCGAACCTCACATATTTGGGGTGGAAAATTTTTTGAGTGGTACGGTTTTGTGCTAGTCATACAACTCCTATCCATGAGACGCTCATTAAGACTAAAGTTTCACTCCTATATGTTGTAAAAAAATTTAAATTTGGCGCTAAAATTGCCCTAACAAATGTTTCTCTTAGTTTTATTACACATCTACCATTAAATAAACAAAAATCAAGTGTAATTGCATTCTCTAAGGTATCATCATTTACCCCCCCCCCCCTTACACTTAAGTTGAACATTGTCCCCAATGTTCAAATAGAAAGATGTAAAAGTAAAGAAGGTAAAAGAATGAAACAAATACTACCCTGATTCATTCGGTGTGGATAATGTGGTAACATGGTTAGATCCTCCTCCAAGAAAATGAACGTACAAAGCTTCCCTTCCGAAATATAAATCATCTGCTTGTCCAATATAACCTGTGAAAACAATCATGGCAAACCTCGCGTAAAATCGGCGGCAAAATCTATATATAATAAAATCCTAGAAAGCAAGTAAAGAATATAATGCTTGTGGAATGAATATTTGCAGATTTCTGGAGTTTATAAGTTGAAGATTTAACAAAACATTACAATTCCGACAGAAAAACAAAACTTGCAAAATTTTTCCAGAATTTTACACCTGACGTCGTCAGGTTATAGGGCCTGACGCCGTCAGAGTGTTCTGACAGAAATCTTATGTTTAGTTTCCGGAAAATTTATAGAAGAACCTATACCTTAATTCCTGGAATTCCTGCAAAATATTCATTATGACTCGATACAAGCATTTGACTCGAACAAATACTAATATGCATGCTAATTTAATATTGTTATGATTCATGTTCAATCTTGTTCTTATAAACAAATTTGGATTTCCCTTACACTTATCTTTTGCAAAATACCTTTATATGTAGTTAAGACGAAGTTAAAAATAAAATAAAGCATTTTCACAACTTAATTTGAAACATGAATCATAGACAATATAAATAAAACATGCATACGGAAACAAATAAAAACAAACAAACAAACAATCAAACAAATAAAGCTTGGGTTGCCTCCCAAGAAGCGCTTTTCTTTATTAACGAGTCTTGTAGCTAGACTCAAAGTCACGCTATCCTATGTAAGTGAGCTCCTCATCGAGGACATCTTTAGGGTTGAATTTGGTTTGAAGTTTCCTATTGGTTCGCTCAGTACGGTATATTTTTCAAACTTCTCTCCATCCGGGTCATATAATGTCATCTTTATATGCCATGACCCGTCTCCATCTTTAGGTGGTTTATCCCAATTCCACTTATGATCATCATCCTCACATTTCCACCTATTCATTCCTAGGTTAATTGGCAAAACTCCTAGGAAATCAATCATCTTCCTAAAAACTAGAGGGTCTTCAAATGGGTCCAATTCGGTGTCCCTAGCCAAGAGTTGTTCTACCATATGTGTTCGGTTCACAAATTCCTCTTCTAGGTAAAATGGGCGTTGGGGTCCTATGAAGTCTCTATTGATCCAAGGTCCGTACCTAGATGGTCTTCTATTCATATCTACCCAATGAGGTGTTGGTTCATCCCCATTATCATAACTATGCTTCTTAACATTGTAGACCGACCATGTTTCCCCTTCTCCTACCGCTATCTTAGATTACTTACAATCAATCATGGCACTAGCGGTTGCTAAAAAACCCCTTCCTACTAACAATGGGCATGTAGTGTCACTAACCATATCAAGGACATGAAAATCCGCTAAGATAGTTAATCTTCCTACGTGAACTACTATGTCTTTGACCATTCCAACCGGGTGGGCAACACTTCCATCCGCTAGACCAATTATCACTTTCGTTTCCTCTAACTTTCCTAGCTTAAGGGTGGTGTAAAGGGATAAAGGAATCAAGTTAAGGCTTGACCCTAAATCGGCTAGTATGTCGAAAGCTTCGGAGTTCCCTATCTTACAAGGTAAAACAAATATACCCGGATTATCAAGTTTCTTAGGTAGTTTGTTTTGAACGAAAGCGGTCCCATTTTTACCCAACTTAAGTCTCTCCTCATATTTTTCTAAGAGGGCATTATAGTAGGGGGCACGGTTAAGACATCAATAACCGGACGTTCAAGGTGGATCTCCTTGAATTCTTCGTCAAGGTTTTGAGTGGGCGGTGTTTCGACTATGTTGTTGACGAATTTAGTGTTGGATATCTTACTTTCGTGGACTCTTTGAGGAACTTGGGTTTGTTTGAAACACGTGCTCATCGCATTGACCGAATAGTATTGTGGACAATAACTAGGAGATGAAATCGATGAAATGGCGTTAACATTTAGCTTCAGGTTCTTGACCATGTTGCTAGCGAGTGCTCCCATTTCTCGGTCATTGAGAACTTTCAACAAGGTGTCAATCTTATTTGTCATCTCGCCTTGTTTTTGTTTGAAATCGGCTTCAAACTTTGCTAGACGAGCTTCATGAGATGCCATAAAATTGGACATCAATCCTTCAAAGTTATTGGTACTACCATAGTTGTTGGAAGGATTGTTGTTGAAACTACGGTTCGAGTTTGAACCGTTTGATTGGAAACGATTAGGTGGGTTGGAAGAATTGTTTTGAGAGGGGTTGTATGAATCACCGTAAGGGTTTGGCTCGGGTTTTGGTTTTGCTTCCACCTAAGGTTTGGGTGATTTTTCCAAGAGGGGTTGTATGAATCACCGTAAGGGTTTGGCTCTGGTTTGAAAGTGTACCACTTTTCTCCCTCTCCGTCGGTACGCGAGGATGCGTAGTCCGTAAAAGCTTGTTCGGGGAGTTCCATGCAATCACGAGTGTCGTGGGGACCACTACAATACTCACATGAAGAAGTGATTTTGTTCACTTAGCTTGAAGGTTTAGGAGCTTCGTAGGCTTTCATGAGAAATTTGACTTGGTCTTCAAGTTCCATGATCCTACGGTCGGGAGTACTAGAATTATTCAAAGGCAAGGATATTGCCTTGACCGTTTTGTTCAAATCACGGGGATCATTCCAACTTTCGTTGTCATAGAGAGCAAGATCTTCTATGAGTTCCCATGATTCTTCCGCACTTCGATCACGTAGCTTACCACTGGCCGCTTGGTCAATGGTTTGCCTTGTGGAGATATTGATATGGTCATAGAAGATTTGGACTTGGAGCCAAAGATCTATGCCATGATGAGGGACTTTTTGAAGTAAGTCCTTGAATCGAGTCCATGCCTCGTAGAGGGTTTCGCCTTGACGTTGTTGGAACATCAAGATATCATTCCTTAGCTTGGTGGTTCTTCCCGGTGGGAAAAATTGAGCAAGGAAACGAGTGGTGAGATCATCCCAAGAGGTTATGGATCCTGCGGGTAGACGTTCAAGCCATTGACTAGCTTGGTCTCGCAGAGAGAATTGGAAGAGACGCAATCGGGTCGTCTCTCGAGTTTCAACATCAAGGTCTATGGAATCTACAATTTTGAGAAAGTCCTTGAGATGTTGGTTTGGATCTTCGGAACGAAGTCCATGGAATGCACATCCGCTTTGCACCAACCGGATGGTGTCGGATCGCAAGGGAGACACATTGGCTCCTTGAGTGAGCTCAATGGTGTTTCGATAGCCTTGGTGGCTAGGACGGGAGTACTCTCCTAAAGTGCGGGCTCTAGGAGGTTGGTTTTGTTGTGGTGGGTTGGCGGGATCAAGGATATTACCACCTTCCATGATGGCGTATGGTAATGGTTACGAACAAAGGAACGAAGAAATAAGATAGACTAAAGAAAACCTAATAAAAATAAAATAAAGATCTCACTAGAAAGGAATCTAATGAGTAGACCTAATAAAATAAAATTCAACCTAAACAATAACTATTCCCCGGCAGCGGCGCCAAAAACTTGATGCGTGGTTTTGCAACCTTGCAAAAGGTTTTACCTCTCAAGGGATCTTGAGAAGCTTGCAATCCCCACCAGGCAGTGTACCTGACCGATGTAGTATAGTGTAGTGGCAAGTACCGGGGGATTGATCGTTCTCTTGGGGAATAGTGTTCGTTAGGATTGAAAACTACTCTAATTAGGTCTAAGGGTGAGGGATGATTCTTTTTGTATTTTTATATTTTATGAAAGCAAGTAAAATCTCGGTTTTGAAGGAGTGGGCGGAATTAGTTGCTAGTCAACTAACCCAAATAACTACAAATGCAATGAAAATAAAATAACAATAAAATAAATGTGAGAAAAACTTATATGGAGAAAAACGTGTTCACTTAGATTTCACTACTCCCTAGCTATCTTTCATTGATTGAATAGTTTGTTACAAATGTGTGAATGACGGGTTGTATTCCTTAATACCATTCGTGGGGGTGTGTACGTCCTTCCCCAACTCTATAAGATTATATCTCTTCCTATGACGACACGTTAAGTATCCTATCATGGCCTCATTAATATTCTCTTTTGCATTAAATACAACCAATTAATCGTAGTACACATCCGATTCATGTTTCTTAAGACATCAAGAAAGTTACCAATTGGAAGTTAGCCAGTTTTCTTAAGCATAACATTGATATCACCCATCCAACACAATTAATAACAAACTATTAATCAACAATCAATAACTAGGTTTCATTACATCTAAGTAAACACAAAAATTACCTAGCCTAGCATGTTAATGTAAAGACAAGCATACGATAGAATCAAACAACACATAGACATATTTAATGATTAATGGAAGACTTATCTTTATTAAGCATGGATGAAACAAGGGTGAAAAACCCTTACAAAATGTATGGAATTCGTCCTAGGGTTTATCCCAAAAGTTGCACACCAAAAATTCCACCACTAATGAATGAAAAATAGAAAAGTATATATAGATTTTACAACTTGATGGCGTCACCCTTTAGCATGTGACGCCGTCATCTCGCTGCGATTAGGGTTCCTTGATGGCCTAGATCCACTCTTGACGACGTCAGGTTCTAAAGTGTTCTGGGCCGTTTTCGTTAACTTAAAGCGTGACAACCTTGATGAAATAACACGTGACGTCGTCACATGTAAATGCTTCAAAATCATTCTGGCCCGTCAAGTGCAAAGTAGATATCCACCTCTTCATCAAAGATTGACGTCGTCACCTTGTAAGGTGTGACGCCGTCAGGTACTGTTTCCAGCATAATTTGAGAGTTTGTCATTTTTTTCACTTTTATGCTCCAAAAACGTCCAAAATGCTTCCTTTTCCATATTTCTTCTCCAAAGTACCTAAAATGACAAAAGGAACGATTTGAGGCAATATTTGACCAAATTATTACGACTTAGGGCTTAAATGACCCCCTAAAAGCGTAACACTTTTTGCCTCATCATAAATATAAATATTAATATGAATTATATATCTAATCTTTTGTCATATTATCTATTGTGTGTTTTGTTTTGTTGAGTTTATGTGCAGGATACGAATTAAGTACGAAGGCCACACTTGGTTCGTACAATTTTGCTGAATTCGTCATATAAGTAAATTAACTCATTCCCATTTTTCTATTTTTTATATTCTGTCACATTGAGGACAATGTTCATAATAAGTATGGGGGGGGGGGGTTTGAGATAAATTGGAATGATAAAATTATAAGAAAAATAATTTTTCTTTTATAAAAATAAAGCGAATTTTTAACTAAGTGTGCCTGTTTTTTAACCTAGTACGCCGCACTTATTATAAACTGTTTGGAAGATAAGATTATCTTAAGTCATTTAAGTTGATTAGACTCGGAATTGATAACGTGCTTGCATATTCGTATCCATTACCACTAAATGTGAGGAATTTTCAGCCTTATGCCCTATTGTACTTGTTTCTTTGTTTATGAGTATGCCGGTGATTTATTAATTCTAGAACTTGTGCTTGAAATCTTTACGAGACCGCAGTGAGGTCTCATTCGTGTGATATAAGTAATTTTAAATGATAAAGAGGCAAATTAGGATTTACACCAAATAACCATCAAATAAAAATTATTATTAGCTAATTACACTGATTAGCTAACCACCATATAAACCCTATTGAAGCACTCAATTATAGTGCTAGATACCCTTAGTATAACACTCAGAGCCAATCTTTTCGTTTCTTTAATCCAGAAAAATAAAAGAAAAATATATAACCTTGAGCCTAAAAACCTTAACCCAGTTGAAAGTCCAAAGAAAAAGGAAGAAAAATGTTGAATAATTGTGGTGATGCTATTTGAACGAAGTATAAAGGTTGCAAACTTCTTGTTTCAATTGAAGTAGTATGTTTATCATAAGTATGGGGGAAAACCAATTATTTTCCCAAGCAAGGAAAGAAAAAAAATGAGAAAAAGAAAAAATAAATAATGTTTGGCGGAATATGTTCCAAAGTGGAGATCGATATGAAGAAAATGTGGACTCTCAACTTATATACTTCATTTTTAAACAATTTTATTATATATACCCATGCCTTATCCATACCTTTATTACCCTGAACCTTACGTTATAACCCAAATAAAGCCCTCTTTTGATAAATTAACTTGGTGCTTACGCCATGTCGGTGTAGTTTAGTTTTTTGTGCAAGCTTATGGTAATTTAAATAAAACAAGTCTGAGCAATTGAGTGTGATTTCCTTATACCCATTATTTCATTATATGAGTGTGAGTGAATTATACTTACCACTTTCGTGAGATGCTTAGTCGCGTTATCTTGGCTTATGATTCTTTGATATTATTATTCTTTTATGAAAACTACAAAAATATTTTAAGGAATAGCTTGAAGGCAAGCAATAGTTAAGTATGGGGGATTTAATAACGCTCTAATTATACATATTTATTCCCTCAATTATATATTATATATCTACTAAATTATATAGATTATTATGTTATTTGTGTGGAATTGGTATTAATCTGGTTGTAGGAATGATCAAGAGAAGAAAGTAAGAATATTACTTAAAGAACCGTCAAAGACAACAATGTTCGTTAAAGGAAAGGACTTGGATTGGAAATACATGATTAAAGACCCACGTACGCCGGTTTTAGGACCTTGTGCGGCGTACTTGCTTGGCGGGTAAAAGAGTTTGATTCAATACGAAGTACAACGTACTTTCTATGAAGTATGGCGCACTTGACCTGACAGTTACAAGAATAGAGTTAGAGTTATTGATTTCATTCATTGAGAGGTCGATCACTTGCCTTCATTAATCACTATTTGGAGTTGAACTCGTGCATTTGGAGCTATATAATAGACCCTAGAGGCCAGGAAAAAAGAGAGACTACTAGAACTATTCCAAGGTTACTATACGAAGGAGATGTCGGTGAACTCACACCAAGTTCACCATATCAAGGAAGTGTTCGAATTCCAAAGTGCTGTGACAGAGTCTAGGAAAGGATACGTGTGGAGTTTTCTTTGTGAAAACCATTTGATCAATCATTTGTAATCATTGGTACAATTCTTGTTTGAACAATTCGAATTATGAAGTTTATGAAATTTATATTGAATGTTATTAGTTTTGTTACTGAATTAATGGAGTAGTCGATTTATGTTTATTTGGGTGATGTAGTTATGTGATTGTTTAACATGTATTCGATTGCTTGCTTTTGATACTATGAATAAGTTCAATTGATGAGATTATATTTGGACCATTGCTAGTTGTTTGATATATCTCTGTGATAGAAGTAGGTCGAAAGGGTCTACTGCTTTGATATTATTTCAAGTTGTTTGTCTATGGCAACTTAGTGTTTGCATTGTAGAAATAGGCCAACAAAACCTCTATCGACCCAAACATGATCTTGTTTAATGCCTAACCTCATGTCTAACGAACTTGATTGGGAAATTGATTTATTTGTACTTCTGTTATGAACCTATCTTATTGCATTTGACATATTAAGAATTATAGGTCGAAAGGAATTGTTAATATGTTGGATAGTTATATGTTTGAGTGATCACCAGTCATCTCTTGCTTACCTTGTTCATGATTGCAATCTAGTCTTATTATGTGTTTACTTTCATGTTTCTCAGCCTAAATAAACATACCTTAATATAATCTTGTTACACATTCTAATCAACCAAATTACTAGTCTATTGATAGTGACAATCTTTGGACTATTGCTTTTAAACACTTGTTAACTTTGCTTTTCACCAATCCTTTGGGACGACCTTGTTGTACCTGTTTGCTAGATTACAATGAGGGTTATACTTTACCCATGTGTTAGTCAAAATAAACGGATAAAACTAGTACTAGAAATTTAAAGCTTTATTAACACATCAACCACCTAGATCACCTTCAACAAAATCACCAAAAACAACAAACCTTGAACCACTTGAACTCTTCACTACTCCACCAACATCTCCTCATCCTTTCCTAGATTCTTTCGAAGACCTACCACCAAGGTCAACCAATCCACCACCTCTGCCATCGTTTGTATCCATTGAGCGTATTGCTCATGAACCACCTCATGTATCATTCATGCCAAATGAAATGTTTCACGATCAAACTCAACCTCAACCTTTTCTCCCTACTTATAGGGAAATTGATAAATCTATGTGGATTGAACCTCCACAAACACAAGAACAAATTAATCAAGAGCTCAATGGCCTCTATGCATTTTCAAATATGGTGGACTCCCACCTTCAAGAGGCTATGAATTTCCAACAAGCCTTGCTTTCCTTAACCATTGCACCACCACCAAATTCAAACTCTCAAACAACCAATGCACCACCACCAACTATCGATCAAGCTCTACCACCCGACTTTCCTCGTCATGGGTGTACACATTGTGAAAGGACCGCTATGCCTAGTGAGAGAACACAAATCATGGTCCATGAGCTTCAAGATGAAATGAGGTTCATCCTCACTCACATCCTTGAGCGACTTAATGCCATTTCCCATCCTCCACAACCATAAAATCCACTTTGATGGAAGTTGTCAAAGTCCAATTATCTTAGGACTATCGTTATTTTTAAATTTTTAGGCTATTTTTATTTCAAATTTGTAGCTATGCTTCCTGTATTGTATATATTTCTATAACAATGTTCATTACATATCCAACCAAGTCCTATACTAGCATAAGTAATCATAACATTTTTAGTAACACATAAACTAACATGTTACTTTCTAATAAACATCTTTTAGCTAGCTACATATTACATTTTACAAGTTAACTTTGTTAATACATTTTAATCAAAATGAAAATGTATTATTTCATCACTACTTGGATCATCCTATTCTAGTATTATATGAGATAGCAAATCATAGTAGGATCCTAGAGAATATTTTGGAAAGATATGAACAAGATTTTCAAGATTTGCATGATCCTGTGTCAAAGGTCCACGAAACTAAAAAATAACAAGGGCGAACCCCTTTTTTTGGCTCCGCCTGGTCCGCGGGTTGCTGAAACCAAATGGCTATAAATAGCAGCCCAAACTCAGTTGTTTCCTTATCACTTACATACTTTCTCAATTGTTAATATTTATCATCTAACTCTTTCATAGTTATTTTGGTGAACTTCCTAAGTAGCAAGAAGATCAAATCATTGAAGACTTACTAGCTTCAAGAAAGTTAAAGCAAGTCTCTGCATATACAGTGTGTATTGTAATTATTCATACATCATTGTTTGTACCAAACTATCATAATCCTCTATAGTAATCGGTTAGTATTTTTAGTCCTCAAAATATGTAGTGTGACGGGAGTGGTTGTACCCTTGTAAAGAACTCGACATCTAACTTTGTGTCAGAAATATTGTGTAAGCGACATGTAAGGTTTTCTCCGCCAGATAAAGGAGTTTGTTGACTAGTGAAGGATCTCTCGAGTTGGATACTCGGGGAGTGGAGTAGGGCAAGGAAAAAGAGTCCTTGTAGACCTAACCACTATAAACCCCCCGTGTTGTGGTTTGATCGTTTCTATTCTTCTTGCATTTTACTTATTGTCATTTTTGTTAGTATACATTAGTTTACTTCACATAAAGATAACTAAGAAAAGAAACAAAAATGGTAAAACTATTCAACCCCTTCTAGTTTTACACAACCCTAACAAGGGTAGGTCAATAACTAGGTACGTGTTTATGATACGTGGTTGTGTTGTGAGTTGGAAAGTAGCTCTGTAGCATGTTGTTGCATTATTTACTATAAAGCCGGAGTATATGGGGCTTATAGAAGTTGTTAAGGAAAACATTTGGCTTAAATGTCTACTAATCGAGTTGGAAGTAAACCTCAAGTTAGTGGTTTTGAACTGTGATAATCAAGGGCGAGTTCATCTCTCAAGAAATACAATGTTTTTTGAGAGGACGAAGCATATCAATGTGAGGCATCACTTCATCAGGGAGATCGTGGAGTTTAAAGAGATTGAAGTGCCGAAGATAGGCACAAAAGATAATGCAACTGACGCATTTACAAAGGTGGTTTCAGGTCTGAATTTCAAGTATTGCTTGGAGATACTTGAGGTCGGCTAATTAGTATTTGCATTAAGATGGATATTGTTAGTATTATTAGTATCCAAGTCTAGTTAGGATTAGTTATCATTCGATTAGGTATGTATCCTTATGTATCGAGTTTCCTTATGTATCGATAGGCTTATTAGGATGTGGTATAGTTAGGATTAGTTATTATTCGATTAGGTATATTTCCTTATGTATCGAGTTTCCTTATGTATTGATAGGCTTGTTAGTAAAGACACATAATGATATAATTGATTGTCTCTTGATTGATGATTGATCCTATGTACATCATACAAATATATAGATACACAAGAATAATCTAGAATCGGGCTCAAGCCCGTTACACAAATATACGGGCTAACAATCCCCCGCAGTCGGAGCAGGAGGACACCGGACGCTCAGACTGGTGCGAAACTCCTCAAACAAAGTAGATGGTAATCCCTTCGTGAAGATGTCTGCATATTGATATCGAGAAGGAACATGAAGAACGCGAACCTCTCTAGTGGCAACCAAGTCTTGAACAAAGTGAATGTCAATCTCGATGTGCTTCGTACGCTGATGCTGAACTGGATTACAGGATAAGTAGACAGCACTAACATTATCACAGTAGACAAGCGTAGCGGAAGACAAAGGGGTGTGTAGCTCACGAAGTAAATTCCGTAACCAACAAGTTTCAGCAACAGCATTGGCAACACCACGATACTCTGCCTCTGCACTAGAATGAGAAAGCGTCGGTTGACGCTTAGAGGACCACGAGAGTAAGTTGTTGCCAAGAAATACACAATACCCAGAAGTCGATCTCCTAGTGGTAGGACAACCAGCCCAATCCGCATCCGAATAAGCAACCAAGGATGTAGTAGAAGATGCAAACAACTGTAACCCATAGTCTAAGGTACCCCGAACATAACGCAAAATCCGTTTGAGAGCCGATAAATGGGGCTCTCGAGGGTCATGTATATGAAGGCAAACCTGCTGAACTGCATAAGATATATCTGGGCGAGTAAAGGTGATATACTGAAGAGAACCTGCAAGACTCCGATATAAAGTAGGATCATATACCGGATCACCATCATCCCCCAGTTTAGACTAAGTGTCAACAGGAGTCCGACAGGGATTACAGTTAACCATATGTGCTCTCTCTAAACCTCAATAGCATACTTCTTCTAAGATAAAAATTACCCTGAAGAATCACGTGAGACAGAGATACCCAGAAAATAATTAAGTGGACCCAGATCTGTCATAGCAAATTCCTCATGTAAGGATCCAATAATTCGGTGCAACAAACTCTCAGAAGAAGCAATGAGTACAGTATCATCAACATATAATAACAGGTAAGCAGTATCCGTCCCCTGTCTGTATATAAATAAAGAGGAGTCACAACGACTATGAGAAAACCCAACCCGAGTGATATAAGATGCAAAGCGCTGAAACCAAGCTCTAGGGGCCTGTTTGAGCCCATACAGAGACCGCTTTAGTAAACATACATAATCAGGATGCACAGGGTCCCGAAACCCCGGGGGATGATGCATATAAACTGTCTCAGATAAATCTGTCACACCCCCAAAATACCTGATTGGCAGCGGAATGGAATACCTGGGGCGTGACTGCCATAGCATCACAGTTACAGTTACATTGAATGACCTAAAGTGTCATTTGAAAAGAACATCGTTTGATATATTAAAAACATTCAGAGTTGCAAACGTTAGGTCCCAAAGTGTTGTACAAGTTTATGAAAACAAGTTTGTTACAATCCAAACGATGTCATTAAGTGCAATATTTAAACAAGTGAGACGCGTCGTCGCCGCGACTCTATGTATGCTCACATGCATGCCATGATGTGTACGCCTTAATTACCTGAAAATACATTGCTTAAAACGTCAACACAAAGGTTGGTGAGATATTCATAAGTTTGTATAAATGTTATGTATATTGTTACGCAGCCACAAGTATAAAGTGTTATGACTAGAAAGTCACATGAAATTTTTTACAATATCTCTTAAGCTCATGACCCCGATGCTAGACAATATGTAGAAGCCCTTTCAGAGTGTTTTGCCAGACACTCAATTGTTTAAAATGATATGCGTCCGTATGACTCGTTGGTGCTACCAACTCGGACGGAGGAGTCACCCTCAATAGATCTATCCACTCACTCTCGCTTACAGGGAATTAACGGTTCATGATTAATAAGGGACTTTAGTAAGACATTGTGGAAACTTAAGCAATGTAAACTGTATTTGTAATACTTTGGCTCGTATAAAAATGATGTGCAATGTATTCTCCCCCGTAGGTTTGAAATATAGTATAAAGTTAAAACGTGGATATGAAAACTCACCTTATGCAACGGATATGAATATGCTAGTGGTAGAATAGAAATAAGGCTCGATTTCCTTAATCGCAACCTATTATGAATGATATGATTCTAATGTAAGAAATGAAACAATATCACACATGCATATACGTACGTTATTGATACCACTTGTAGTTTTTAAAAATAACGTTTATCGTTGAAAAGTACATTTTTGTCGTCTCATTAAGTTATAAACTATTTCTCATGTAAATATATTGAAACGGTACTCCATGATTCTCGTTTAGTGTTCTATTGGTAAGTATTATGTTTTCGTCGTAGTTAACAATTTTTCTTAACTTGAGAAAAATATGCCCAAATAGCTTTGTAAAACTAGTCGTGAAATATTGTATGTTAAGTGTTAGTGATCAAACTCGGCGTTTTTGAAAACCTTGTAACAATATCTAGGTGCCGTCTCTTTTAACTTTTTATCATACACGCCTCGACGGGTAAGAAATATAGCTTCCAATGTCGTTACTTGAAAAGTATAGTTTTTAACACCTAGGAAATTTTAGTAAACAAAAGCTGTCAAAAACATATATGTTTCGTCGGATTTCAAACGTGTATATCTTTTTCATTATAAGCCCGTTTTCTACGTTCTTTATATCCCCGGAATCGTGGGACGACATATTACCATATTCTTGATAAGTCGGGACGGCTAGTTCAAGTTTTATGCCTCAAATCTGTCCATGAAATCCGTGGGACAGCAAGACTATTTTCTGAAAATTATAGTTTTCGTCGTTAACTCATTTTTAGCATATCTTTCTCGTCGTAAATGATCTTTTAGTGATTCCAGCGGCTACGGTTTCGTTTTTGAAAGTATTTCCTAATTATGAAAACCAAACTTTCAGCACAGCCCCTGAGTTTTCCGGATTTTACAAAAAGGGACAGCAACTTTTTATACTTGTTTAAAAACCACTTTTATAGTTTCTAATCCTTGTTAAACCACTTCAATACACCACAAAACTAATCTAATCCTACCATACACCTTCTTAGGGTGTCATGGGGTCCTAGTATTCACAAAATTTATAGGATAGCAAAGGGATGATCATAGGTTTGTTATAACTCATAAAAATCAAAATATACTTGAAAAGTGGTATATATAACTTAAGTACTTGCATGTTTAGCTAATATAAATTGAAAATACATCTTGTCATGAATCAAATGAAAGTATAAAAAGATTAAAAAGTTTACTTGCAACTTACTTGAGATTTGTAGAGTTTTGGTGATGATTAAGTATAAAACCTTGGGATTTTTATTTGAAAATCCTAACAAGGAGTATATGACAATATTAATACTTGATCTTCAAAAACTTCATGGTTTCTTCATGTTTTGAGTGTGGCCGTGGGTTGCAAGAGGAAAAAGAGAGAATATCTTGTTTTTGCTTTACTAAAAATAAAGACTATGTGTTGTAATTTTAGACTTTACTTGCAAATATCTTGAATCCATGGCAAAGTTGTAATTTAGTTGTCAAATGTAAGTAAAATTCTTGCACATACACACTACATATGTCGACCTTGTAGTTTGCTTGGAAGATTTTTGTGTATTTGTTGAGGATTAAGTGTATTATTAGTCATTTTTTTTATTAGTCATTTAGTGTATATAATCTGTTACGTTGTAAGTTTTGGGTACTGTGTTTGTTAGTAATCAATTTTAACGGAACAAAATGGAATATATTAAAGTCGTAAAAATTATAAAATTTCATTTCTTGCAAGTATCGGGTGAATAAATATTTGTCGTGTTGAAATTACTGAAAACCGTCGTAGTTATAAACGTTTAACGATACGTATATCAAATAAATTCAAAACGTCGGGTAAATTAATAATATAACTTTTATATTGTTAAAATGAGTGTAAAAATATATCTGGACCATAGTCGGGATTGTCGGATCAATTATTCAAAATAATTGCTTATATGATAATGTTTATTAAATAGATAACCGTACGTATACTGAAATAATGCAAACTCACACATGAATGCATGCAGATGATATTACTGATGATATGCAGACTAATTCTAGCCTACGTGAGGTTTCTCAAATGTGTTCCCTGAATACGCCTCTAAACCCTTAAGTTTATGCGAAGTCGACACTTGTAAACTAGGTTTACAGAAATGATGAATGACAAACTTTTGTCCTGAAGTGAATAGTGTTTCATGAATAGTAAAATTTCTGCAAAATGTCTCAAAGTCTTAAACCGACTCCAAAAACGATGAAAAATGAAATGATGAATAGTGTTCGGTGAATAGTAACCAATGAATAGTAAATTTGAAAAGTTCGGGAAATGACCTGAATTTACGAGTTGTCACAGTCTCCCACCCTAAAAGGAACTTCGTCCCGAAGTTCAGTTTATGTCGGTCTCTAGAATGTTATTGGTGAAAATGTGAGGATACTTGGGTTGCATCTGAAGTTCTCGTTCCCAAGTGAACCTGGGACCTCTTCGAGAATTCCAGCGAACTCTCACGATAGGAAATCGACTCTGATTCGGCTGTTGACCTCTCAGTTCATAATCTCTGCTGGTTCATCCATGAAATTAAGCTTATCGTTGTGTTGAATTTCTTCCAAAGGAATTACGAGTGATAGGGTTGGAAACGTGAATCGTGTTATATACCACTAAATTTTGTTGGAACTTTGAGTCTGTACGCTACTGGACCGACTCTATCCAGAATCTTAAATGGTCCAATGTACCTCAAGTTCAACTTCCCGCGTTATTCTGAATCGTATCATGCCTTCCCAAGGCAAGACCTTCAACATAACTCTGTCGCCAACCTGAAATTCTGATGGTTTGTGTCGTACATCTGCGTAACTTTTCTATCGATCTCTTGTTGCTTGTAACTGATTCTTGACTTGTAGGATTTCCTTGATTGTTTCATGAATACTTTTCTGTCGGCTCCTGCTAATTCGAAGTCTATCTCGAATCTGAACTTTCTTCTTCGTAGTTTCATTAACCATATCTGGACCAGTGAGTTGTGTTTCACTAACTTCGGTCCAACAAACAGGTGATCGGCACTTTCGACCATAGAGTGCCTTAATTGATTCTATCTTTATTCTCGTATGATAGCCAATGCTGTAGGCGATAACTGTTGTGGTAAGAGAATTCAATCAATGGCAAGTGGTTAGCCCAACCACTTCCAAAATCAACAACACATGCCTTGAGCATGTCTTCTAGTGTTTGAGTCGTTCTCTCTCTCTCTGACCATTCGGCTGATGATGATAAGCAGTGCTCATGTCTAATCAAGTTCCAAGGGAATCTTAAAGTGATTGTCAGAAGTCTGAGATGAGTTGACTACCTTATATTAGGTATTTCTAAAATGAATCATGTCTTAGATTGTTATCCTATTGGCCGAAATGTGAATATTAACTGATACTATGTCGAAGGTAGTTTATTCTATTTCTATGTATAAAGGTGGAGTCATTGGTTGTTTGATATGTTCAGGCCTATTGCCATCCAAGAGTGTACTGGTGGTAAACTTCACCTTACAGTCCTCTGGGCAATTGCATAGAAGAAATACAGACTCCGTCTTCTCAAACCAACGGATCATAGCAGTGGCTCCCTCCGTGCCTTTGAACTTCGTGGGATCGTCATTCTTAAAGTCCTTGTATATACATGTATAAGCTTCAGACCCTCCTACAGTAGCAGCATCAACCGTAAATCTGGCAGCTTCCGCAGCAGCAACATTTACAATTGCTCGTTCTATCACTAGCGCTTGGGCTATACTCTCCTTCACACACCTTTGGATAGCAGCTTGTGTCATTACTGGAGCGGCTTTCTTTGGCGACATAATTCTGAAAATTTTTGGCCTACTAGGACCGATATCATAGATAGCACAACCATATCCATATAGTAGATTCAACACTTGATTCATTTGTTTGTACAACAACCAAAAGACTTCAAGTTCTTTAAACTATGTCACACCTCGTGACTAGGATAATAATAGTAGTAAAAGCTATCATAACATAAGTCTATTCTAGGCATCTCCTGGTGCTCCGCCTGATCGACCATGAATCTCTCGAACCTGTGATGGTGTTGGTGATGCTCTGGATGATGACGAAGATGAAGATGATGATGAAATCTTAGTGGTGAGTTATAAGATGATAACGATGATGAACGAAATACTACTCTCTTTCGTGTTTTCTCGTGACATCTCAGCGGATAAGATGGAGTATAGACTATGGGACGTTCAAGAATAGGAGTAACTGATGGTGGTTGTGGTGGGTTAGTCACAACAAGTGGTCTAGGTTTGAGGGTAAGAGAACATACTCTTTCCTTGTAGTGAGCATCCTAAGAGGTCTGTTAGGATTAAGTCTGTAAACTCTACCGAACGTTATAATCTGTCCTGGCTGAATAACAGGAACAACCTTGTTCTTACGGTGCAACAATAGTAACAGTGGTGGTGTAAGTGCAACTGGTGATGGTGTAGGTACAACTTCGCCCTCCTCAAAAGATTCGGTCTCAACGTCGGATGTTATGAGTGATGTGTCTAGTGTAGAGTCAACTGATGTGAAGACTACAGTAGAGAGTGACGAGGTATCCCCTCTGTCAGGGTTTGAGATAGGGATGGGTGTTTGAAGACATCTTTTGTGACAATCGTGACATAATGACTGTGATGAAAGGGAGTATTGTGATGTATGTGTATTGTGCATAGGTGTGAATATTCATGAGATGCAATGCTTATGTATTCACACAAAATCTAACGTTTACCAGGAATTTAGTAGGAATCAACCCTGAACATAATTCTAACATAACTAATCTCAGTATTACAAAATTCACCTCTGAGTCAGACATAGGTGATCAGGTTATGTCCCACTGTCCCTGGTTGAATATAGGTGATCAATCTATATTCCACTGAGGTTCAATGAATTTTGAAATGCTCAGGTCAGTTATACTCGTAATATGTCCAAAACTCTTTGAGAAAATGTTTACAATGCAAAGGCGATATCAAACCATTCAGTTGCAAGTCCCGCCCATACAAGACTTGTAACCTATGTTTTCACAACCCATTGCCTAAAATATATGAAGGTAACTAACCCCTGCAATGCAATGTAATGTAAGTGGTCACACACCGTAAGTAATGTAGGTAATCCATACCCAAAATATGTATGTATGAACCGCATGCATAGTGAATATGCACTTATAATGAAATGATGATGCTATGATGATGTGGTTATAGTCTAGGGTCAATGATACAACCTAGTTCGCTATAACCTTAGCTCTGATGCCAATCTGTCACACCCCCAAAATACCTGATTGGCAGCGGAATGGAATACCTGGGGCGTGACTGCCATAGCATCACAGTTACAGTTACATTGAATGACCTAAAGTGTCATTTGAAAAGAACATCGTTTGATATATTAAAAACATTCAGAGTTGCAAACGTTAGGTCCCAAAGTGTTGTACAAGTTTATGAAAACAAGTTTGTTACAATCCAAACGATGTCATTAAGTGCAATATTTAAACAAGTGAGACGCGTCGTCGCTGCGACTCTATGTATGCTCACATGCATGCCATGATGTGTACGCCTTAATTACCTGAAAATACATTGCTTAAAACGTCAACACAAAGGTTGGTGAGATATTCATAAGTTTGTATAAATGTTATCTATATTGTTACGCAGCCACAAGTGTAAAGTGTTATGACTAGAAAGTCACATGAAAATGTTTACAATGTCTCTTAAGCTCATGACCCCGATGCTAGACAATATGCAGAAGCCCTTTCAGAGTGTTTTGCCAGACACTCAATTGTTTAAAATGATATGCGTCCGTATGACTCGTTGGTGCTACCAACTCGGACGGAGGAGTCACCCTCAATAGATCTATCCACTCACTCTCGCTTACAGGGAATTAACGGTTCATGATTAGTAAGGGACTTTAGTAAGGCATTGTGGAAACTTAAGCAATGTAAAATGTATTTGTAATACTTTGGCTCGTATAAAAATGATGTGCAATGTATTCTCCCCCGTAGGTTTGAAATGTAGTATAAAGTTAAAACGGGGATATGAAAACTCACCTTATGCAACGGATATGAATATGCTAGTGGTACTTGAAAAGTATAGTTTTTATCATACACGCCTCGACGGGTAAGAAATATAGCTTCCAATGTCGTTACTTGAAAAATATAGTGTTTAACACTTAGGAAAATTTAGTAAGCAAAAGCTGTCAAAATTGTATATGTTTCGTCGGATTTCAAACGCGTATATCTTTTTCGTTATAAGCCCGTTTTCTACGTTCTTTATATCCCCGGAATCGTGGGACAACATATTAACATATTTTTGATAAGTCGGGACGGCTAGTTCAAGTTTTATGCCTCAAATCTGTCCATGAAATCCGTGGGACAGCAAGACTATTTTCTGAAAATTATAGTTTTCGTCGTTAACTCATTTTTAGCATATCTTTCTCGTCGTAAATGATCTTTTAGTGATTCCAGCGGCTACGGTTTCGTTTTTGAAAGTATTTCCTAATTATGAAAACCAAACTTTCACCACAGCCCTAAGTTTTCTGGATTTTACAAAAAGGGACAGCAACTTTTTATACTTGTTTAAAAACCACTTTTATAGTTTCTAATCCTTGTTAAACCACTTCAATACACCACAAGACTAATCTAATCCTACCATACACCATCTTAGGGTGTCATGGGGTCCTAGTATTCACAAAATTTATAGGATAGCAAAGGGATGATCATAGGTTTGTTATAACTCATAAAAATCAAAATATACTTGAAAAGTGGTATATATAATTTAAGTACTTGCATGTTTAGCTAATATAAATTGAAAATACATCTTGTCATGAATCAAATGAAAGTATAAAAAGATTAAAAAGTTTACTTGCAACTTACTTGAGATTTGTAGAGTTTTGGTGATGATTAAGTATAAAACCTTGGGATTTTTATTTGAAAATCCTAACAAGGAGTATGTATATGACAATATTAATACTTGATCTTCAAAAACATCATGGTTTCTTCATGTTTTGAGTGTGGCCGTAGGTTGCAAGAGGAAAAAGAGAGAATATCTTGTTTTTTCTTTACTAAAAATAAAGACTATGTGTTGTGATTTTAGACTTTACTTGCAAATATCTTGAATCCATGGCAAAGTTGTAATTTAGTTGTCAAATGTAAGTAAAATTCTTGCACATACACACTACATATGTCGACCTTGTAGTTTGCTTAGAAGATTTTTGTGTATTTGTTGAGAATTAAGTGTATTATTAGTCATTTAGTGTATATAATCTGTTACGTTGTAAGTTTTGGGTACTGTGTTTGTTAGTAATCAATTTTAACGGAACAAAATGGAATATATTAAAGTCATAAAAATTATAAAATTTCATTTCTTGCAAGTATCGGGTGAATAAATATTTGTCGTGTTGAAATTACTGAAAACCGTCGTAGTTATAAACGTTTAACGATACGTATATCAAATAAATTCAAAACGTCGGGTAAATTAATAATATAACTTTTATATTATTGAAATGAGTGTAAAAATATATCTGGACCATAGTCGGGATTGTCGGATCAATTATTCAAAATAATTGCTTATACGATAACGTTTATTAAATAGATAACCGTACGTATACTGAAATAATGCAAACTCACACATGAATGCATGCAGATGATATTACTGATGATATGCAGACTAATTCTAGCCTACGTGAGGTTTCTCAAATGTGTTCCCTGAATACGCCTCTAAACCCTTAAGGTTATGCGAATTCGACACTTGTAAACTAGGTTTACAGAAATGATGAATGACAAACTTTTCTCCGGGAGTGAATAGTGTTTCATGAATAGTAAAATTTCTTCAAAACGTCTCAAAGTCTTAAACTGACTCCAAAAATGATGAATAGTGAAATGATGAATAGTGTTTGGTGAATAGTAACCAATGAATAGTAAATTTGAAAAGTTCGGGAAATGACCTGAATTTACGAGTTGTCACAAAATCACCATGTAAGAAAGCATTCTTGACATTGAGCTAATGAATCAACCAATGGCAAGAAGTAGCTAAACTCAGAATAGTCCGAATAGTGCCTGGTTTAACCACTGGGCTAAAGGTCTCATCAACATCAACCCCTTCTAATTGGTTACTACCATTCGCCACAAGGCGAGCCTTATAGCGACTAAGAGTGCCATCAGCTAAATACTTGTGGCGAAAAAGCCACATAGAGCGAATAATGTTGGTGTCCATGGGTTTAGGCACTAATGTCCAAGTTCCGTTCTTAATAAGAGCATTGTATTCATCATGCATAGCATTTTGCCAATTAGGATCAGTGAACGCATGATGATAGGTTTTTGGTAATGGTGAAACTGAAGAAACATGCATGTTAAGACACTGAGGGGGACGATTGGTCCCGACACGGAAGCGTGTGACCATGGAGTGAGTTGAAACAAGGTTTGGGTTTTGAGGAGGATCGGGGATAATATGAGGTTTTGTTCCGTGACTGGAGTTTGCGTTTGTTGTTGAATTGGTGGGGATGGGTCATGGGCTGTCTCATGTTGGGCCATCTGAGGGTGAGGTGTTATGGGTGTTGTTGGTTCAATTGTGGGTTGAGGCACGTGGGTTAATACAATGGTTTTCGGGGGAATTAATGGAGGATTTATATCAGGTGAATCGTCCAAAAAATTGTAGGTGGGTGTCGTTGTGGGTTTTAAGGTGCCATATGGAAAGACAGTTTCATCGAACGTTACGTGGCGGGATATAATGATTTTGTTTGTGTTTAAATCAAGGCAACGATATCCACAGTGATTGGATGCTTGTCCCAAGTGAATGGATGGTGTGGCGCGTGGTTCGAGTTTATTATTGGGATATAGGTGTGGGTAGCAAAGACACCCAAAGGTGCGTAAGAGGCTATAATATGGGTTTTGGCCAAATAGACGGGTGTAGGGGATTTCATTGGAAATCGCGGTTGATGGTAGAATATTGAGTAAGTGAATGGCCATATTTAGGGCTTCAACCTAAAAAGTTGGTGGGAGATTGGCTTGACATAAGAGGGTACGAATGAGGTTGTTTATGGTGCGAATCATCCGTTCAGACTTGCCGTTTTGCTGTGATGTTTTAGGGCATTAGAAGGGAAATTGTATGCCATTGTCGGCAAAAAGTTTGTGAAGGTTACGGTTGTCGAATTTACCGTCATGATCACACTGAAGAGATCTGATTTCACACTTAAACTGAGTGTGAATGTAGTTACGAAATAACAGAAATTTAGACAGTACATCAGATTTATTTACTAAAGGAAATACCCAAACGAAATGCGAATAATGATCTAAAAATAAGACGTAATATTTGAAACCCGACATGCTCGGAATTGGTGAAGTCCAAATATCCGAGTGAATAATGTCAAAACGATAAGTAACAACAGAATTGGAACTAACAAAAGGAAGTCTAACGTGTTCTCCAAGTTGGCATCCATGGCAAAGCACGGGAGGTTTCTCCTTATTACATGAAATAGAATTATTTGAAACTAGACGATGTAACACTTCGCTTCCTGGATGTCCAAGACGCTTATGCCACGTATGTTGACTGACAAGGAGAACTTGAGGAATAGGAGACGGAGCTGTGACTGGATAAAGGTCCCCCGTGCTATCGCATCGGAGAAGCACCCGACGTGTCATGAAATCTTTAACGGAAAATCCAAAAGGATCCAATTCAATAGTGCAGTTATTTTCACGAACAAATTGACGAACAGATGTTAAATTTTTGACAATATGCGGGGTAATAAGAACATTATTTAGGTGAAGAGGTCGAAATGGAGTTGGCAAAATACTATGACCCGTATTGGTGACAGGAATTGAATGTCCATCACCAACCGAGACGGACAGATATATGCAAGTATTAAAAACATTACTAAGACTATTAACTGAAGCATTAAGATGTGAGCTTGCACCTGTGTCCATATTCCAGGCTCCAGTAGCGGGATCATGAAGTGTTCCGCCTGTAAAAGCATTCAGCAAAATAGTTTCTTGACCCGAAAGTTGACCGTGTGTCCCATAGTAGTTGACTGAACCAACGAAAAAAGCTGACCAGTTTGACTGTTTTGGCCCGGCTGCCCAATCTGACCCGGTGGAATTATCTGACCCGGTTGACCCGAAAATGTGGGCTGATTGAAAAGTTTGGCCGCGTGATAAAGTGGTGGAGCTGTTGGGCCTGTTGCGACAGAAATATGTTGGGCCGAAGGAACAACCTGGGTTGTTTGATAACCAGGAGTATACCACACCGGTTGGGCCTGTGGTGGACCTGTAAATCCGGGTGGGCTGTTAAGTGTGGCAAAGGTATGACTTGGGCCATAGGGATTTACGTGAAGTTCCAAGGGTGTGGTATTGGAAGTCTGACTTTGTCCATGCGAAGTACCAACAGTAGCAATATTATTCAAACTCCCATGATAACCAAGTTTGGTCAATAATTTGACAACAATGTCCTCAGTGTTACCACTCTCCAAGGTTTCAACATTACGGACAGTTGGTTTCGTATGCGTGTCGTGTGGTTTCCATGATTTAACTTGTGGGTTAGAGGGATTGCGAGGAATGCCTATGTCGGTCATTAGAACCAATAGAGATGAATATGATGCGTAGGTGTAGAAAAATAACTTAACGAGGGACAAGAAAAATAAGGAATTACTAATTCGTGACTGATGCGGTATCGCGTGTCGTTGCGGTTTAGCAATATTAATGCTTACTCAAGTTTTAAATTTATATTTAGCCGACTTATCAATAACACATACACCTAACGAGCAGTGTACCCGGTCAGTATGAATATAATGGTAAGTAGAGTGTCGATCCCTAAGAGTGGAACGTATTATCTAGTTAACCTAATCAGTATTTTAATATCCTAAGTTAGTTTTACAGTCTAATCTAACGAAAGGGGTTTCAGCCTGAGAGACTGGCACGGTTTGGTTATAATAAACAGTAAATTAAACTAATGAGCACGAATCAACGAATAGCAAACACGTACACAGATAGATAATTAGAAGCAGAAGAAGACCTGTCCTGATAGTTAAGTAGTTTGTCACTTGTTTTATTGCTAGTTCTATATGAAGTGTATCGTAATCTTATATGTCTCGTTGGATCTCATTATATCGGCGAGTAAACTCTTAATGATCACTTATGTCTATCCTATTTATCTAAAGACATCAGCTAAATAGGCGAGGAAGGGGTATGGCAGCCCAAGCAAGACTCAGCTAGACACAGAGGTTATCAATGCACAAATATAAGTCACCAAAAACATCATCATATAGACTTTAATTGATGGGAAAGCAATTTTAAGGGGAGCGATATGGTAGCCGATAATTGCCCATCAATCCTGATGAATTAAAGCGTACTATTACAATAAAACAAAACTACTTAATGAATTAAATACATGCAGGACCTTCTTACAGCTCTAATATCTTCGATTTGGGTGTGTCTTGTGATGCTTCTTCGACTGAATTCGTCTCCTTAGGGTTTTGTTGCACACAAAATTCGTATATGTCTTGGGGTATTTATAGTTTCTGTCTGAGGGCACGATGCGGCGCATTGAGTAAGTAGATGCGGCGCATTGACTTAACTTCGCGTGGGGTCCAAGATTAATATATTCTGGAATATTCGTACACCGTCTTCAGATGCGGCGTATCTTGATCTTGTATCCGGCGCATGTCCTTCAGTATCTTGGATTGTATCTGGTGAAGTCTTGATAGTGATACGCCGTATATCAGAAGCATAATGTGGCGTATCTGGAGTAGAACGACCTTGATCTTCTTCGTTGACCAAAGTTTCATATGCGGCGCATGATAGAATTACATGCGGCGCATTCTTCAAAGTCAGGCAGTGGTCTTCGAATTCATCTAAGTATGATATTGCGGCGTATCTGTTGAGAGAGATACGGCGCATCTTCTGGATTTCAGTAGACTTTTGACATCTTGCTAGTTTTGCTCCATAATTATTCCAAAATCGCCAAGTTTCACCAATTGCTTGTTTTTACCTGAGAATTACTAAAGTAAACAATTAAGTATCGATTCTCATAAATAATATAATAAAACAAGTCAAATAAATAGGATAAATGATGATAATAATATGTACTTATTTGATATCATCAAATATCCCCCCACTTGAACTTTACTTGTCCCCAAGTAAACCTTAGATTTAATCTTATGAAAATGTATCCTAAAAGGTATTAGGATTTATTTGTATCATTAAGCACGTATTCGTTTTATCATAATCACACAACCAAACACTTAACGAAGTAGAAACAAAATAATTTTCAATATAAAAACAATTCTAAATCGTTTAGTTGCTTAGTCGTGACGAATATTCTATCATAAGCTTGGCAAGCATACACATCTCCTCTACTAAAGCTAAGGAGTAACAAGTCTAAAGCGGTAAAAAGGGTTTTGAGACTTAAGGGTTGAACCTAGCTTCGTTCAAACATCTCCTGCATAAACTTAGTAGATCGCTAGCGCGAGTCTTCGACGCTTCAACTAACGGATGGTCACTAGTGCACTTCTTGGATCGCTGGCGCGTTATTTGCATAACGGATGGTCACCAAGTCACACACTAGATCGCTAGCGCGTTAGTTAATTAATCTAATACTCGGATGGTCACTACCTTATTCATACATTTAATATTCTTACTTAGCAATCATCATATCCGGATGCTCGAAAGCTAACAACGAATATAACAATACGGTTGGGTAGGGATAACATTTAGGATATAAATTGGTGTAAAATAAAAAATAAACAAACAAATAGATTAAATTCCTAAGTGTGGTTAATTACTTTCCCAACCATCCCATGAATAAGACTCATATCATTGAATAACTCACGCGTTTAACTCATGTAACCGACGCTTTAGGTAGACACGAATTAAACTCAATAAAATCTTAAACAAAGAATAAACCTTAGTTGGCGTTCCCATAACGGCCAACTCCCATTCAATCCATAAATATAGTAAAACAACAAATAGTGGTGATATCTTCCACTTGATACAAAACTTTACATAAGTTAGTTAATAACAAACTTCCAACTTCTTCTCTTTCTTTTTCTTTTCTATTTTTTCGATTTTTTTTTCTATTTACTAACATAGATGTGTAAAATTTCACAACTTTTTCTATCACGATTTTTCCGGATAATTTTTTCCATACTTTTCATAACTTTCAGAAATAACTGTAATAGTGAAAGTAGTAAACACACGAAAAATAAACTAAAAATTATACAATATGTACTTTCACTCCAATTGCATTGTGCAATTTTCTGACCTAACTAAAGATAATGAATTACGCACGTGAACACAGGTAATGTAAGGAAACACACTTTGCCTAAAGTAACTAACCACGGATTTTAATCTACAGGGTAGGCTAAGGTGTAAGGGTGTAACGAAACATTTTAACAAAGGTGTAAGAAACGAAAGGAATGGCTCTGAGGGTTTTTCTAGGGGTATCTTACTCTAAAAGTGAGAGTAAACAAAAGGGTTTATACGGGGGTTAACTAACCAGTGTAGTTAGTTAATATCACATAACATATATAGGCTTTTTGGGTGTAATCCTAGAAATTTACCAAGTTAGACAAGTCACTCCAATTATATCGATAATACTCATTATGGTGGTCTCGAATAGTATACGAGCCAAGTTCTAAAGTTTACAAGTCAACGGCACACTAAAGTTTATAATTTTTGGATGAAATAAGGTTATGTGTGCGGCTATGTAATTTAGACTTAAACAAAAACATGCTAAAAATTTTAAATTTTGATATATTAAGCACATTTTAAGCATATTTTGAAAAGTTTAGGACAAGTAAGTGTTCTAATTCTCCATCCCCCCACTTAAGTTAAACAACGTCCTCGTTGTTTGTATTAAAGGTTAAAAACTGGAAAATA
The DNA here is from genome assembly GCA_021014915.2 of Artemisia tridentata subsp. tridentata. NCBI lineage: Eukaryota > Viridiplantae > Streptophyta > Magnoliopsida > Asterales > Asteraceae > Artemisia > Artemisia tridentata. The sequence goes on from CP139506.1 coordinate 260,438,160, forward strand.
AAAGAATTAGAACGTAGAAACTTCCCTGAAATTTGCTCGGTATGATCCTCCATTATGCGTTTATGAGCAAAAATCTACTTTCTTGTGGATGAGAAACGTTTAAGCTTTATGAATGATGTTTCCACAGAAAGTACAGGAATCTATTATACCACCAAGACTTTAACACACCTGAGTTAAGAAGGTTCAAACTTGCATAATTCATTAGTAGTTAGTAAAAATAAAACCTAAAAACTAAAACTGTAAATCATCAGGTCAGTCGATACGCCGCATCCTATTGAAGAGGATGCGCCGTATCGAGCCTGGAATTAATACGAATCAGAATAAATGATGCGTCGCATCCTTAACCAGGGATGCGCCGCATTAAATAAACTGACAGAATGTTTTAAAGTCTAAAAATAAAAATGCAGAAAAATAAAAAGGATATGACCAGTGCAGATGATACGCCGCATCCTATGATGGAGATGCGCCGCATTTTCTGCAGGTCTGATAGACTCGACCAAAAAAACAGAAAAGTAAAATAAAAATCCGGGTTGTCTCCCGGTCAGCACTTGTCTTTATTCCAGAGTCTTCAAGTTAGACTCATGTTCAGCTCCTATTTTGTTCTTGTTACGTGGCATCCTTCTTCCTTCATACGAAAGATGTTACCGTATAGTTCCGCAACATTTTCTTCTGATCGACTTAATCTAATATATTCCTTGGTCTTTGTCGCAACATATTCTTCATATGGTCCCAAAGAGTATTTGATGACTTCAAATTTTTCAGAAATTATCATGGGTGGGTCATTATAAGTGATCCAAAGTAGTCGATTTTTTTTTTGATGAACTCTTCATCGTCTTTATCAACAAATTTAGAATAATCATCCGTATTCAAATAGTCATCAAGTTCTTCTATTAATTTTCTTTGTGACTCATCGTTATCATCATGGGGATAATAATTTACCAAATTAATGGATTGATAATAATCTTGGATCTCGTCCCATTTTGTTTTGGGTTAATTCAGTCAAAACGTACTATACTTGTCAAGAAAATCATTTTAGCGCAACGAACAAAAAAAAATACTCTTGTAAACACTAATTTTGACATATTTGCCTTTGTGTGATTAATAAAGATAAAAAAAAAAAAAAATTGTAATGACAATTTTACCCTTTAATTTTTGTAATTTGCATCCAACGTCCATATTTTTTTTCCAATTTTTTTTTTGAAAATATTTTTTTTTCGAAAATATTTTTTATTTTTGAAAATATTTTTTTTTCAAAAATATTTTTTTTCCGAAAATATTTTTTTTTAAAAATATTTTTTTTCGAAAATATTTTTTTTTTCGAAAATATTTTTTTTCGAAAATATTTATTTTTAAAAAATATTTTTTTTTTTCGAAAATATTTTTTTTCGAAAATATTTTTTTTTCAAAAATATTTTTTTTCGAAAATATTTTTTTTTCAAAAATATTTTTTTTTCGAAAATATTTTATTTTCCAAAAATATTTGTTTTCGAAAATAAATTTTTTCCGGTTTTTTTGGAAAATTTCACGATTTTTGTTAGTGCAAATATTACGATATTTAAACTAAACGGTTTCTTCGGTTTTAATAATGACAAACATGTAACTTGTAACGCATAACGTAAAATGCGCAAGTTACTTGTAAACACAAATCATCAATGCATACTTACATCAACACATCTCGACGTCTCAAGTATGCTTCTTCAAAGTCGTAGATTTTCATCCCGACGTAAATCACTCAAGGTATGGACACACAAATCTGCTACTTGACAAATGATCAAAGGATTATATTTTTCTTTAAACTTCACAATTTTAATGTGACAAAACATTTTTCAAAAATACATTTTACAAACTATTTTTGAATTAAAAAGAAATGTTTTAAATTTGAAAAATAAGTTTAAAAAATTCCCAACAGCTATATTTTACCCAAACCAGCTCCAAACTCCCCCAAATAAACTTTCACCACTAAAGACAAAAATTGGAGCGTTTTTGTCCCGGACGGTACCACGGTACCACTAAATTTAGTGGTACCGTGTGACAATTAGTGGTGCCGTCCCCCTGTGACGGTCAAATTTCTCTTTGTCTATAAATAGTGGACCATTTTACACTTCCCACTTGATTTTTTCCAGTCATTTTCTCTGGTCTAATCCCTTCTTATTTAGATCACTTTCTTTGATCATTTAGAGAGTCTTAGTTTGTTTTAGAGTGATCCAATCATCCATTCAAGTGATCACCTTCATTCCTCTTCTAGTCCAAGAGAAGAACACAAAGTATCAAGAAGATACAAAGTGTTAGAGTCATTGAGTAGTGCACTTGCATTACTTGTTGTAAGCTTGTTGTATCTTGATATACATCAAGTAGTCATTATCTTTTGTTTAGTCTTGTGAGAGTGGATCATTGTGATCTTGTTGAGATCTTGGAGATCTCTTGTAGCTAGTGAGCTTGTGTGTTGATCAAGTGGATCATGGGTAGATCGGGTAGATCGTGTACGTTGTGTTGATTGTGTGATTAGTAAGGATCGGGTAGATCGTGAGTAGATCGGGTAGATCGAGTGTAGATCATGTGGATCTTGTAGCTTGTGTGATTTGTGTGGATCGGGTAGATCGTGGTAGATTGGTACTAGCTAAGATTAGTACTCGACATTTAGCTTAGTGTCGGAAAATAATGTAAGCGGCGTTGTATGGTTTTCTCCGCCGAGAATGGAGCTTGTTGATTAGTGAAGTAACTCTCGAGTTGGGTACTCGGGGAGTGGAGTAGGGCGAAGAGGAGCTTCATGACCGAACCACTATAAATCGCTGTGTCCGGGTTTGCGCTTTCTTTACTTATCTTTTTACATTTATCTTCACATTTACCGCTTTATAGTTATATTTGCATTGCGTCTATGTTTGCGTGGTTTGTTGCTTATATGATGTTGATTATGTTTGTGCATGGTTTGATAGTGTTTATGTTGTAGTTTACTTCACACTATCTCTAGTTCTCATATAGATCAATATTGACACTTTCCATATTGTGTCACACTTTATCGGTTATTTGATACAAAAGTTTTTTTAGTTTCAAAAGGGAAACGTATTCACCCCCCCCCCCCCTCTACGGTTTCCACAATTGGTATCAGAAGCCACGTCGCTCAAGTTTTTAAAACAAATGGTTTTCAAAATTGAGTACGATCCATGTATCAAATTACCCATGAAGGGGGATATGATATGAAAAGTATTTATTTGCTTAATACTTACAAGTTTTGTTGTTAAGTATACTTTGTCATACTAGCTTGAAGGTTTTCTTAAACCCGATATCTAGTTTATTAAGTTTTACATCTTTTCGTTACATCAAATACTTGTTTGAAATGAGAAAATTGGTTTCTGTCAAAATTGTAACATCATGTCACGGCACCGTTAAATACAACAGACGGTACCATTAAATACGGACGGTACCGCTAAATTTAACGGTACCTTCGTCTGATTTTCAGGATTGGGTAATTTTTAAAAATTCGTATAAAATCAAACGTAAGTCCGTAGGAGTCGTGCCACCTATCGTTTTAAACGTAATTGAGTCTATTTTCATTTAAAAATACTTTTAGAAAATGATTGTAAAGTAAAATTTACGAGAGTCTTTGATTCGTAATAGAGAGTCTTTTCTGGTCAAGACAATTGCGTAAATTTTTGGTCAAATTACAAAGAGAACATCACACGTTGATGTATTTATATTTTCAAAGTGTTGAACTTGATCAAATTTTGAAATGGGGTGGAAAATAATTCATTTTCAAAATAAAATCAAGCTTAGTATACAATGTTATACTTAATACACAAAATGACGATAAGTATTTTTGTGTGTTATGCTAAATGATTATTTGTTTTTCTTTGTATCTTAGTATTCTTATTTAATATTTTTGAGTGCTTATAGTTATCTTTAGTTGAGCTAATTATATCTATAATCACAAGCATTTTACATGCCTTGTTGCTATGTGTTGATTATTAGTTTTCCGGGTTATGCGTCAATAGGACTTAGACTAGACTTCTTGCACTAAGTTGCTAATTGGTTTTGCATTGCATATAGGCATAGATCACTTTCTTGCATATGTGTTTTCGACATCTTGCAAGTTTTAGGATGCCTTAGTAACCTTCTTAGGAATGGAAACTGAGTTGGTTGATCATGCGCGTCGAAAGATATTGTCTTACACAATTATTTTTCCAAAGGTTTAAGTATAAAAAGTATATCACCTCAAAATACTTAACACTTTCATTAAATCCATAACATGGTCTCTAAAACATCACATCTTCGTGTCTTGCTTGACCATGGGTTATCTAAACAAGATAAAAGATCATATTAATACATTAGTATTTAAGTAAAAGAAAATGTATTAAACTTGCATTGATCTAACACACATACAAAATGTTTTAAACATTTAGTATTTTACGTATGTTGTATAAAAATAGTTAAGATAATTATTTTTATACTAATGAGGTGTTGAAAAACTAAGAATATTATTCTTAATAATATAAATAGTTTTTCGCAAATAAAAATAAATGACAATATCGAAGTAGTAACTTAATATGTCATTAACCTCACACATACTACTAGTATTAGAATAAATGGAACACATTTCCTAAATTTTTATTTTCTTTTTAAAAGGAGTGATCGTGAGGGTCAAGAAAGATTTCGAGTACATATCAATTCATTATTCAAATTATGATTGATATCATTATCGAATCTAATTGACAAGTTTTCGAGTATGGACATGAAATTGGAGTCATTGTTTGTCTAGCTTCAAGATAACATCAAAATGTAATGAAATATATTATCTTGAATCTACATACTCAATCACACTCGATTGTTATGAAAATAATGACGTCCGCTCAAGACAAAAATAATATGCATCGGATCATAACTCACACTTGTGTTGAAGATGCCATATTGAGTCTCCTTGTCCAATGGTTGTGTTTCAAACATTAAACTAATATGTTTAAAAGATGCATAAAATACACAACTAAGTAGGATTGACAACTTGGATGTTTCATCCGAAATATTCAAGTAATTTACTTTGCAATGAAATTAGTAAATGTGTCATTTCCGAAAAACCAAACACGAGCAAACAAACAACATATGTAAACTTTGCTCATGAACGACTCAACACTCAAAATCACATGTCTAGTAAAAGTGTCACACATAATATGTTATTAACTATTATGTAAGTCATCAATCTTTAAGAATATCACATGTATTTCTCTTATCAAAAGATTGACGAAAGATAACTCATATCCTATGCATCTTATTTTCTTTGTAACATGAATGGTTATGTTACAAGAGAATACATTGCATCTTGTTAACAAATATAGGATATTAGAATTGAATAATAACCTAACACAACATGTGTCATTGCTTAAACAAGTAAAATTGGTCATACACTAAAATACTTGTTTCACTAAGCATTCGTAAGAGTGATAAGTTTTCTCTTAGAAAAGCATATTTGTTGAAATACACAATATGTCTCATTTCAAATATAATACTCACAAGATCTATTGAGGTAAATAACCTTTACTAGATTCTTCTCTCAAGATATGCTAAGGAGCATTCTTGAAACACTCTCGATGTAGTAAATTCTACATTGTATCACATTAAAGCATCTCTTGGATCTAAGAAAACCAAATCATGTTAAAATAACATGTAACAACTCAACAAAAGAAGATGTCGTCCAAGAGATCTTAAAATGCACCATCTAAACCAAAGAAGATGTCGTCCAAGAGATCTTAAAATGCACATCTAAATCTCAAATACGAAATTGAAACATTGTGTTTGCCTTTGTTAGAATATTGTGTAAGACGTGTCATCTTCATGAACATAGTTTTGAAATATGTCTAGTTGAGTCATACTAGGCCATGTAGTAGCAAAATAAGTTAATGTCATCTTTGCTACACTTCGATAGGCAAATATAGGAATTTTACTTTTCCTAACATGAGAATGACTACTGGAGAACCTATCGCACTAGAAATTCAATTTGACCTAACGGTTGAATTGCTTCCAGGAGGGAAGTTGGGTTCGTGGTATAACCCGTAAAAATGGTCGTGTTTAGCCTGAATTGAGCACCACTAGTGATAGTCTCATACTCATTCTCCAACTTGAAAAAGTTTCATTCCTACATTTGACTAAAGAAAGTTTACATTAGTGAGCTTTGTCTCCCATTAGGATTGTATTATGAACAAGTAGGATTTAGGATTCTCCTTAAGCAAACCTGGATTACTTGCATTCCACATATGTGTTTCTAATTGATAACATGCTCTTGTGAGATATGACTAGATGCCTTCATGCTTTCTTAATGCTCAGTAATTAATTGATTAATTATTGAATGCATGTTTATTATAAACGTTTTGTCTTTGATTAGTTGTTTGGATATTATATCTCTTGATATACATATCTACGATACATGCTCTTAAATGCTAAATGATTATCATGTTTTGCATGATGTTTGCATTTATTCCTTATGTGCATTTTAGATGATTTTCATATGCACCCACACTACGTTATTTTAACACATTAGGAATTAGGTATGCCTATCACTATAAACCCTTAAAAGTCATATAGTCATACACTAGTGTCAAAACCTATAAGTTACAAGTAGTCGCGAAGCTGTCCTAATTCCCTGGTCATCACTTCGCCTTCTTCCAAGTAATACACCCTTTTGTCATGGGAAGGTTAGATACAAACCTAGTAGAACTCGGAGTAGGTTTGACAACTTAAATATTTCATCTGAAATATTCAAGTAATTTTAACTTGCGATCGCAATTGTTAAAAGTCATATCCGAAACATCTTATTCAAAGCCTTTTGACAACATATGTTAAAACGCTCATCCAAATGCCCAAAGCCAACATCAACCTTTGGATGACAAAGGACTCACGAGTTACTACATAAGTGATTAGTAGTTCCTTTCATCCTCGTTTGAATATACAATCCTTAAGACCAAGTTTATTCATTTTCGCTAGTTCTTCCTATCCCCATAGGTTTGTCATCGTGTTTTGTCTTCAAGCTCACCTCATAGATAATAAGGATTGAACTTATCCATTAGCGTTAGGATAGAAAACAAACCATCACCCTATCTTGCCAAGAGTATGTTGATACTCTCTCTCTTCCAAAACTCATCTTATGGCTATCTAAATATTTCATTGGAAATATTAAAGCCATCTCGAATTGTCAATAATCTCATGTCAAATCCCGTTGGATTTATCCCTCTATCTCGCCAAGAGTATGTTGATACTCTCTTTCTTCTGAATCATGTCTTATGACTATTTAAATATTTCATTGGAAATATTGAGGTCATCCTGTATCTTTTGTCTAATGACTATTTAAATATTTCACTGGAAATATTAAGGTCATCTCTTGTGTCTCGTCTCATGACTATCTAAATATTTCACTGAAAATTATAGTCATCTCTTGTGTCTCATCTCATGACTATCTAAATATTTCACTGGAAATATTAAAGTCATCTCAACTCGTCTAGAATCGTTCGTATAATCCTAAGAGAACTCATTAGGTATAAGTTCTTTTATCGCGTCAAAAAGTCTCATTAAATTAGTGAGATTTATTCGCTGGATACTCTCAAATTGTGGATTTGCGCGTGTCTAAAACATCTCTAGTTTTGAGTCAAATCCTCTCAAGCTTCCAATGACAACTTAAATATTTCATCCGAAATATTTAAAGTATATTTAATTTGCGAAATGCAATTAAATGTCATCTCTCGTTCTCGATCAACGTTCATCGAATCCCGTTGGATTCATTCATAAAAGAATTTATTTGGTATAAATTCTTTTAATCTAAGGTCCAGAAAAATCACAACATATGTGAAATTTCTTTGTCAAAAATCATATTCTAGGTCTAAGCACATCATATGTTTGGTTACTTCCGTATCCATTATCTTCTCAACTTATCTACACTTTTCAACCTTCGTTCTACACTACCAATGCTTCCGCATCCCACTCATCTTCCACACACTTCAAGCGAAGAATCGCTAGGATAAGTTGAGATAACCCTTCTTCATCAACATAGATAACCCTACTAGAACCTTATCACTAATCTCACAACCTTGAAGATTTTATCTTCTTAACCCTTAGGATATCTCCACGTGATCACATGCCTCATCATATGAATGTTTTATGAATATTCACAATGATTGAGAAGAGCTACGTGACTTCAAAGGTGAAGTTTATCGTATGCCATCCATCACTTGTCATGACGCTTCTAAGCTCATCGCTTCTGTCAACGTTTGTTTTCCTCTTTATTTATTTATTTTTTCTAGATGGTCATAGATTGAGGGGGAGCGAAAACACACTTATATAGTCTTTCAACAAACACTCTTAAGAACACACAAATGTGGTTCTTATTCTCTAGAAAACTTCCCTTTAGCTATCCAGAACTAGGCTGTACAGGAAAATTTGTGACTTCCAGGTCACGGTACCATTAAATAGGCCACGGTACCGTTAAATTTAATGGTACCATGCGGTATTTAGTGGTACCGTGCCCCTGTTTGACGAATTTTCACTGTTTCCTTTAGATCCCTGCATCCCTAACCTCAAACCTGCAAAATTTTGCAAAATCACATACACCCTAAGATTCCTTCACTACATCATAGGACACTACCACCAACCTTAATTCGAATCCCACAACTCTTGCTTATTTAAGGCCTCACCATTGCAAGCTTATCTTGCATCTCATCTTCAAACCTCACATTAACATCATTCATCATCACACTTAACCCTTATAACTAAACTTCACTCTTGATAGTGTTATTTAGTTTCAAAACCTTCAATCCTTATATCAATCCCACTCAAACCTTTTAACTACACTTCACTCTTGATAGTGATAGTTAGTCTAAAAACCTTCAACCCATCGATCATTACACTCAAACCTTACAACTATTCCTCACTTTGGATAAGTGATAGTTAGTTCAACAACCTTCAATCCTCACAATCACACGAAACCCTTCATGCACCAAATTATCTCTAACACACAACTAGGATCATCCAAACTAGAAATCTAGAACTTCGTTACCTCAACCCCGTTAGAGATATCCACCAACAATCCTGTTAGGATCACATACACATTTTCTTTTTCTCTTTTGAAATATATCATGAATCTCATTGTTAGTGCAAACGATATATTAATCTAAACCATCTTTCCCCACCTTTCCTTGTTAGTGTGATTGATTGAACAATTACACATTAGGTTGTTGGTCGGGTTGTGACACTCAAGTGTCTTTGAATTGCAATATGCATTCATCTTTTTGTGTCGCCCAACTTTCTTGGGCTTTCTTTTTTGGTCTTTATCCTTTTGGCACACTTTTAGGCTGTGTCACTCATTGCTTTTAGGAAGCTACTTAGTTTAACTCTTGCATGTCTTGCTATGTACTTTATAATGATTGCTTCTATCCTTTTTTATATTTTGTTGCACGAAGCTAACCCTTGATGTAGGAAAAGCCTTTGTAAGAATTTGATCCATGGATCCGCTAGATACTAAGGTGAATAAACAAGGGGATTCAATCACCATAGGGGAGCATTGAGCTAGGGGGAGCTCAGGAATGTTTGATTACATAGCATGGAGTTTGTCTAATAGTGGTGATAGAAGACTTCACTGGGATGATGCAAGCTAGTCTTTCTGGGGAGAAAGGGTAGTAGTGCAATTAGGGGGAGTAGGGATTGAATTGAAGGGTGAGCTCGAGGCAACTACCTTTTTGCTTCGACAAAAGGGGGAGAAGGGAGTTGTAAACAGGTAACTTTTACATTTTACTGTGTGTTACGGTTTACATATTTGTCATCATCAAAAAGGGGGAGATTGTTAGTGCAAATATTACGATATTTAAACTAAACGGTTTCTTCGTTTTAATAATGACAAACATGTAACTTGTAATGCATAACGTAAAATGCGCAAGTTACTTGTAAACACAAATCACCAATGCATACTTACATCAACACCTCTCGACGTCTCAAGTATGCTTCTTCAAAGTCGTAGATTTCCATCCCAACGTAAATCACTCAAGGTATGGACAAACAAATCTGCTACTTGACAAATGATCAAAGGATTATATTTTTCTTTAAACTTCACAATTTTAATGTGACAAAACATTTTTCAAAAATACATTTTACAAACTATTTTTGAATTAAAAAGAAATTTTTTAAATTTGAAAAATAAGTTTAAAAAATTCCCAACAACTATATTTTACCCAAACCAGCTCCAAACTCCCCCAAATAAACTTTCACCACTAAAGACAAAAATTGGAGCGTTTTTGTCTGGGACGGTACCACGGTACCACTAAATTTAGTGGTACCGTGTGACAATTAGTGGTGCCGTCCCCCTGTAACGGTCAAATTTCTCTTTGCCTATAAATAGTGGACCATTTTACACTTCCCACTTGATTTTTTCCAGTCATTTTCTCTGGTCTAATCCCTTCTTATTTAGATCACTTTCTTTGATCATTTAGAGAGTCTTAGTTTGTTTTAGAGTGATCCAATCATCCATTTAAGTGATCACCTTCATTCCTCTTCTAGTCCAAGAGAAGAACACAAAGTATCAAGAAGATACAAAGTGTTAGAGTCATTGAGTAGTGCACTTGCATTACTTGTTGTAAGCTTGTTGTATCTTGATATACATCAAGTAGTCATTATCTTTTGTTTAGTCTTGTGAGAGTGGATCATTGTGATCTTGTTGAGATCTTGGAGATCTCTTGTAGCTAGTGAGCTTGTGTGTTGATCAAGTGGATCAAGGGTAGATCGTGTACGTTGTGTTGATTGTGTGATTAGCAAGGATCGGGTAGATCGTGAGTAGATCGGGTAGATCGAGTGTAGATCATGTGGATCTTGTAGCTTGTGTGATTTGTGAGGATCGGGTAGATCGTGGTAGATTGGTACTAGCTAAGATTAGTACTCGACATTTAGCTTAGTGTCGGAAAATAATGTAAGCGACGTTGTATGGTTTTCTCCGCCGAGAATGGAGCTTGTTGATTAGTGAAGTAACTCTCGAGTTGGGTACTCGGGGAGTGGAGTAGGGCGAAGAGGAGCTTCGTGACCGAACCACTATAAATCACCGTGTCCGGGTTTGCGCTTTCTTTACTTATCTCTTTACATTTATCTTCGCATTTACCGCTTTATAGTTATATTCGCATTGCGTCTATGTTTGCGTGGTTTGTTGCTTATATGATGTTGATTATGTTTGTGCATGGTTTGATAGTGTTTATGTTGTAGTTTACTTCACACTATCTCTAGTTGTCATATGATCAATATTGACACTTACCATATTGTGTCACACTTTATCGGTTATTTGATAAAAAAGTTTTTTTAGTTTTATAATGGAAACGTATTCACCCCCCCTCTACGGTTTCCACAATTGGTATCAGGAGCCACGTCGCTCAAGTTTTTAAAACAAATGGTTTTCAAAATTGAGTACGATCCATGTATCAAATTACCCATGAAGGGGGATATAATATGAAAAGTATTTATTTGCTTAATACTTACAAGTTTTGTTGTTAAGTATACTTTGTCATACTAGCTTGAAGGTTTTCTTAAACCCGGTATCTAGTTTATTAAGTTTTACATCTTTTCGTTACGTCAAATACTTGTTTGCAATGAGAAAATTGGTTTATGTCAAAACTGTAACATCAGGTCACGGCACCGTTAAATACAACAGACGGTACCATTAAATATGGACGGTACCGCTAAATTTAACGGTACCTTCGTCTGATTTTCAGAATTGGGTAATTTTCAAAAATTCGTATAAAATCAACCGTAAGTCCGTAGGAGTCGTGCCACCTATCGTTTTAAACGTAATTGAGTCTACTTTCATTTAAAAATACTTTTAGAAAATGATTGTAAAGTAAAATTTACGAGAGTCTTTGATTCGTAATAGAGAGTCTTCTCCGGTCAAGCCGATTGCGTAAATTTTTGGTCAAATTACAAAGAGAACATCACACGTTGATGTATTTATATTTTCAAAGTGTTGAACTTGATCAAATTTTGAAATGGGGTGGAAAATAATTCATTTTCAAAATAAAATCAAGCTTAGTATACAATGTTATACTTAATACACAAAATGACGATAAGTATTTTTTGTGTGTTATGCTAAATGATTATTTGTTTTTCTTTGTGTCTTAGTATTCTTAGTTAATATTTTTGAGTGCTTATAGTTATCTTTAGTTGAGCTAATTATATCTATAATCACAAGCGTTTTACATGCCTTGTTGCTATGTGTTGATTATTGTTTTTCTGGGTTATACGTCAATAGGATTTAGACTAGACTTCTTGCACTAAGTTGCCTAATTGGTTTTGTATTGCATATAGGCATAGATCACTTTTCTTGCATATGTGTTTTCGACATCTTGCAAGTTTTAGGATGCCTTAGTAACCTTCTTAGGAATGGAAACTAAGTTGGTTGATTATGCGCGTCGAAAGATATTGCCTTACACAATTATTTTTCCAAAGGTTTAAGTATAAAAAGTATATCACCTCAAAATACTTAACACTTTCATTAAATCCATAACATGGTCTCTAAAACATCACATCTTCGTGTCTTGCTTGACCATGGGTTGTTTAAACAAGATAAAAGATCATATTAATACATTAGTATTTAAGTAAAAGAAAATGTATTAAACTTGCATTGATCTAACACACATACAAAATGTTTTTAAACATTTAGTATTTTACGTATGTTGTATAAAAATAGTTAAGATAATTATTTTTATACTAATGAGGTGTTGAAAAACTAAGAATATTATTCTTAATAATATAAATAGTTTTTCGCAAATAAAAATAAATGACAATATCGAAGTAGTAACTTAATATGTCATTAACCTCACACATACTACTAGTATTAGAACAAATGGAACACATTTCCTAAATTTTTATTTTCTTTTTAAAAGGAGTGATCGTGAGGGTCAAAAAAGATTTCGAGTAGATATCAATTCATTATTCAAATTATGATTGATATTATTATCAAATCTAATTGACAAGTTTTCGAGTATGGACATGAAATTGGAGTCATTGTTTGTCTAGCTTCAAGATAACATCAAAATGTAATGAAATATATTATCTTGAATCTACATACTCAATCACACTCGATTGTTATGAAAATAATGACGTCCGCTCTAGACAAAAATAATATGCATCGGATCATAACTCACACTTGTGTTGAAGATGCCATATTGAGTCTCCTTGTCCAATGGTTGTGTTTCAAACATTAAACTAATATGTTTAAAAGATGCATAAAATACACAACTAAGTAGGATTGACAACTTGGATGTTTCATCCGAAATATTCAAGTAATTTACTTTGCAATGAAATTAGTAAATGTGTCATTTCCGAAAAACCAAACACGAGCAAACAAACAACATATGTAAACTTTGCTCATGAACGACTCAACACTCAAAATCACATGTCTAGTAAAAGTGTCACACATAATATGTTATTAACTATTATGTAAGTCATCAATCTTTAAGAATATCACATGTATTTCTCTTATCAAAAGATTGACGAAAGATAACTCATATCCTATGCATCTTATTTTCTTTGTAACATGAATGGTTATGTTACAAGAGAATACATTGCATCTTGTTAACAAATATAGGATATTAGAATTGAATAATAACCTAACACAACATGTGTCATTGCATAAACAAGTAAAATTGGTCATACACTAAAATACTTGTTTCACTAAGCATTCATAAGAGTGATAAGTTTTCTCTTAGAAAAGCATATTTGTTGAAATACACAATATGTCTCATTTCAAATATAATACTCACAAGATCTATTGAGGTAAATAACCTTTACTAGATTCTTCTCTCAAGATATGCTAAGGAGCATTCTTGAAACACTCTCGATGTAGTAAATTCTACATTGTATCACATTAAAACATCTCTTGGATCTAAGAAAACCAAATCATGTTAAAGTAAAATGTAACAACTCAATAAAAGAAGATGTCACCCAAGAGATCTTAAAACGCATCATCTAAACCAAAGAAGATGTCGTCCAAGAGATCTTAAAATGCACCATCTAAATCTCAAATACGAAATTGAAACATTGTGTTTGCCTTTGTTAGGATATTGTGTAAGACGTGTCATCTTTATGTACATAGTTTTTAATTATGTCTAGTAGAGTCATACTAGGCCATGTAGTAGCAAAATAAGTTAATGTCATCTTTGCTACACTTCGATAGGCAAATATAGGAACTTGACTTTTCCTAACATGAGAATGACTACTGGAGAACCTATCGCACTAGAAATTCAATTTGACCTAACGGTTGAATTGCTTCCAGGAGAGAAGTTGGGTTCGTGGTATAACCCGTAAAAATGGTCATGTTTAGCCTGAATTGAGCACCACTAGTGATAGTCTCATACTCATTCTCCAACTTGAAAAAGTTTCATTCCTATATTTGACTAAAGAAAGTTTACATTAGTGAACTTTGTCTCCCATTAGGATTGTGATGAGGCGAAAAATGTACCGCTTTTGGGGGTCATTTAAGCCCGAATTCGTATTTATTTGATCAAATATTACCCTAAATCGTTCCTTTTGTCATTTTAGGTACTTTAGAGAAGAAATCTGGAAAAGGAAGCATTTTGGACGTTTTTGGAGCATAAAAGTGAAGAATTCGACAAAGTGCCAAAAATCTGCTGGAAGTACCACGTGACGGCGTCAAGCTAATCCAGACGGCGTCAAGCCTTGATAGGCCAGAATATATTTTGGGAGTTTAAAGGGAGACGGCGTCAAGGTGCCCATCCGAGAAACCCTAGCACGACGAGGTGACGGCGTCAAGCTCTATAACGTGACGCCGTCAGATCTGTTTTTCTATATATATTACCTTAATTTTTAGTCATTAGTGTGGAACTTTTTAGAGGCAAAACCCTAGACGATTTTCTGCAACTTTTTAAGGGTTTCATACCCTTGGATCTTCCATGTTCAATTGAAGATAAGTAATCAATTAATCATTCAATATGTCTATGTGTTGTTTGATTCTATCTTATGCTTGTCTTTTATTTAACATGCTAGGCTAGATTGTCTTTGTGTTTGCTTAGATCTAATGAAACCTAACTATTAATTATTGGTTGTTGGTGTGTTTATAATTGTATTGGATGATTGTATATCTATGTTAGGCTTAAGAAAACTGGCAGACTTTCGGTTGATAACATGCTTGAACGTCTTAAGAAACATGAACCAATGCGTACTAGGTTATTATGGTTGTATTTAATGCATGAGCGAATTCTAATGATCCCATGTTAGGAGCTTCTTAGCCGGCTCGACATAGGAGGTGAAGTAGGAGCTTGTAGAGTTGGGGAAGTACGTACGCCACCCCACGAATGGTATTAAGGAATACACCCGTCATCCACGCAATTATAACACACTAATTAACCGGTAAAAGATAGTTAGGGAGTAATGAAATCTAAGTAAACACACTTTCCTCTATCATAGTTTTCACAACTTTTACTTTATTTGTTATTTTATTTTTATTTGCATTTGTAGCTTTTGGGTTAGTTGACTAGCAACTAATTCCGCCCACTCCTTCAAACCCGAGATTTTACTTGCTTTCCATAAAACATAAAAATACAAAAAGAATCATCCCTCACCCTTAGACCTATTAGAGTAGTTTTTCACACCTAACGAACACTATTCCCTATGAGAGAACGATCAATCCCCCGTACATACCACTACACTATACTACATCGGTCAGGTACACTGCCTGGTGGGGTTGTAAGCCTCTTGAGATCCCTCGAGAGGTAAAACCTGTTGTAAGGTCGCAAAACCACGCATCAAGTTTTTGGCGCCGCTGCCGGGGAATAGTTATTGTTTAGGTTGATTTTTTATTTTATTAGGTCTACTCACTAGATTCCTTTCTAGTGAGATTTTTATTTTATTTTTCTAGGATTTTCTTTAGTCTATCTTTTTTCTTTGTGTTTTTGTTTGTAACCATACCATCCGACCTCATGGAAGGTGGTAATATCTTCGATCCCAACAACCCACCACCACAACAACCACCACAACCTCCTAGAGCACGCACCTTAGGAGAGTATTCCCGTCCTAGCCACCAAGGCTATCGAAACACCATTGAGATCACTCAAGGAGCCAATGTCACTCCCTTGCGATCCGACACCATCCGGTTGGTGCAAAGCGGATGCACATTCCATGGACTTCGTTCCGAAGATCCAAATCAACATCTCAAGGACTTTCTCAAAATCGTTGATTCCATAGACCTTGATGTTGCCACTCGAGAGACGACCCGATTACGTCTCTTTCAATTCTCTCTGCGGGACCAAGCTAGTCAATGGCTAGAGCGTTTACCCGCAGGATCCATCACCTCTTGGGATGATCTCACCACGCGTTTCCTTGCTCAATTTTTCCCACCGGCGAGAACTACCAAGCTAAGGAACGATATCTTGATGTTCCAACAACGTCAAGGCGAAACCCTCTACGAGGCATGGACTCGATTCAAGGACTTACTCCAAAAAGTCCCTCACCATGGTATTGATCTTTGGCTTCAAGTCCAAATCTTTTACGATCATATCAATCTCTCCACAAGGCAAACCATTGACGAAGCGGCCGGTGGTAAGCTACGTGATCTAAGTGCGGAACAATCATGGGATCTCCTAGAAGATCTTGCTCTTTTTGACAACGAAAGTTGGAATGATCCCCGTGATTTGAATAAAACGGTCAAGGCAATATCTTTGCCTTCGAACAATTCAAGCACTTCCGACCGTAGGATCATAGAACTTGAGGACCAAGTAAAGTTTCTCATGAAATCCTACGAGGCTCCTAAACCTTCAAGCCAAGTGAACAAAATCACTTCTTCATGTGAATTATGTAGTGGTCCCCACGACACTTGTGATTGCGTGGAACTCCCCGAACAAGCTTTTGCGGACTACGCATCCTCGCGTACCGACGGAGCGGGAGACAAGTGGTACACTTTCAAACCCGAGCCAAACCCCTACGGTGATTCATACAACCCCTCATGGAGAAATCACCCAAACTTTAGGTGGAAACAAAACCAAAACATGCAACAAACCAATTCTTTCAACCCACCTAATCGTTTCCAATCAAGCGGTTCCAACTCAAACCGTACTTTCAATAACAATCCTTCCAACAACTATGGTAGTACCAATAATCTTGAAGGATTGATGTCCAAATTTATGGCATCTCAAGAAGCTCGAATAGCTAGATTTGAATCCGAATTCAATCAACAACAAACGGAGATGACCAATAAAATTGACAACTTATTGAAAGCCCTCAATAACCAAGTGTTATCACCTCCACATAAGGACGCTAGGAACATAAATAGCGAGCCCCAAGTAAAAGATCCTTCTTCATCCAAACATGTCCACTTCGTAAACGTTGTCACTATTAAACCAATTGATAGGAATGAGGATAATAGTGAATCTAATGATGAGGTTAATAAAGTCGAGGTTGATAAAGAAGTTAGGAAAAGTGAGATTGAGGAAGTAGATAATGATGAGGACTACTTCAATAAATTACCAACTAGGGAAGAACGGGCATACCATAAAGATTTATTCGATGACCCCGAGACACCATACTTCCTTGGTAATCCGATTATCACAATGGGTGACCCTTCTAATATCAACATACCATGCAACATCGGACATTTGCATGTGTGGAAAGCTTACATCGACCTTAGATCGCCCATAAACATCATGACTAGAGCCCACTACAACTTGATAATGAAAAATCAACTTGGGTATAGGATGCTCCCTGACAAGGGTTGGATGAGTAACTTCACGGGAAGAGTTAAGGGATTACCGGTTTATGTAGGAAACTTCACCTATGTTACCGACTTTGTAATTGTAGAAGACATACGCCCGGTGATAGATAGTTGCTTAACCCAAGTAGTGTTTGGAAAACCGTTCATTGAAACCTCTGGAATGATTCACGACCCAACACTAGGGATAGTTAGATTTAAGAATGAGACCGATGAGGTAAACTACCAAATGCCGTATAAGATAGAGCAATACCAAAAGCTATCAAATTTGGAGAAGGAGCACAAGCAAGCGGTCTACTATAGGAATGATGAGGATAGACGTAAAGGAGTAGACTATGTTATGGGTAGGATATTTGGTTTCTACAAGGATTGTTTGAAATTAGGAACGGAATATAAAACCGGACATGAGAAGAACCTAGGAACCGTGACCAATGATGATGGAGTCACGTAATGTAGAGTGACTTTGAGTCTAGCTACAAGACTCGTTAATAAAGAAAAGCGCTTCTTGGGAGGCAACCCATGCTTTATCAGTTTTGTGTGTTTTATTTGTTTGTTTGTTTGTTTTTATTTGTTTCCGTATGCATGTTTAATTTTTATTGCTTTTGATTCATGTTTCAAAAATAATTTGTGAAAATGCTTTATTTTGTTTTTAACTTCGTCTTAACTACATATAAAGGTATTTTGCAAAAGATAAGTGTAAGGGAAATCCAAATCAGTTTATTAGAACGAAGGAACATGAATCATAGCAATATTAAATTAACATTCATATTAGTATTGTTTGAGTCAAATGCTTGTATCGAGTCATAATGATATTTTGCAGGATTTCCAGGAATTAAGAATGAAGCTTTTCCAGAAATTTTCCGGAAACTTAACATGAAAAATCTGTCAGATCACTTCTGACGGCGTCAGGTTCCAGTCTGACGGCGTCAGGTGTAGTTTTCTGGAATTTTTTGAAAGTTTTGTCGTTTCTTCCGGAATCAAAAAGTTTTTATAGAATCTCTAACTTATAAACTCCAGGAATCTGCAAAATAATCATTCCACAAGCATTATATCCTTATACAGATTTATCCCGCCGATGTTATGCAGGTTTTTCGTGTTTGTTTTCTCAGGTTTAACAGGTTATATTGGACAAGAAGATGATTTATATTTCGGAAGGGAAGCTTTCAACGTTCATTTTCTTGGAGGAAGATTTAACCATGTTACCTCATTATCATCATCGAACGAATCAGGGGAGTATTTGATTTCATTCTTTTACCTTATTTACTTTTACATCTTGTTATTTGAACATTGGGGACAATGTTCATCTTAAGTGTAAGGGGGTAAAGTACGATACCTTAGAGAATACAATTACGCTTGATTTTTGTTTGTTTAATGGTAGATGTGTAATAAAACTGAGAGAAATACATGTTAAGGCAATTTTAGTGCCAAATTTAAAATTTTTTACAACATATAGGAGTGAAACTTTGATCTTAATGAGCGTCTCATGGATAGGAGTTATATGACTAGCACAAAACCGTACCACTAAAAAATTTTTCCACTCCAAATATGTGAGGTTCGCCCCTAGAATTGGTAGGAAAAGCATTTATGCTATGATGTGAGTACCGGTAGCACTTAGATTCTAGAACTTGCGTTAGGACCATTCTGAGGCCACAAGTGAGACTACATTCGTGTAGTTAGATTTACTACATGATAAGAGGCATTAGGATTAACCCATTGTTTTACACCTGTGTTTATGTTATAATTACGTTGGCTACATTGGTCAAGTAATTCTCCCACACCCTTTGCGTTGTACTCATTTTTAGTACACGATACCCCTAGTACACCCCTCAGAGCCTATCTTTTCGTTTCGACCTTTGAGCATTTTACTCAAAGTGAGAATTTGTTTACACCCCACTTAAATGTACACCCAAATCGCCTTAGCCTACCTTGTATGCACTCATTTTTAGTGCATTATTGTGACAACATTTGTTTAAACCCAAGTTAACTATCTAATTGATTACATGGTTGCTAAGTCGAGTCATATCCTTGTACATATTGTTTTGGGACGATTGGGACTCATGGGTAAAGTACTAGTGTAATGGAGTAATGGGGAAGAACATCTCCCCATATGTGCTAAATATTTTAAAAAGTACTCCAAGTGTTTTAATTATCTTAATTCGAGTCATTAGAATAGTTATTTGTAAAGTTATGTAAAAGTTCAAGTGTAAGGGGAGAACCGAGGCCCCTATGATGTATTATTTTGGATGGTAGGGCAAGAGTGTATGCAAAAAAAAAAAAAAAAAAAAAAAAAAAAAAAAAAAAAAAAAAAAATGAGAAAAAGAAAAGTAGAAAAACATACGGACTACCATCCCGTTTCATTTTATGTTTATTTTAAGTCTTTGTTATTTTTGTTTCATTAGCTTAAGATCGAGTCTATTCTTGTCTTAGCAACATTGTACAGTACTTGTAATCAATCAAGATCTTTAACTCGCCACCAGTAAAACTTCCTTTATCCAACAAAACCGTGTTTATCATATCCCTACACCTAACGTTATAACCCGTTTAAAAGCCCTCTTTGATAGTTTATCTTAGGTGCTTACGCCCAGTGGAGGAGGTTTTTGATCCTTTCCCAAGCCTATGGTAATCTATTTGCTATGACAGGTAGTGAGAGATATTATTCATTTTCATTTATGAGATATTTATATTTATGACACCTGAGAGATGTGAGTATCTAAACACTACTTGTGAGGTGCTAGTGTGTAATCTCCGTGCTTATTATGATTAAAGTGGAACGACTATTTGTTGTAATTACTTTTATATTAGCATTAAATGATCCCTAACTTGTATTTTGATTAGAATAAAAGCGCATTTGCTTGAGGACAAGCAAATCTCAAGTGTAAGGGTATATGATGAGGCGAAAAATGTACCGCTTTTGGGGGGTCATTTAAGCCCGAATTCGTATTTATTTGATCAAATATTACCCTAAATCGTTCCTTTTGTCATTTTAGGTACTTTAGAGAAGAAATCTGGAAAATGAAGCATTTTGGACGTTTTTGGAGCATAAAAGTGAAGAATTCGATAAAGTGCCAAAAATCTGCTGGAAGTACCACGTGACGGCGTCAAGCTAATCCAGACGGCGTCAAGCCTTGATAGGCCAGAACATATTTTGGGAGTTTAAAGGGAGACGGCGTCAAGGTGCCCATCCGAGAAACCCTAGCACGGCGAGGTGACGGCGTCAAGCTCTATAATGTGACGCCGTCAGATCTTTTTTTCTATATATATTACCTTAATTTTTAGTCATTAGTGTGGAACTTTTTAGAGGCAAAACCCTAGACGATTTTCTGCAACTTTTTAAGGGTTTCATACCCTTGGATCTTCCATGTTCAATTGAAGATAAGTAATCAATTAATCATTCAATATGTCTATGTGTTGTTTGATTCTATCTTATGCTTGTCTTTTATTTAACATGCTAGGCTAGATTGTCTTTGTGTTTGCTTAGATCTAATGAAACCTAACTATTAATTATTGGTTGTTGGTGTGTTTATAATTGTATTGGATGATTGTATATCTATGTTAGGCTTAAGAAAACTGGCAGACTTTCGGTTGATAACATGCTTGAACGTCTTAAAAAACATGAACCAATGCGTACTAGGTTATTATGGTTGTATTTAATGCATGAGCGAATTCTAATGATCCCATGTTAGGAGCTTCTTAGCCGGCTCGACATAGGAGTGAAGTAGGAGCTTGTAGAGTTGGGGAAGTACGTACGCCACCCCACGAATGGTATTAAGGAATACACCCGTCATCCACGCAATTATAACACACTAATTAACCGGTAAAAGATAGTTAGGGAGTAATGAAATCTAAGTAAACACACTTTCCTCTATCATAGTTTTCACAACTTTTACTTTATTTGTTATTTTATTTTTATTTGCATTTGTAGCTTTTGGGTTAGTTGACTAGCAACTAATTCCGCCCACTCCTTCAAACCCGAGATTTTACTTGCTTTCCATAAAACATAAAAATACAAAAAGAATCATCCCTCACCCTTAGACCTATTAGAGTAGTTTTTCACACCTAACGAACACTATTCCCTGTGAGAGAACGATCAATCCCCCGTACATACCACTACACTATACTACATCGGTCAGGTCGCAAAACCACGCATCAGATTGCATTGTGAACAAGTAGGATTTAGTATTCTCTTTAAGCAAACCTAGATTTCTTGCATCCCACATATATGTTTCTAATTGATAACATGCTCTTGTGAGATATGACTAGATGCCTTCATGCTTTCTTAATGCTCAGTAATTAATGGATTAGTTATTGCATGCATGTTTACTAGAAGCATTTTGTCTTTGATTAGCTATTTGGATATTATATCTCTTGATATACATATCTATGATACATGCTCTTAAATGCTAAATGCTTATCATAATTTGAATGACATTTGCATTTATCCCTTATGTGCATTTTAGATTATTTGCATATGCACCCACACTACGTTATTTTAACACATTAGGAATTAGGTATGCCTATCACTATGAACCCTTAAAAGTCATATAGTCATACACTAGTGTCAAAACCTAAAAGTTAAAAGTAGTCGCGAAGCTGTCCTAATTCCCTGGTCATCACTTCGCCTTCTTCCAAGTAATACACCCTTTTGTCATGGGAAGGTTAGATACAAACCTAGTAGAACTCGGAGTAGGCTTGACAACTTAAATATTTCATCTGAAATATTCAAGTAATTTTAACTTGCGATCGCAATTGTTAAAAGTCATATCCGAAACATCTTATTCAAAGCCTTTTGACAACATATGTTAAAACGCTCATCCAAATGCCCAAAGCCAACATCAACCTTTGGATGACAAAGGAATCACGAGTTACTACATAAGTGATTAGTAGTTCCTTTCATCCTCATGTGAATATACACTCCTTAAGACCAAGTATATTCATTTCCGTTAGTTCCTCCTATCCCCATAGGTTTGTCATCGTGTTTTGTCTTCAAGCTCACCTCATAGATAATGAGGATTGAACTTATCCATTAGCGTTAGGATAGAAAACAAACCATCACCCAATCTTGCCAAGAGTATGTTGATACTCTACTTCCTCCGAATCTCGTTTTATGTCTATCTATATATTTCATTGGAAATATTAAAGTCATCTCGAAGTGTCAATAATCTCTTGTCAAATCCCGTTGGATTTATCCCTCTATTCCACCAAGAGTATGTTGATACTCTCTTTCTTCCGAATCGTGTCTTATGACTATTTAAATATTTCATTGGAAATATTGAGGTCATCCCGTATGTTTCGTCTAATGACTATTTAAATATTTCACTCGAAATATTAAGGTCATCTCTTGTGTCTCGTCTCATGACTATCTAAATATTTCACTGGAAATATTATAGTCATCTCTTGTGTCTCATCTCATGACTATCTAAATATTTCACTGGAAATATTAAAGTCATCTCAACTCGTCTAGAATCGTTCGTATAATCCTAAGAAAACTCATTAGGTATAAGTTCTTTTATCGCGTCAAAAAGTCTCATTAAATTAGTGAGATTTATTCGTTGGATACTCTCAAATTGTGGATTTGCGCGTGTCTAAAACATCTCTAGTTTTGAGTCAAATCCTCTCAAGCTTCCAATGACAACTTAAATATTTCATCCGAAATATTTAAAGTATATTTAATTTGCGAAATGCAATTAAATGTCATCTCTCGTTCTCGATCAACGTTCATCGAATCCCGTTGGATTCATTCATAAAAGAATTTATTCGGTATAAATTCTTTTAATCCAAGGTCTAGAAAAATCACAACATATGTGAAATTTCTTTGTCAAAAATCATATTCTAGGTCTAAACACATCATATGTTTGGTTACTTCCGTATCCATTATCTTCTCAAGTTATCTACACTTTTCAACCTTCGTTCTACACTACCAATGCTTCCGCATCCCACTCATCTTCCTCACACTTCAAGCGAAGAATCGCTAGGATAAGTTGAGATAACCCTTCTTCATCAACATAGATAACCCCACTAGAACCTTATCACTAACCTCACAACCTTGAAGATTTTATCTTCTTAACCCTTAGGATATCTCCACGTGATCACATGCCTCATCATATGAATGTTCTATGAATATTCACAATTATTGAGAAGAGCTACGTGACTTCAAAGGTGAAGTTTATCGTATGCCATCCATCACTTGTCATGACGCTTCTAAGCTCATCGCTTCCGTCAACGTTTGTTTTCATCTTTATTTATTTATTTTTTTCTAGATGGTCATAGATTGAGGGGGAGCGAAAACACACTCATATAGTCTTTCAACAAACACTCTTAAGAACATACAAATGTGGTTCTTATTCTCTAGAAAACTTCCCTTTAGTTGTCCAGAACTAGGCTGTACAGGAAAATTCGTGACTTCCAGGTCACGGTACCGTTAAATAGGCCACATTATCGTTAAATTTATTGATACCGTGCGGTATTTAGTGGTACCGTGCCCCTGTTTGATGAATTTTCACTGTTTCCTTTAGATCCCTGCATCCCTAACCTCAAACCTGCAAAATTTTGCAAAATCACATACACCCTAAGATTCCTTCACTACATCATAGGACACTACCACCAACCTTAATTCGAATCCCACAACTCTTGCTAATTTAAGGCCTCACCATTGCAAGCTTATCTTGCATCTCATCTTCAAACCTCACATTAACATCATTCATCATCACACTTAACCCTTATAACTAAACTTCACTCTTGATAGTGTTATTTAGTTTCAAAACCTTCAATCCTTATATCAATCCCACTCAAACCTTTTAACTACACTTCACTCTTGATAGTGATAGTTAGTCTAAAAACCTTCAACCCATCGATCATTACACTCAAACCTTACAACTATTCCTCACTTTGGATAAGTGTTAGTTAGTTCAACAACCTTCAATCCTCACAATTACACGAAACCCTTCATGCACCAAATTATCTCTAACACACAACTAGGATCATCCAAACTAGAAATCTAGAACTTCGTTACCTCAACCCCGTTAGAGATATCCACCAACAATCCTGTTAGGATCACATACACATTTTCTTTTTCTCTTTTGAAATATATCATGAATCTCATTGTTAGTGCAAACGATATATTAATCTAAACCATCTTTCCCCACCTTTCCTCAAAGGTCAAACTCAACACTTTCCCATCTTATGGAATCATTTCCATTCGCATCTAGGTGCATATCGTTCTCATTTTCATTTTTTTTATATCTTCTATCGAGTCTACTTTATGGCATGACTTGTCATAATAGTAATCATTTAGAGTATGTCTTATCAACATACCATCCTTAACACCAATCATCTTAGGTAGATGATTATGTCGTTCAAAAGGTTTGTTAGAACTTGCCTTCCCAATGACAACTTGGAAGAAGTCATTTTGTGTGTCCGTCAACGAACGAATCTCGTTCTTGTTAGTGTGATTGATTGAACAATTACACATTAGGTTGTTGGTCGGGTTGTGACACTCAAGTGTCTTTGAATTGCAATATGCATTCATCTTTTTGTGTCGCCCAACTTTCTTGGGCTTTCTTTTTTGGTCTTTATCCTTTTGGCATACTCTTAGGCTGTGTCACTCATTGCTTTTAGTAAGCTACTTAGTTTAACTCTTGCATGTCTTGCTATGTACTTTATAATGATTGCTTCTATCCTTTTATATATTATGTTGCACGAAGCTAACCCTTGATGTAGGAAAAGCCTTTGTAAGAATTTGATCCATGGATCCGCTAGATACTAAGGTGAATAAACAAGGGGATTCAATCACCATAGGGGAGCATTGAGCTAGGGGGAGCTCAGGAGTGTTTGATTACATAGCATGGAGTTTGTCTAATAGTGGTGATAGAAGACTTCACTGGGATGATGCAAGCTAGTCTTTCTGGGGAGAAAGGGTAGTATTGCAATTAGGGGGAGTAGGGATTGAATTCAAGGGTGAGCTCGAGGCAACTACCTTTTTGCTTCGACAAAAGGGGGAGAAGGGAGTTGTAAACAAGTAACTTTTACATTTTATTGTGTGTTACGGTTTACATATTTGTCATCATCAAAAGGGGGGAGATTGTTAGTGCAAATATTACGATATTTAAACTAAACGGTTTCTTCGGTTTTAATAATGACAAATATGTAACTTGTAATGCATAACGTAAAATGCGCAAGTTACTTGTAAACACAAATCATCAATGCATACTTACATCAACACCTCTCGACGTCTCAAGTATGCTTCTTCAAAGTCGTAGATTTCCATCCCGACGTAAATCACTCAAGGTATGGACAAACAAATCTACTACTTGACAAATGATCAAAGGATTATATTTTTCTTTAAACTTCACAATTTTAATGTGACAAAACATTTTTCAAAAATATATTTTACAAACTATTTTTGAATTAAAAAGAAATGTTTTAAATTTGAAAAATAATTTCAAAAAATTCCTAACAGCTATATTTTACCCAAACCAGCTCCAAACTCCTCCAAATAAACTTTCACCACTAAAGACAAAAATTGGAGCATTTTGTCCCGAACGGTACCACGGTACCACTAAATTTAGTGGTACCGTGTGACAATTAGTGGTGCCGTCTCCCTGTAACGGTCAAATTTCTCTTTGCCTATAAATAGTGGACCATTTTACACTTCCCACTTGATTTTTTCCAGTCATTTTCTCTGGTCTAATCCCTTCTTATTTAGATCACTTTCTTTGATCATTTAGAGAGTCTTAGTTTGTTTTAGAGTGATCCAATCATCCATTCAAGTGATCACCTTCATTCCTCTTCTAGTCCAAGAGAAGAACACAAAGTATCAAGAAGATACAAAGTGTTAGAGTCATTGAGTAGTGCACTTGCATTACTTGTTGTAAGCTTGTTGTATCTTGATATACATCAAGTAGTCATTATCTTTTGTTGAGTCTTGTGAGAGTTGATCATTGTGATCTTTTGAGATCTTGGAGATCTCTTGTAGCTAGTGAGCTTGTGTGTTGATCAAGTGGATCATGGGTAGATCGGGTAGATCGTGTACGTTGTGTTGATTGTGTGTGATTAGTAAGGATCGGGTAGATCGTGAGTAGATCGGGTAGATCGAGTGTAGATCATGTGGATCGTGTAGCTTTTGTGATTTGTGTCGATCGGGTAGATCGTGGTAGATTGGTACTAGCTAAGATTAGTACTCGACATTTAGCTTAGTGTCGGAAAATAATGTAAGCGACGTTGTATGGTTTTCTCCGCCGAGAATGGAGCTTGTTGATTAGTGAAGTAACTCTCGAGTTGGGTACTCGGGGAGTGGAGTAGGGCGAAGAGGAGCTTCGTGACCGAACCACTATAAATCGCCGTGTCCGGGTTTGCGCTTTCTTTATTTATCTCTTTACATTTATCTTCGCATTTACCGCTTTATAGTTATATTTGCATTGCGTCTATGTTTGCGTGGTTTGTTGCTTATATGATGTTGATTATGTTTGTGCATGGTTTGATAGTGCTTATGTTGTAGTTTACTTCACACTATCTCTAGTTGTTATATGATCAATATTGACACTTTCCATATTGTGTCACACTTTATCGGTTATTTGATACAAAAGTTTTTTTAGTTTCCAAAGGGAAACGTATTCACCCCCCCCCCTCTACGGTTTCCACAATTTTTTTTTCGAAATTATTTTAAAAAATTTGAAAAAAAAAAGAATTTCAAAAGAAAAAGAAAAATAAGAATTTCGAAAAAAAATTGGAAAAAATAGGGACGGTGGACGCAATTTCTCCAAACGACAGGGACCATTTATGTAATTTAGCCTAAGGACGGTGGATGCAATTTTCGCAAACCAACAGGGACCATGTATGTAATTTGAAAGGGTAAAACTGACAAAAGTGTCAACATTAATGTTAACAAGACTATTTTTTTTTGCTGCGCTGAAGTGATTTTCTTGACAAGTATAGTACGTTTTGACAGAATTAACAACTCTGTTTTTAATTCCCATTGTAATCGTCGATTAAGCCTTGTGTAATCATCAAATTCTCTATGCACCCATTCCCAGAAAGTAGTATTCGATGCTTCCTTTAGTTCTTTTAAGTATTCGATTCTACCTTTTTCTTGTAAAGCCTCTGCCCTATGCGGGCAGTCTTCAACTTGATCATACCAATCATAGTCTTCAAAATAAACATCGTTGCCAACTCGTTTCATTCCAATTATGCTTCCCCCATTACAGGTCCCATCATTCTTCCAATCACAAGTTGGCCATTCACTACTTCCATTCTTGAAATGGAAAGGTTCACAAGTGTGATTAATATGCCCATATTCCCATGGTTTATCCCAAACCCAAATGGTATTTGATCGTTCCATTCATAGTACCAGGTGTTTTTGAATTCTTCATGAGTTTTGAATCCTGGTAGATCTCCAGTGAGCACATCAGCGTCAATTTTAAGAAGGTAATTAAATTCCTTGAATTGTTTGCATAAGGGTGTCTCGTAGTCAAACACATCAATGTCGATGCTAAACAATTCCTCAATGCCATCCTTAATAGTGGAATCATCGCATGATGACTCATTGTCGGTTTCAACTTCTTCATCTTCCCCTCTCATCCAATATACCCATAGTACAATCTTAGTGGCTCGATCCATGGTTTCATGGTTGTTGAACTTACTAGCTAACCAATCCGAAAAATCAACATTGTTAGGATCGTAGTTAATGTCAAAGCTAGTATTACAAATCATTTTCTTCCTTATTTCCATGAACTCATTGAATTGCTCTTTAAAACTTCGTGTCAACCATGAGGTCACTATGCGTTTAACTTCATCCATAGGAGCAAATTCTGGATCACCATATTTAAGTTCAAGCCATTCTTCCAAAGAGATATCCATCAACCTTACTAACCTTTTATGAAACAGAATCTCCGATTCAGCATAAATTCTTTCATCCTCCAGGTTGCTTTTATCTAACCCCCAGTACTGTTTGGAATAAGGCATATAGGAAGATTGTACATGTTGGATATTTTCTTCATTATAGCTCTGGTTGCTTGATTTGGTTATGGCATAGGTGGAGTTCATGTATTCAATTTGAAACTTCCCATCTTTTTCTTCGATAGTAGTCCAAACTAATCCTTTGGATTCAATGATTGGCCATAAAAGGAGCAATTCATCTTCAGTGTAGCTCATTACTAAGTCATAAGTGAATAAACCATCCTCTATGCTGCTTAAGCGTTTGAATTCCATAAATGTAGTTTCAACAGGAGTTTCCCAAGAAAATAAATCATCATCAATTGTGAGTATATTGAAGTTGACATCTTCATAAACTTCCAATGAGCAAACGGGCATGACGGTGTGAGATTCGGATTTAAGCAAAACATCGATCGTAGGTAAGTTGCAAGCAATAGCATCGAAATTTTCAAAGGAATCAGAAAGCAAGAGTTCCTTCTTCAATTCTGATCTTCTATTAGTATCGCATATTGCTGGGAACTCACTCAAGCTAACTTCATAGTTATCGCACTCATCATCACTCTCTAAAATTAACAGCTTCTCGGTGCGAGACTTTACATAATGCCTATTCTTCTTATGTTCCATAGCAAGATACTCGTTCATAGTGATATCTTCCATAGCAATACCTGTCATCATAGGTAAAATCGTCAGTAGGATTTGTTCGCTGGAAGAGAAATTGAAAAATTAGGAAACGAATATCAAGGATAAAAGTTGCTGATATCTGCAGACGATGCGTCGTATCCTGGAAAAGGGATGCGCCGTATCTTCTTACGTTAAAATTAAATCAAACTTTCATTCAGAAGATCGATACGCCGCTTTTAAATTAGAATGCGCCGTATCTAGTTAAATATCAAAAATCAGTTATATTTATAAAAATTAAATGCGCCGCATAAGCAGAAGCTAATGCGCCGTATTTTCGTTAGGTTTCAAAATACAAGATTTTTGATTTAGAAAATGCGCCGTATCGATAAAAATCGATGCGTCACTTCTGTTTAATTAATTCGAAAACTGTTTTTAATTTAAATATATAATACGCCGTATCTGTGAGAACAGATGCGTCGCATGGCGTTAGGGTTTCGAAAAAGATTTTCTTATTAAAAAAAAAATATCCCGTATCTTGGAGAAAGATGCGCCGTACTCTAATTATTAAACGCGTTGTATTTATAAAAAGTTAAAACGCAATACGCCGCATCTGAGAAACAGATGCGCCGTATCGTTTGTATCAGCACAATACAACGACAGCAGTTATGCAGAAAAACAAAGAAATATAAAAAATAAAAATACAGAAAAAAAAACAAAAAAAAAACAATAAATATGCAAATTATACAATGAATGCAATCTATCTAATATACAACAAAGTTAGTGGTTAGTATCTAAAAACCTAATAAAAAAAACTAATTAAAATCCTAATCAGATAAACAGATAATAACAATTCACTCCCCGTCAGCGGCGCCAAAAACTTGATGCGGTATCGCGTGTCGTTGCGGTTTAGCAGTATTAATGCTTACTCAAGTTTTAAATTTATATTAGCCGACTTATCAATAACACACACACCTAACGAGTAGTGTACCCGGTCAGTATGAATATAATGGTAAGTAGAGTGTCGATCACTAAGAGTGGAACGTATTATCTAGTTAACCTAATCAGTATTTTAATATCCTAAGTTAGTTTTACAGTCTAATCTAACGAAAGGGGTTTCAGCCTGAGAGACTGGCACGGTTTGGTTATAATAAACAGTAAATTAAACTAATGAGCACGAATCAGCGAATAGCAAACACGTACACAGATAGATAATTAGAAGCAAAAGAAGACCTGTCCTGATAGTTAAGTAGCTTGTCACTTGTTTTATTGCTAGTTCTATATGAAGTGTATCGTAATCTTATATGTCTCGTTGGATCTCATTATATCGGCGAGTAAACTCTTAATGATCACTTATGTCTATCCTATTTATCTAAAGACATCAGCTAAATAGGCGAGGAAGGGGTATGGCAGCCCAAGCAAGACTCAGCTAGACACAGAGGTTATCAATGCACAAATATAAGTCACCAAAAACATCATCGTATAGACTTTAATTGATGGGAAAGCAATTTTGAGGGGAGCGGTATGGTAGCCGATAACTGCCCATCAATCCTGATGAATTAAAGCATACTATTACAATAAAACAAAACTACTTAATGAATTAAATACATGCAGGACCTTCTTACAGCTCTAATATCTTCGATTTGGGTGTGTCTTGTGATGCTTCTTCGACTGAATTCGTCTCCTTAGGGTTTTGTTGCACCCAAAATTCGTATATGTCTTGGGGTATTTATAGTTTCTGTCTGAGGGCACGATGCGACGCATTGAGTAAGTAGATGCAGCGCATTGACTTAACTTCGCGTGGGGTCCAAGATTAATATATTCTGGAATATTCGTACACCGTCTTCAGATGTGGCGTATCTTGATCTTGTATCCGGCGCATGTCCTTCAGTATCTTGGATTGTATCTGGTGAAGTCTTGATAGTGATACGCCGTATGTCAGAA
The DNA here is from genome assembly GCA_021014915.2 of Artemisia tridentata subsp. tridentata. Taxonomy (NCBI): domain Eukaryota; kingdom Viridiplantae; phylum Streptophyta; class Magnoliopsida; order Asterales; family Asteraceae; genus Artemisia; species Artemisia tridentata. The sequence continues at coordinate 260,469,370 of CP139506.1, forward strand.
GCATAATGCGGCGTATCTGGAGTAGAATGAGCTTGATCTTCTTCGTTGACCAAAGTTTCATATGCGGTGCATGATAGAATTACATGCGGCACATTCTTCAATGTCAGGCAATGGTCTTCGAATTCATCTAAGTATGATATTGCGGCGTATTTGTTGAGAGAGATACGGCGCATCTTCTGGATTTCAGTAGACTTTTGACATCTTGCTAGTTTTGCTCCATAATTAGTCCAAAATCGCCAAGTTTCACCAATTGCTTGTTTTTACCTGAGAATTACTAAAGTAAACAATTAAGTATCGATTCTCATAAATAATATAATAAAACAAGTCAAATAAATAGGATAGATGATGATAATAATATGTACTTGTTTTGATATCATCAGTGACCTTAGCACGAATGCTACAATAACAACGTGCGGATTAATGACCTAGCACAATCACCTACACGTTATAAAATATTAAGAGTGTTTTAAACAAAGGCGTGTTTGATTATTTGTTTAGGTTTATTTGTACATGATACGTGTTTGGGGAGGGACAAGTTTGTGTTGATATAAATAATGCATAAAAACGTTATTAATATTTTTCCATATCCCTACATTTTGACGATCACAAAATATAAACTCATTAAACGTAAAGTTATTACGTAAACAAGTATTTAGTTACAAATATCATTTCATCCAACAAAATCACTTAAGGTATGTATAAACAAATGTCTAATACATTTTATGATAAAAAGGATTTTTATTTAAACACTATAAAGTTTATAAAATGTTATAAACATCTTATATATTTTTGAAAAACACTTTTGGTAATTAAAGGAAAATGTTTAATTCATAATAAATATATGAATTCAAATTTTTAACCAAAATCAGTTAGATTTTCACCAAATAAACTTTCACCAGAAAAAGACAAGTTTTCTAGCCGTTACAGGAGGGCGGCCCCCTTAAAGATAGGTCGGCCCCGCTTAATTTTAAAGGGGCCAGCCACCATTTAAAGGGGCCGGCACGCTCCTGTTGCCAGAAAAGGTTGTCTATAAATACTGGTTCATTTCTGCTATTTTTCTTTACCTTTTGCACAAAAATTTTCAGTCCCAATCCTTTCTAAACATCCTTCTAAATCCTTTGATCATAAGATTATAAGTCTTTGTTTCAAGTGATTCAATTCCTCACCATTCAAAGTGCAAGAGAAGAATACTCCTTCAACATCAAGTTAAGAAGTATTGTAGATTTGTGAATATAGTCTTGTAGTTGTGTAAATTATTTGCAAAAGTGTAGAGTGTTTGTAATAAGTAGATTTAGGTGTATTAGTGGTGAAGAGAAGTAGTGAAGAAGAAGTAGTGTTGTGAAGAAGAAGTAGTGAAGTTGTGAGAAGTCGTGTAGTAGTTGTGGTGTGTAAAAGTCGTGAGAAGTCGTGAAGAGTCGTGAGATTGGTTCTAGCTACAATTAGAACTCGACATTTTTGTTGGTGTCGTTAAACTGTGTAAGCAAAGGTGTGTAAGGTTTCTCCGCCATAAGAGAGCTTGTTGACATAGTGAAGAAAACTCTCGAGTTAGGTGCTCGGGGAGTGGAGTAGGGCGAAGAGGAGCTTCGTAGCCGAACCACTATAAATCCTTTGTCTCGCGGTTCGATCTGTCCATCTCTATCTCTTTACTTACTTGTTTATTTTGTCATCATTTACTTTCGTAGATATAAGTGTTCATAAGTGTGCAAGTATTGATCTCACATAAAACTAGAATCGAAGTTTTAAAAACTAAGTTTTCATAAAATTAAAAAGACGTAAAACTATTCAACCCCCCCCCCTTCTAGTTTTCCACAATTGGTATCAGAGCCAGGTTAAACAAGATTTTTAAAATATATTGTATTTTAAAACTTGAAATCGATCTATGGAACCGGAAAAATATTTAGAAGGGAACATGACATTTAAACCACCATATCTTGAAAATATAAGTTTTCTTGAATGGAAAAATCGATTCGAAAGTTATGTGAAGTCAATAGATTATGATCTTTGGCATGTCATTTCAATTGGTGATTTTCAACCAATAAAAACTATTTTTGAAGAACAAGATAATTGTTTCAAAAGAATGCTAGATAAAAATAATAAGGCTAAAATAATTATATACAAAGCTTTACCAAGAATTGAATACGAGAGAATATTTTTTTGTCAAACGGCAAATGATATGTGGAAAAGCCTTTTAAACTTTCATCAAGAGAAGTGTCAAGTCAAAGAAAATCTTGCATACAAAAGAGTAGTAAATGAAAGTATAGTAGATAAATATTTAGTTGAAATGAGTACAAGTGCTACTAGTTCAAATCTTTTGTATGAAGGTAATGATGCCGAAAATTCCATGAGTCACGTCTAGAGTAAACAAGAAGGTTGTATAGAGATAACGATCAAGAAGGAACTTAGTGACGATGACGATTCTAGTTGGGAAAGTGAAGACGAAGAATATGCAAAGGTTGTTAAAGAATTCAAGAGTCTTCTTAAAAAGCGACAAAGAGCACAAGATAAAAGAAAAGCAACCCAAAGGAGAAGATTTAGTGACAAAGACAAAAAGGCTAAGCACAAATGTTTCGTTGCTCAAGCATCTAATGAGATATGTCTAGGAATAGATTTGGAGCCCGATGAGTAGATAAAGGATAGTGGATGCTCAAGACACATGACGGGGAACCGCAAGCTATTTTCTACATACAAGGCATATAACGGAGGTAACGTTATTTTTGGTAGTGATCGTCATGGAAAAATCATAGGCAAAGGTACGATCTCTCAAGACTTTCTAACTATTGAAAATGTTGAACATGTAGATAATCTAATATATAACTTGCTTAGTATAGGTCAAATATGTGATAGTAAGTGTAGGGTTACCTTTACCGATAAAGATAGTGAAATAATTAAGGATGAGAAAGTCATAGGTAGAGGAATTAGGAAAGGAGGTGTATACATTATGAAACTAGGAGACAAACCGGAAGATAGGATATGCTTAGCAACTCTAGATGAAAATTCCACCTTGTGGCATAGGCGATTAGGTCACGCGAACATGAAACAAATACAATCTTTAGCCTCTAAGGAACTAGTTAGAAACTTGCCTAGTCTAAGATATGATCAACATTTTTGTGACGCTTGTAAAATTGGAAAACAAGCACATGCTAGTCACAAAGCTAAAAATATGGTATCCACTACTAGATGCTTAGAATTACTTCACATGGATCTTTTTGGTCCATCCGCGGTGCGGAGCTACGGTGGCAACTGTTACACCTTAGTTATAGTAGACGACTTTTCACGATACACGTGGACTAGGTTCTTAAGTGATAAAACCGAAGCCTTTGAGAAATTTGAGACATTTAGTAAAATAATACAAAACAAGTTAGGATGCTCTATAATATCAATTAGGACGGACCGCGGTAGGGAATTTGATAACGAAGTACAATTCGGAAAATATTATGATTTAAATGGAATATCTCACAACTTTTCCGCTCCTCGTACTCCTCAATCAAATGGGGTAGTAGAAAGGAAAAATAGGTCTCTACAAGAAATGAGTAGAACAATGCTAAATGAGCAATCTATCCCACAAAAGTTTTGGTGTCATGCCGTAGATACATCAACGTATATACTTAATAGGTTTTCTATTAGACGAATATTAGGAAAAACTCCTTATGAGTTGTTAAGAGGTAGAAAACCAAATATAGGCTACTTTAGAGTATTCGGAAGTAAATGCTTCATCCTTAAGACAAAAGATTACCTTACTAAGTTCGACCCTAAGTCATACGAAGGAGTTTTTCTAGGATATTCACAAAATAGTAAAGCATATATAATTTTAAATAAACATACTATGAAAGTAGAAGAATCCTTAAATGTAACATTTGATGAAACACCTCCACCGCCTAAAACATTACCCTTAGAAGATGATGATGTGATTGAGGACAAAGCTATTGAGGTTAGTAAAAGTAAGTACTTAGGAAATAATAATGAAGTAGAAACATTAGAAGAAAATGAGTTTGTAAATATTAAGGAATCAAAATCACATCCATTAGATAACATCATAGGTAATTTGAATCAAAGAACCCTTATATCACAAGCTCAAGACAAAAGTAATTTCTTTTGCTTTGTGTCAACAATAGAACCTAGGAATGTAAATGAAGCCTTAAAGGATGAAAGTTGGATTATGGCTATGCAAGAAGAATTAAATCAATTCAAAACAAATGATGTTTGGGAATTAGTCTCAAATCCTAGGAATGTGACCGTAATAGGAACTAAATGGGTATTTAGGAATAAATTATATGAAAATGAATAGTAACTAGGAATAAAGCTAGATTAGTCGCCCAAGGTTATAATCAACAAGAAGGAATTGATTATGATGAAACCTATGCTCCGGTAGCTAGACTAGAATCCATTAGAATACTCCTAGCTTATGCTTGCGCCCTAGACTTTAAGTTATACCAAATAGATGTGAAGAGTGCATTCCTCAACGGTTTTATCAATGAGGAGGTTTATGTGGCACAACCTCTAGGATTCATTGACTTCGCAAAACCTGATTATGTTTATAAACTAAAGAAAGCACTATATGGTCTAAAACAAGCTCCAAAGGCTTGGTACGATAGATTAAAAGCTTTTCTAGTGAAACATAATTATTCCATGGGAATGGTAGATAACACTCTCTTCACTAAAAGAAGTGACCCAAATATCATCATTGTTCAAATATACGTCGACGACATTATATTTGGATCAACTTGTCAAGAAATGTGTGATGAATTTGCCAAAATCAAGCATGATGAGTTTGAGATGAGTATGATGGGAGAGCTAAACTTCTTCTTAGGATTACAAATAAAATAATTAGAAGATGGAATATTTTTTAATCAATCTAAGTATATAAAGGAAATGCTTAAGAAATTTGGACTAGAAGACTCTAAGCCACTTAAGACACCCATGTTTACGGAAATCAAACTCACAAGAGATGAAGAAGGTGAGTCCGTAGACAACACTAAGTATAGAGGAATGATAGGTAGTTTACTATACTTGACGACAAGTAGACCCGATATCATGTTTAGTGTTTGCCTTTGTGCCCGCTTCCAAGAGGATCCCAAAACCTCTCACCTAGAAGCGGTTACGCGTATCTTCCGATACATTAAGGGCACTATACACTTAGGATTATGGTATCCTATGGGATCCGGAATAGAAACTATTGTCTATGCGGATTCGGATCATGCGGGAGACTACGTGGATCGAAAAAGCACTAGTGGTATTTGCACGTTTATGGGATGTTGTCTAACATCTTGGTTTTCGAAGAAGCAAACCGCTCTTGCTATTTCTACCACCGAAGCCGAATACGTAAGCGCCGGAAAGGCATGTCAACAAGCTCTATGGATGAAACAAGCTCTCGTAGACTATGGCGTTAGGTTAGAAAATGTTCCTATAATGTGCGATAATAAAGTAGCCATAGATTTAAGTAAGAATCCCGTACAACATTCTCGCACTAAACATATAAAAATTTGTCACCACTTCCTTCGTGATAATGTTCAAAAAGGAAATATAACAATAGAAAAGGTAGCTTCGGAAGATAACATTGCCGATATATTTACTAAACCCCTTAAGCGTGAATTATTTAACCACTTGTGTTTAGGATTAGGAATGATGGAGCAAATTGATTGAATTCTTAAGAATGCTTAAAACTTTCTGAAATATCAAAGTTCTGGAAAAAAAAATTTCTGTCAGATGGGCGGACCCTTTAAAGCTATAAGGGCGGCCCCCTTAAACATTAAGGGGACCGGCCTCACTTTAAGGGGGCCGACCATCTGAGCATCGAATTTTCAGTTTTCTTTTCTTCCTCCACAAGTCTGAGTCTAGGATTCTATTTTGCACAAAATCAGGAATTGAGATATTTTGTTTTGAATAAATATATTCTCAAAGGAAACCTCAATTCTTTTTAAAATCATTCTCACGTTTAGGAAAACTCATTGTTGAATAATGACAAAAACATTTTTTTTCTCAAATCATGCATAATAGTCTCACTCTCGTTATCTATATATATATAATCCAATATATACATATATATGACACTTAGAAGTGAGCAAAGCCAAATCAAGGAGATCAAAGATTGTTTCTTAGGAAAATTTATTTTCTTTTCATAGGATTCGAAACAATCTTAACTCTACATTTGTTTCATATAGGCACACACTAGAACAAGGTCAAGAATTACATTGTCACATTTGTTCCATCACTAGTTTCTCACTCACTAGTTGTCCTTACACTAAGATAGTTGTTTAAGGTAGAATGACTTGCTTATTTGCTCTATTACTTTATTGGTTTTGCATGTATGCTTAGTTGTGATTATATTACATGCTAATTTGCCTACCTATATACTTTTCATGCATATTTCATTAAGATAATACATGCATAGTTGCCTAAAGAGTTGGACTTGCACAAAACCAAACCTCAAAACAAACATCTTTCTGAAGAAAAAAAAAATCTGTCAAAAACCTTTTTCTGGCAATGTAAAACCCACTTTTCCATACTACGTTTAAATTACCAAAATACCCTTGAAATCTAAAATTTAAATTAAATAACTTAACTAAACAAATAAATCCCAAATAAAATACCAAACTTGTGTAAACTTATAAATTATGAAATGAATTATCTTTCTATGGACCTTATATTAATTAAAAGTATACAAAATTACCATGTCACCTTAGATTAACATAAAGGGGCCGAAATACATATTGATATACCTAGTATTTATCTTTTAAATTAAATAGGAATTATATAAAAGGATAAGAGTAACAAATATAGGAAATAATTAGCAAATCAATTATGATCTTGTCAATTACTTGCTTGGGCCGAGATTTTTGTATTCCCTATCTACTCACACGTTTTATCAATCTTCTATATTTATTTGTTTCATATTATTCTCCTAAACCCTAAATCGTATAACATAAAAATCCTCCACACCTCACACGATTTTTCAGGGCTGCAACCATATTTTTCTTGGGTCCTATTTGGTGTAAAGAAGCTGGGAAAAATAGCCACAAGAATTCTTGGTCGTTGGTTTTGGATCGGGGCGATTTGTTGTTCGGTTTTTATTGTAGCCGAGAGGTATTAAATCCACAAGCTTCATTCGATCGTTCTAAAATTATCCTGGTATTTTTCCTATGTTTATCACATCATATATGTTCCATAAAAATTGATCAAATCGAATCATGCATGCTTAATCGATCGTGTTAATTTTAAAGGGCTAAAACACGTATAAAATCTATAATAATTCATACGATTTTTATGGGCTCCATACTTATTTTATTTGAACTATATACGACATATACAACTCAGGAAAAATGATCATTCGATTTGTTAAGGCCTTTATATCATGTGTCGAATTTTTAGTTTAATCGGATTAAAAAGGAAAATAAAAATAAAAAGATATCGAGGGACCTAGGGTTTGCATTTTGATTTTGTACTTGAGTGATTAAATGCTTTGTAATGATGGTGTAATGATTGCTAATCATGGTAAGATCTAGGGTTAGGGTTTTGTTGTGTTTTGTTTAAAACCGATTGAAAAATATATAATAATTGGGGTTGTTTTGTGAATTTATAAACTTGTGGAATATTTTTGAAATACTCTATGTTACTGTAGCAATGTAAGAAAAATGTAAAATATGGGCCAAATGTGTAAATATTGTAATTTGGAGGTTTGTTGTGAATTATATGTTTCGATTTAATAATAATTAAACTTGGAGGACTAAAATTGTAAATATGGTATAATTGGCATGTGTCGACCTGAAATAAGTGTTAGGGGCTGTTATTGTCATTTTTGTATTGTTGGATGGCTTGTGTGCTAAATTGATTAATTAGATACTTTAAATGGTTAATTATGTAAATATAAGGTTTAAATTGCTAAATTGTAAACTAGAGGGACTAAATGTGTAAATACAGAAACTTTGAGACATAATTGCTGTGAAAATGTGTTAAGGGCTGTTTGTGACACTTTTGAATAATTATGGGTCTTAAATGTTAGTGTTATTAATTAATGGTTTAATTATGGAAATTAGGTTTAATTAGGGTTTAATTTGTAACTTTTGAAACTATAAGGGTGTAAAGTGTAAATCTGATATGTTTGGCTTATGTGACTTTTATATGAGTGTTACAATCTGTTTAGTTTCATTTGTGACCCCCAACTTGTTTAAAGTGACACTTTTAACCCTAAAACATGTTCAGCAACCTAACGAAACCCTAATCTTGGAAAACTTGCATAAAATGAGATCCTTAATACTTGAGGCTATGGAACTTGATAATAGGATAAAACTAAGTTATAAGAATACGTTAACATTTGGAAACTTGCTAATTTTGGAAATCTGCTATTTATGGAAAGTACTATTTATGGAAACCTCTAAAATTGGAAACCCTTCTAAATAAGGAAACTTACTAAAGATAGAAAGTCTTCTGAAATGTTTAAACTACTTAATGTGGAAAGTTACTAAGTATGGGAAGTTACCTAAAATAGAAAGCTGCTTTAAATGGAAAGACAACCAAAAAGGGATAATATGTTTGAATTGAACTATTGAGTAATTCTCGGTTTCTAATTCACTTAGGTTCCGTGATGAAGGAGTGGTTCCTATTTCCGTGTGATCTTTCTCTTGCCTACTATGTCATCTAGTTGAGGTACAGATATTCCGTACTCTTTCAGTAAGAGTGCATACTTCCTCTCTCTTGACCTTGTCTTTGATTTGTTATCATATCATGATTTCATTTGATCTTGATTGTGATCCTTCTTACTTGACTCTATGATTGATGTGTTATCACCGGTAATTTCCATCCTATTGTTATTCGTTTAAACTCTTATGATTCGTTCGATAACCTTTTGTGACCTTAACCTTTTGAACCATTGTGAGACTTTGGATACCCTTTGGGATATTGTAACGGGAGTTGGAACCTGGTGAGACTTGAATGTTCTTTTGGGATAACATAACGGGAGGTGAAATTTCTTTTCTTAATTATGATGTGGAAACATTTAAAGGAGAAACTATTTTATAACGGCACTTTTAATATGATTTAAGACCACGAATTTTATAAATTCATAAAGACCACTTTTAAAGAACATCTTGTGAGAACCTTATTAAAGATCATTTTTATAAATGTCATCTTTTGGAAGATCTTTTCTAAGTGAACCTTTGCTGTAACCTTTTAAATGAGATTGGACTCCGAACCTTTTTAAACAAGTGATGGTAACCTGCTAAATTGAACTTTTGTTTTAAACTCTCATTATGACCCTTTGTTTATGAACTATGGGACTTTGGGACTTGGAATAGTGAACCTTGTGGATTGGGAACCTTGGCATTGACCTTTCCATTTTGAACCGTTGGTATTACACCTTTGGATTGAACCTTTGGAAATTGACCCTTGATCTTGACCCTTTGAATGTTGATCCTTTGGTCATTGACCCCTTGATTGATTCCTCGATATTGAACCTTTGATATTGAACTTTTGTCATTGAACCTTGACTTGAACCTTTGACTTTGACTTGGCATTTATAATTGATTGAACCTTGACTACATGACCCATCAGTATTTACCCAGGTGTTACTTGTTGTGGAGTAGCCACAACCATAGCATTGATGCACCAATGTTATGTACTCTAGTGGGGCTGGAGAGATGTTCCCCACCGTCCCTTGATTTGGTCTGCATGTGAATGGGTAAGGGGCGTATGGATGCATCCTAGATTTGTATTGTATTGATTGATTGATTATTGAAGCTACTACAGTTACTACAGGATTATGCTACATTGGTTTGGTGACTGGGTATGCGTGCATTTCAACCCCTCACATTTTGGGAGTTTATCACTCCATATTGGGCTACTATTGTATTGTATTGTATTGTATTGTATTGGATTGGCCTGGGGTAAAATACTGATTCCACATACCTTACTGCTTTCATTTAACCTTGATACCCTTTGATTTTTCCACTTAACACCATATGTAATCCATCTTCATATTCCTTGATTATTCTTACTCTATTGTATTGCTTTGTTATTTGTTGATATCTGTTCACTGAGCTTTGTAAGCTCAGCCGCATTTCTTTTCTCATTCGGCAGGTTTAGTAGGAAGCTGGGTTTATGGAAGAAGATTTGGTTTTGGGCTTAGAAGACTTCACCCTGTTAGCTTTTGGCTGGACTTAGAGATGACTAGAGGCTTTTATGTTGGGCTTAGTATCTTTTGTTTGGGCTTAGTCTGTTATTGCGGCCCAGTTGTATTTCGTACTTTGTATTGTTTTTCTTTTAATCCTTTGTAAGCTTTGTATGGAATTGTATTTCCGTTTGACTTGTAATCTGAATTGACTCCATAATGTTACACTTTAGCCTTCTCGGGTTGGGGTGTTACAGGCAATCTGTGAACCAGAGCCTGGGCGGCCCCCTTAAATCAAAGGGCGGCCCCCTTGAATTTAAAGGGGCCGGCCACCTGAAGGACGAGGTTCACTATTTGCTTTCTGCTTTTTAGCCTATTTCACCCTATTTTGATTCTCCACTTCCCTAAATACACAAACACATTTTGTCTAGCCAATCCAACACACATTATCCTTCCATAAACACATAATCATCACACTATAAATACCCCTCTTCATCACAAATCCTTACTCAACCCATCATGACTTCTCCCAACGAACCAAAATCAAAAGCCTTAAGACTAGCAAGGATGACAGAAAAGCCCGTTTGGCGAAGAAAAACAAGCCTTCAAAACAAGTCCATCACAACAAATGAAGTTGGAAGTCAACCAACACCTCCAACCACTTACTTCCCAAACTACACTCCAAATCCACAAGGACACTCCTTTGAACCACTTTACAAACCATACAACATTGGCCAAACATCCTCCTTCATCCCAAGCTACACATCTCAACCTCCATCCAACTACAATAATCCATATCAATTTGGTCAATCATCAAACTACACCTCCAATAACTTCACTTCCAACTACACAACCCCACTTCATCCATATCAACCAAATGATTCACTCCACATTGCCATGGAAAAAGCAAAAATTCTGTGAAGAAATCAACCAAATCCATGATCTAAGGGGGCGCTTGGTTCAAACTGGGGAATGGGAAAGAGAAAGGCAAAGGGAATGCAAAGGAATGGAAGGAGATTATCATTATCTTTGATGGTGCTTGGTTTAAGAAAAACACATTAACCTCCAAGGTGGTGGTGGCGACGGCTGGTGTGGTGGTGGTGGTGGCTAGTGGTGGTGGCTGGTGGTGGTGGTGGTGGTGGTAGTGGTAGTTGCTGGTGGTGGTTGTTGCTGGTGGTGATGGTGGTGGCTGCTGGTGGTGGTGGTGGTGGCTGCTGCTGCTGGTGGTAGTGGTGGCTAGTGGTGGTGGTTGTGGCTGATGGTGGTGGCTGCTGCTGGTGGTGGTGGCTGGTGGTGGTGGTGGCTACTGGTGGCTGCTGGTGGTGGTAGCTGCTGGTGGTGGTGGTTGGTGGCTACTGTTGGTGGTGGCTGCTGCTGGTGGTAGTGTCTGGTGGTGGTGGTGGCTGATGGTGGTGGCTGGTGGTGGTGGTAGTGGTGGTTGTGGCTGATGGTGGTGGCTGCTGCTGGTGGTGGTGGCTGGTGGTGGTGGTGGCTGCTGGTGGTGGCTGGTGGTGGTGGCTGCTGGTGGTGGTGGCTGGTGGTGGTGGTGGTGGTGGCTGGTGGTGGTGGTGGCTGGTGGTGGTGGTGGTGGCTGGTGGTGGTGGCTGGTGGTGGTGGTAGCTGCTGGTGGTGGTGGCTGTTGCTGCTAGTGGTGGGTAATCATTACCATACCTCCCAATTTACTGGGTAATGCCCCATTACCCAATACTAAACAATGATTGCATTCCCTAGTCATAACCAGGCACGTTTAATCATTCCCTTTCCCATTCCCCACCCCCCATTACCCCCAACCAAGCACAGTGATCTCCTTGCTATGCATCTTGCACAACGCAACAAAAGGCAACCTCCATCATCACCCTATGCAAATTGCTTACTCCACTCTCTCAACTTGGATCAATTAAGTTACCAACCACACTCATTATTGCCCTTGTTGCAATTTCCTCGAAAAACAAATCCTCTACTTGAGTGAAGATATTTCTTGGATCGAATATCTTCTCACTCGTCCTCATCCCATACCTCCCTTAACACGATACAACATCGTGAGATCCACCTCTTCCGCTCCATACCCTTCTCCATCAAATAACTAAGCTTTATGCTTATGCTTCCCATCTCCAAATAAAATCATCACAAACCTTTTGTATCCCATGCAAGTCCAAGAGACCTCGAGTTGGCAACTTAGTATTATCTAGTGTAGTTTGCTAGAAAAGCATATATATATATGCTTATGTACCAATGATTATGTTTTCAACATAATCTATTTAAATAATTCTATTAATGAATGCTTCTTGTGTCTTATTTTCATGCATTCTTATTAGTTCTCTTGTAATTTATTTGTTCCATGCATCATATATATATTGCTTGTGCTCTAAATATTTTTGCAAGCATTCCATATCTCAATTTTTCTTATGACCTCAAAACGAGGGAGAGTATACGTCAAGGGGGAGTTCTACATTCGTCGGGATAACCTTTATGATGCTAACAAAAAGGGGGAGAAATGATATAAACTCACTAAATACTTGTATATATCTTAATTTTTGTTTTAATGAGTTTAGATTTTGTAATCATCAAAAAGGGGGAGATTGTTGATATAAATAATGCATAAAAACGTTATTAATATTTTTCGATATCCCTACGTTTTCACGATCACAAAATATAAACTCATTAAACGTAAAGTTATTACGTAAACAAGTATTTAGTTACAAATATCATTTCATACAACAAAATCACTTAAGGTATGTATAAACAAATGTCTAATACATTTTATGATCAAAGGGATTTTTATTTAAACACTATAAAGTTTATAAAATGTTATAAACATCTTATATATTTTTGAAAAACAATTTTGGTAATTAAAGGAAAATGTTTAATTCATAATAAATATATGAATTCAAATTTTAACCAAAATCAGTTAGATTTTCACCAAATAAACTTCACCAGAAAAAGACAAGTTTTCTGGCCGTTACAGGAGGGCGGCCCCCTTAAAGATAGGGCGGCCCCCTTAATTTTAAGGGGGCCGACCACCATTTAAAGGGTCCGTCACGCTCCTGTTGCCGGAAAAGGTTGTCTATAAATACTGGTTCATTTATGCTATTTTTCTTTACCTTTTGCACGAAAATTTTCAGTCCCAGTCATTTCTAAACATCCTTCTAAATCCTATGATCATAAGATTATAAGTCTTTGTTACAAGTGATTCAATTTCTCACCATTCAAAGTGCAAGAGAATAATACTCCTTCAACATCAAGTTAAGAAGTATTGTAGATTTGTGAATATAGTCTTGTAGTTGTGTAAATTATTTGTAAAGGTGTAGAGTGTTTGTAATAAGTAGATTTAGGTGTATTAGTGGTGAAGAGAAGTAGTGAAGAAGAAGTAGTGTTGTGAAGAAGAAGTAGTGAAGTTGTGAGAAGTCGTGTAGTAGTTGTGGTGTGTAAAAGTCGCGAGAAGTCGTGAAGAGTCGTGAGATTGGTTTTAGCTACAATTAGAACTCGATATTTTGCTTGGTGTCGTTAAACGGTATAAGCAAAGGTGTGTAAGGTTTCTCCGCCATAAGGGAGCTTGTTGACATAGTGAAGAAAACTCTCGAGTTAGGTGCTCGGGGAGTGGAGTAGGGAGAAGAGGAGCTTCGTAGCCGAACCACTATAAATCCTTTGTCTCGCGGTTCGATCTTTCCATCTCTATCTCTTTACTTACTTGTTTATTTTGTCATCATTTACTTTCGTAGATATAAGTGTTCATAAGTGTGCAAGTATTGATCTCACATAAAACTAGAATCGAAGTTTTAAAAACTAAGTTTTTATAAAATTAAAAAGACGTAAAACTATTCAACCCCCCCTTCTAGTTTTCCACAGTTTGGGAGGAGCGGGGTTTAATTTTGGGAGTGATTGGATGTGTTTACTGGCCTGATACCATGAAGACACATAACGATATAATTGATTGTCTCTTGATTGATGATTGATCCTATGTACATCATACAAATATATAGATGCACAGGAATAATCTAGAATCGGGCTCAAGCCCGTTACACAAATATACGGGCTAACAGTTAGGATGTGTTTGAGGTCACTTGGGACACAAGCAAGTCTCCTAGTTGATTTAGATCGGGAAAACTGACCCCTTCAGCTCATAGAAAGAGATGAGGGGGTGATGCTCGTAACATTTTGTCTTTGCGTCGTACATTCATTAAAAACATAGAAGTCTCATAACCCATATTATTAGTAAAAATTTGTATAGAACGTGTGTGTCCAACTTGTCGACTTATTGTCGATAACGCGATATGGTACGTGCCTACATAGAATATATTATGTGATCACATTGAACCGAGAATTGAAACTTTTGGCTTTCTACAAACTGATTATTTAACCAAATTATTTTAACCAAGTTATTTTATCCAATTATCTTCCCTTTAATGCTAGTTGCATTAGTGGAAACATGAAGCAATATGACGTCACTAAAGTATTTCCCAACACCATGCATTGCCTTCTAGAAGCAAATTAAACATTATATATATCCACACAGCCTGGCAAGTTTACACTTTATACCAACGTACTCGTAAAGCGTAATCACATAAAACTTGCTTTCGACCAATGATTCAATGAACCTTGAATATTCGAAAGCCGTCATAGTAATAGTAACAGTTCCTCGACTAAAAAGGCTGACGGCGCCGTAGCTGCTAGTGACAGACTGAACATCACAATATCTACTTTTTCTCTTCTGGTTTATAAAAATATCCTACAGAAATGAAAACGTGATAAACAGGTTTCTTTAGTTTCGGGTTCTCTTGTTTTCAGTTCTGCTTATCGGTTTTCTCCGGTTTCTGGTTGTCGGCTCAGTTCTTGGAATATTCGAATAACACTCTAGTGTTTGAGTTAGCTTATTTATTCCGCATGTGAACGTACGTAATGTTTTGGAAAATCAATAACCTCATTTAATGAAAGATTATGAGGTCCTCAACTTGCTTATCAGCTTATGAATTTATAATAATTGATTAATCCAGACAACCCCTTATTGAATCATTGCTCATATTTACCACAGCCGGACCTAATGACCTATGTGTAAATAAGCAAAAGATAGCCTATGGAAGTTACCTTGTTCATCATATAAAGTGTTAAGAATTATGGATGATTAATTAATTTGATGATCTTTACTTACAAACTCATATAGACATATAGTTGTTGGATTTCATTTATATATTACTAGTACGGAGTATTATTATTGTAACACCCCAACCCGACAAGGGTCAAAATGTCACATTATGGTGCCAAATCAGATCTTACAAACGCAAGCGAAAGACTTATAAACATAAAGTTACCAAGGATATTCTAAGGGTACAAAAGAAATGCTAATTCAATACAAGATGAGAATACAATTCCAAACAACAATCTAATCGAGTCCAAGTCCAAGTCTAATCCATATGTAATTGGGCTTCTAATCACCGGGGTAGTCCACTAACGCTCCTATGCACTCTTCACCCAAACCCAGCTTCCAACCTAAAACCTGCCGCAGGAAAAGAAATGCGGCTGAGCTTACAAAGCCCAGTGAACAGATATATAAAAAAGCAAACGGATAAACGAAACGTATATAAGTATAAGAAAAAGGAAGTCATAAGCTTTTTGCTGAACAGAATATCATCTGTCAAATGCATAAGAGATTAACATACAACTGAACGAATATCATAAGTCAAGGGAAAACGAAGTATCAAAGATATATCACATGAGCATAATCATAAGGAAAAGGTAATGAGCACGTATCAACAAAGAAGCGTCTAAACAAGGTACTTGAATAGACAAACGAATCATAAGAAAGCCACGAGCCGACCTACCGAGGTACTCGATAGATCTCATACATACATACATACATACATACATACATACATAATCCATAACCGCATATCAAAGGATACGGAGAGGGGAGACCTCTCGGTACCACATGGAGTAGCTAGCTCCCGAACGTGAAGGAGTATAGAGCACATACCCAGTTCACCATACATATATCCATATCATAACCATACATAAACATAAGTGCTAGGATGCATCCATACGCCCCCATACATACATACATAAACATACATGCACCCTGCTCGCAGGACAGGTATACACATATCATAAATGGCCAGGAGTACTCATAATCATAATCATATCATATAAAGTGGGGACGCCGTGGATCAATCACACCTCCACAGAAAGTGTCATGCCATCGGTGCCTCGATGACACGCCCATGGTACCTCCATGAGTAGTTAAAAACTCGGGCATAAGAAGGAACGAAGCATACATACATACATATAATCATAGCAGCATATCCGAATCAGAGCATAATCATAATCAAAGGAGTATCAATGAATGTGGATCATATATCAAAGGAATCATATCAAGGAATCATAATGAATGAATCAAAGCATAGGGAACATAGCAATGGCTTTGGGAATCTTATAACGACTCAAAGATCAAGATCAAAGTCATGAGAGAACCCCTACTGAAAAGGGATAGAATATCTGTACCTCGAAGCAAAAGCAAAGTAAACCACAAAGGAAAAGAAAATCACGAGAAGGCTCACTCCCGCTTCACAGAACCTAAAGGAAATGATAACTAATCAATTACATTGTTCATTTTAAGTAGCCTTCCACTTTTAGTAAGTTTACTTCTTTAAGTGACTTTCTATTTTTAGCAGGTTTCCAAAATTAGTAAGTTTCCATTTTTAGAAAGTTTCCTTATTTAGAAAGGTTCAAACATCAAAATTAGGTTAAGTTATCACAAGGATCATTCTTATGGTATTAAGGTTCATTTTAGCAAGTATTAATGGTTTAGAGTCAAATATGACAACTTCTCATAGTTTAGGGTTCAAAATGTAATTATGCCAAAGATAAGGGTTCAAAGTGTAAATATCATAATTACTCATTTAATCTAAAAGTTAGCCATAATTACCATTTCAATCCTCTTATTATTCACACTTTACAATTTAGTCCCTTTACTTAATTAATTTGCAATTAAACCCTTTTTAATTATCAAAATTACAAAATAGTCCATAAGGTATTTATATATACACATTAATCCAATAATTATCCAAAATTACACATTATACCCCTAACATATATATTTATACGAAATAACCTTAATTTATCAGAATTTACAAAATAGCCCCTCTAATTTAATTAATTTCCAATCGGATTCTTTTAATTATCAAAAATACCATTTAAACCTTCAAGTTACAAAATTTACACATAACCCTCTCATTTTATAATTTATACGAGACATCCCTGGTCTATATTATTTTACAAAAATAACCCTCTATTTTATAAACTTACAAAACTCACCCCACGAATTATTTATTCTAATCGGTTTTAATTCAAAATAGAAACCCTAACCCTAAATTGAGATTAATCATTACAAACAGTAAAACTCATTAAAAACATCTTAAATTCATCACATAAAATAATCCAAATCAAAACCCTAGGTGCCACGATTTTATTTTAATTATTTTCCAATTCGATTTCTATTTAAACTCGATATGAACAATATTCCACCATAATTAATCTGGGTCTCGAAAAATATTTCCAATATTTTTCTGATGTTATAGGACTTGTATGAAGCCAAAATAAAATATAAACCAAGCCTCAAAAATTCGTTAGGCCATTTATACGATTTTACCTAGTTTTTAGGATAATGGATTATAACGATTTATTTAACGTGCATGGTTGGTTATAATTCGAATTATATGAAGTACTTGATGATTATAGATGATAGGAATACCTCTAGGAAGATTCGAACAAGGATTAAACAAGAAACAAATTCCTTCTTGTCGGCTAGAATAAAATGAACAAAATAAACACCACGATCGAATCCATGCACCAACAGCCTTCAAAGCATTTTTCCTATCTTCTTTAGCTTGAACATGACCCACGAAAAATAATTGTAGATATCTTGGAGGTCGATTGGAGGCTAGAGGATTTTTGTTATGTCGAATTAGGGTTTTTGTGAGAGAAAATGGAAAACCGTGTACAAATAAAGGGATGGAGCGTGTTTTATATTTTTGGCATGACTAAAATCACGGTTCAAAATGGTAGGAAAGATATCATGATTGATTTGGTATTATCTTGATTTATTTAGATTTAATACCTTATGTTATATCGAAAATAATACATATCTTTACACATTAAATACATTCGGCCCAATTAAAAATATATAGTAAAGTTTTTAAATATTTTTAGTCATTAAATAAATAAAATGTCCAAACAAAAATATTACATGTCATTATTTATTTATTTTAGATAGTTTAGGCATAATTTGGAATTCCTAAATACTCATTAATCAAAAATAAAATTGTAGGGGCAATTTGGTCTTTTTATATGTTTCAAATTTCTGGGTTTTACAATTCTTCCCCTCTAAAAAGAAAATTTCGTCCGCGAAATTTGAAGTCGCAAGGTTAAACAAAGTCGTAGCAAACTGCAAGAGATCGTCACAAACATTCTCACGCCCGAGGAGGTTCTTCCAAAAGATCTTCAGACCAAATAGTTTCTCATGACTCAATCAAAACAAGGTGGGTTCAAATTCCTCAGAAGGAGACAAATCAGGTTGAATCGGGTCAAAAACCAACGCAACATATAATGGATGATAGATGACTCTTCTCGAAATATCGTATAGGATACGAACACAATTTCAAATCGAATTAACTGTGTCAAACAGTAGAGAGCTATACAAAGAGTTCAAGATTTATAACTGAGGTCAACGGAATGCAAAACGAGAGTCCAAAGTCATCCCGATATCTAACGAACGAAAACAGAGTATACGCATAGGTATAACGAACCTAAAGTCTCACTAATCACAGGCAATCCAACGGAGATCAAATTCTAAACTTCTTAGGTACTCCCCAAGATATCCTATGTCCACAATGAGTGCACGTTATATGGTGTAAGTATTATCACGTTGATCAGGCGTCATAATACTAGCACCACATAATTATGCCTTCATGATGATCATAATTTATCTCGAGTCGTGAGCAAAACCACCTATCTTAATCCACCTAGTACTTCTATAGTCTCAAATGTCAACAAGATCAAATGTCATAATCAAACGGGAAAACAAAACTATTCGCAAGAGTATCAAAATCTCAGATTGCCTAGCAGAAGTGAGGTACGCCGTCACAAGCATCATATCTTCCACAACTCGCCAAAATCTCTCAAACAAAGGCATCACCGAACATACGAAAAATGAACACGAACTGAAATGCTTCTAGGAAACTTAAATCATTAGAGGATCTTATTACTTTATAACGAAATTTAAGAGGGTCAACGGAAATGAAAGTTAGTCGTCAAAATCTTCGGCCTTCATAGAATCAATTCTTCCAAACATAAAGGGTCTGTTTCTAAAATCCGTTCATTCAACACATCCAATCTCCCCAAGTCCGGTTAATCTGTCTTCGTCTGTTCATCAATCGTGAAAGTGAGACCGAAATCGGGAACTTGTGTTTGGTTCGTCGAGCCTCCTGCATTTCTTCTTGGAATGTGATGGAGTAATGTGAATTTCTGGCACGATCTTTAAATCCTTCGTCATCTAGTCTGCTTCCACTCTCAATTCATCTTAGTACAACCAAGATGAATAGGGAAGTGAGACTGCACGTCTTCATCAATTCCAGGTTCGCCATATTGACTAGATCTTCTGCATCGCCAACACTTCTACCTTGTAGGGAATGTCTTCACTCTTCAGGGTAGCCACCGTTGTTTTCAACTTCAGGTCAGTCTGTGAGGTAATTCTTCTGATACGCTTCTAGTTGTCTTGGTGCATACGCAAAAACTTCTGTGCTGTAAGGGAGTAAAACCGAGTCTCTTTCTGGAATGCCCCAAAATTCGTTCCGCCCGAAGGTATGGAACCTAATTTCCATTTCAGCTATTCCAAAACTCCATTCTCAATCAAACTAAACTGTTTCTCTCTGTTCACGAATTTCTCAATGGTATCGCAACTTGTAAACATCATCCAGAATTCTTCTGCAAAGTTCAAAAAGGTTTTCGTTCTTCATTCCGTCATCGGTCTTGACCACTTGGTGATAGTTTTCAAAACTTGCGGGATTTAAAGGGATATCCTCAATTAAGAACATCGTTGTCTCTACAAGTATCAATCTCTCCGAATGTACAAATGATCGACGAATTTTCTAACAAGTGCAAAGATGATTTTCATGCTCTTCCTCGTCTCTGAACGTACTATTAAGTCATACAATGACCATTTGCCCAAGTACTCACGAGAAAACATTATTTATCAAATTCACGAAACAGTTAGAGCTTTAGCTAATACTATTAGCGTCACTAACCGTCATAGCAGTCGTTACAAATACGGAAGGCGATTTCAAGAATAACTTCAATTTATACTTCCATCTGAAAGAAACTTCGCGCTCTGAAATTAAACAAACACATAGTCGTTTCAGGGTGGAGGAATATTGGCTCCTAACAGTAATACGGTTCAACTTCCTGTAATCAATACATATCTCCTGTCACCATCCTTCTTAATCGCGAACGAAACTACAATACGCCCAGAAGATACACTTAAGCAAACTTGCTTCCTGGTCTTCGGTTGCTGCTCTTCCCGGTTGTTCAAACCAACTGGTATGATCCCGGAAACATCTGGAAGACACCTTCGCTCGGTGACTAGACAATCTCTCGGTAACATGTCAAATCCTACTTCACGCTCCGGTGGAAAATTTGGTGGCTCGATCAGGAATCATATTCAGAAAACTCAGGGTGCCAAATAACTCTCAAGATAAGGTTCATTCATTGATGTACGAAATGGGTTCTAGGAAAACTTCGTAACCGCGAAAGTAACACTTGAGTCTCTAGAGTAATAGTGATAGCCAAAAGTTTAACAATCGGTAATCATGGTAGGGAGTTCAAAATTGTTACAGACGCCAAAGGTGAGACATAGGGGAATAGTTGTCAATATTTGAATGATCAGTCAACCAATTCCTTGTCAGAATAAAATCGAAGTTAACTATCCAAAGAAAACAGATCAGCATAGCAAAACTTATCGTTCCAAAAGTGAGAGGAAAACATTCTTATACTCGTGGTTAAACACCACAAGACTTCTCGTAGGGACAGAGATGGGTGAAGCGAAATCAAATAGTGTCGGAAAATTCATAGATACTTATCAAAAGCAAGAGATAAATAACGACATATATCAAATACGTCATCGCCATGGAGGTTCGCAAGGTGCCCGAAGAGGCATCAAAATGATTAACGAAAAGATCAGAGGTCAGAGTCAAAATCTAAAGATAAGGATCAAATAGTGTCAGGCAATTATTATGACATTCTCAATGCCTTCAAGATTTAATCAGGTTCAAATCCTAGGTGGTGCAAAGCATAAGCTTGCACTTTCCAAAAGTGGTATCAACATGATCTAACCAAAAGCAAGGCACGAATCAGAGTGATGCGGAAACAATGATACTTAAACAAATGCCTTATAGTCTACCCATTCCTCACTGGTCAAAACTTACGTTCCTATAGGGAAATCTTAAAGCAATTTTCAAAGGTTGTCTTACGAGCGCCTACAGGGAAAACTTAGTGGTCCTAACTTACACAGGCCAAGGGTAAATGTATTACGAATCGCATCCTGTCGCTCTGATACCATAATTGTAACACCCCAACCCGACAAGGGTCAAAATGTCACATTATGGTGCCAAATCAGATCTTACAAACGCAAGCGAAAGACTTATAAACATAAAGTTACCAAGGATATTCTAAGGGTACAAAAGAAATGCTAATTTAATACAAGATGAGAATACAATTCCAAACAACAATCTAATCGAGTCCAAGTCCAAGTCTAATCCATACGTAATTGGGCTTCTAATCACCGGGTAGTCCACTAACGCTCCTATGCACTCTTCACCCAAACCCAGCTTCCAACCTAAAACCTGCCGTAGGAAAAGAAATGCGGCTGAGCTTACAAAGCCCAGTGAACAGATATATAACAAAGCAAATGGATAAACGAAACGTATATAAGTATAAGAAAAAGGAAGTCATAAGCTTTTTGCTGAACGGAATATCATCTGTCAAATGCATAAGAGATTAACATACAACTGAACGAATATCATAAGTCAAGGGAAAACGAAGTATCAAAGATATATCACATGAGCATAATCATAAGGAAAAGGTAATGAGCACGTATCAACAAAGAAGCGTCTAAACAAGGTACTTGAATAGACAAACGAATCATAAGAAAGCCACGAGCCGACCTACCGAGGTACTCGATAGATCTCATACATACATACATACATACATACATACATACATACATACATAATCCATAACCGCATATCAAAGGATACGGAGAGGGGAGACCTCTCGGTACCACCTGGAGTAGCTAGCTCCCGAACGTGAAGGAGTATAGAGCACATACCCAGTTCACCATACATATATCCATATCATAACCATACATAAACATAAGTGCTAGGATGCATCCATACGCCCCCCATACATACATACATAAACATACATGCACCCTGCTCGCAGGACAGGTATACACATATCATAAATGGCCAGGAGTACTCATAATCATAATCATATCATACAAAGTGGGGACGCCTTGGATCAATCACACCTCCACAGAAAGTGTCATGCCATCGGTGCCTCGATGACACGCCCATGGTACCTCCATGAGTAGTTAAAAACTCGGGCATAAGAAGGAACGAAGCATACATACATACATATAATTATAGCAGCATATCCGAATCAGAGCATAATCATAATCAAAGGAGTATCAATGAATGTGGATCATATATCAAAGGAATCATATCAAGGAATCATAATGAATGAATCAAAGCATAGGGAACATAGCAATGGCTTTGGGGAAACTTATAACGACTCAAAGATCAAGATCAAAGTCATGAGAGAACCCCTACTGAAAAGGGATAGAATATCTGTACCTCGAAACAAAAGCAAAGTAAACCACAAAGGAAAAGAAAATCAAGAGAAGGCTCACTCCCGCTTCACAGAACCTAAAGGAAATGATAACTAATCAATTACATTGTTCATTTTAAGTAGCCTTCCACTTTTAGTAAGTTTACTTCTTTAAGTGACTTTCTATTTTTAGCAGGTTTCCAAAATTAGTAAGTTTCCATTTTTAGAAAGTTTCCTTATTTAGAAAGGTTCAAACACCAAAATTATGTTAAGTTATCACAAGGATCATTCTTATGGTATTAAGGTTCATTTTAGCAAGTATTAATGGTTTAGAGTCAAATATGACAACTTCTCATATTTTAGGGTTCAAAATGTAATTATGCCAAAGATAAGGGTTCAAAGTGTAAATATCATAATTACTCATTTAATCTAAAAGTTAGCCATAATTACCATTTCAATCCTCTTATTATTCACACTTTACAATTTAGTCCCTTTACTTAATTAATTTGCAATTAAACCCTTTTTAATTATCTAAATTACAAAATAGTCCATAAGGTATTTATATATACACATTAATCCAATAATTATCCAAAATTACACATTATACCCCTAAAATATATATTTATACGAAATAACCTTAATTTATCAGAATTTACAAAATAGCCCCTCTAATTTAATTAATTTCCAATCGGATTCTTTTAATTATCAAAAATACCATTTAAACCTTCAAGTTACAAAATTTACACATAAACCCCTCCTTTTATAATTTATACGAGACATCCCTGGTCTATATTATTTTACAAAAATAACCCTCTATTTTATAAACTTACAAAACTCACCCCACGAATTATTTATTCTAATCGGTTTTAATTCAAAATAGAAACCGTAACCCTAAATTGAGATTAATCATTACAAACAGTAAAACTCATTAAAAACATCTTAAATTCATCACATAAAATAATCCAAATCAAAACCCTAGGTGCCACGATTTTATTTTAATTATTTTCCAATTCGATTTCTATTTAAACTCGATATGAACAATATTCCACCATAATTAATCTGGGTCTCGACAAATATTTCCAATATTTTTCTGATGTTATAGGACTTGTATGAAGCCAAAATAAAATATAAACCAAGCCTCAAAAATTCGTTAGGCCATTTATACGATTTTACCTAGTTTTTAGGATAATGGATTATAACGATTTATTTAACGTGCATGGTTGGTTATAATTCGAATTATATGAAGTACTTGATGATTATAGATGATAGGAATACCTCTAGGAATATTCGAACAAGGATTAAACAAGAAACAAATTCCTTCTTGTCGGCTAGAATAAAATGAACAAAATAAACACCACGATCGAATCCATGCACCAACAGCCTTCAAAGCATTTTTCCTATCTTCTTTAGCTTGAACATGACCCACGAAAAATAATTGTAGAGATCTTGGAGGTCGATTGGAGGCTAGAGGATTTTTGTTATGTCGAATTAGGGTTTTTGAGAGAGAAAATGGAATACCGTGTACAAATAAAGGGATGGAGCGTGTTTTATATTTTTGGCATGACTAAAATCACGGTTAAAAATGTTAGGAAAGAGATCATGATTGATTTGGTATTATCTTGATTTATTTAGATTTAATACCTTATGTTATATCGAAAATAATACATATCTTTACACATTAAATCCATTCGGCCCAATTAAAATTATATAGTAAAGTTTTTAAATATTTTTAGTCATTAAATAAATAAAATGTCCAAACAAAAATATTACATGTCATTATTTATTTATTTTAGATAGTTTAGGCATAATTTGGAATTCCTAAATACTCATTAATCAAAAATAAAATTGTAGGGGCAATTTGGTCTTTTTATATGTTTCAAATTTCTGGGTTTTACAATTATTTTAGTAGCACTCTAAGCAGAGCTTTGGGTGCCCAGCGCCGTTAGTCAACTCGTCTCGGAAAACGTCAACCCCAACGGCGCCAGAATCACACTGGAACTCGCATTTCACGTCGTGAGCCGTTACGACCAATCCAAATGGTCCCGGAAAATGTGACGGCCTAACGGGACACCACGAGCACAGTACCGAGCCTCGCGTTTCCCCATTTTCTTCGGCCTTTTTTTTTTTTTTTTTTTTTTTTTTTTTTTTCATGAAACAACTAGTGCACACCCAAGATTTTTCCGATTGAACATAATAATGGAATCAAGATTTAAGCAATATGAAAGAAGATGAATGAAGTTTAACGTAAATGTCAAAGGAAGAAGTAGATATGTGTAAATATAAAAGTACTAGTACCAGTAATTGTTACATCAGTAAAACAAACAAAGAAAAAAGCAATTCACAAAACATTTGCAGCGAGTTGCATTTTAAAATAATAATAATAATAATAAAGATTTCGATTATGTTTTAGTGTTTAGGGTTTGTAAGATTAAGGGATTAGGGTTTAGGGTTTTTTTTTTTTTTTTTTTTTTTTTTTTTTTTTTGAAATGTATATGATGTATAAAATTGTAATTATTCTCTTATTTGTGTTATTGTTTGTATATGATGTTTTAAAAAAATTTCTTTGTTAGAGTATAAGGTATTATCACTTAAGTTAAACATTAACTCAGTGTCACGTCTTAACACAACTATGAAAATGAAAATGAATTGTAATTACACATTTTGCGAATTTTTGTTTAAGAAAGTACGGCAACATTTATCTAACAACATTAAAAAAAAGGAATATATTACAGGATACGTAAAGTACATTACAGAGTAACTAGGAAATATTAAAAACACATAAACTGTTCTACTTTCTTAAAAACCAAGGTGATTAAACCAACTATTTGAACCTTGCGTGTTGTGATCATCTAGATGTTGAGAGGCGTATTGCTGGGAATCGTATTGTTGATACATATGAGACGGGTATTGATGATCATTTTGAAGTGTTTGTGTTTGGTTTTGTTGAGACATGTTGAATGATGGTTGTGTGTGATATTGATCATATGTTTGTGAAGCATTCGTGTTTTGATCATACTGTTGAGATGGGTATGCGTTGTGGTAGTAACTCTGAGACGCGTACTGGGTATGATCGAATGTTTGCGTGTTGTATTGGTTTTGATCATAATGGTTGGTGGGGTATGTGTTTTGACCATATGGTTGCCAAGGGTATGAGTTCTGACCAAAGTCTTGCCAAGCGTACGAGTTTTGACCATATGGTTGCTCATCCATTGCAAATTCTTGTTGCTTTTGTTTACCTTTGCGTACAGGCGGATCAGGGACGAATGATTTGTTGCAACGCTGACGAGTGTGCCCCACGTCATTGCATCTGGTACAATGTATTGTAGTTGGTTCCTCACCTTGTGATGGTATACAATTTGTATTTTTTGGATGACCTGGCCGAGGGTTGTCCATGTTTGGAGGAGTAACAGGATGTATATGGCTTGGATACTCCCATTCGTTAAAATTGCCAACAAATTGAATTGACTCCGCGTAGGTTGCTTGATATTTTTCCTTTTTAACCAGTCTTGTACATATTGCACACAATCTGTTAGACCCAAAAACCTACTTAATTTGAAGTGTGAGGAAACAGTTGTTGTGACGTATCAACTCAAAGCTATTTAATTCCTATTAGCTCGGATTCCAGTCCCATCGTTAAGATCTATCGTCAAGATCTGTAAGAAACACATAACAGTTCACAAAGCTGCATACATAGTAAGTAAAGTGGCAAAACTGTCCTTTTCTAGGATGCTCGGACTCGGGTACGGGTGTCGGACTCGGGTACGTGTCCAAGGGTCGGACCTTTCAAGATATGATTTCAAGGATTCGTGGACTCGTTTTGAAAGAGTCCAAATTTTGAATATGGACTCGGGGACACGGGGTATTATAATTCATAATTATATGTTATAAAAAAAATAATTGAAATTTGAAAACCCACCCTAATAAATTAAAAAGTCCAAAAACACCAGCCCAACTTTATTTTGTGAACCAGCCCAACTTTATTAAACCCAATAAACCTAATTTCAAGGATATATAAATGACTCTATAGAACCAACCCTAATCTCCTCACTCCAAAACTCACGCCCCCATCCTCTTTTCTTCACCTGTATTTGCAGTCACCAAAAAAAAAGTTATCATTTCATCTTGATAACTCCTTCGAGTCCCTATATTTCTCTTGGTGTAATCGAGTAACAAACATACCCAAGACACTTGTTTTAAATTTAATTGAAGCAAGGCTTCAAGATCCTATGACTCTATCAAGGCTTCAAGATCCTTTAAGGGTCTCGGGTAAGGTGATTTTCGTTTTGTTTTTCATCCAACGAAACAAAGATTGATTATAACAGATTTGTTATTAGTCATTCTTTAATTTCGGATATCAAAAATAGGCTTGAACATTTCACAGATCGATGATGTTTTTTTCTTTTCGTGTGATTAAGATCTGTTTAGGTCGACATATCTTGTGAAACACGAAAGAAAATTTTGAGGTCTTGTTGTCTTTTTAGTTTCGGATCTATGATGGGTTTTTGAATCAAACTTGTAAAAGAAAATAAAATCAACCTGTAAAAATTAAAATGCATCTCTTCATCTTCATCTTCGGGGAACAGCCGCGTCCACTTTCTCCTCCCCGCGTCCCGTCTGGATTCCGCACCGGTACCCGCGTCGCACCGGGTCGACACCGGTACGCCGGGGATGTTAGCCGAGTCCGAGCTTCCCAGGTCATTTTTGGTACAGGTCAAACAGCCGGGTCGGGACCCCCTAACAATATGAACTACTATATGAGTTATACACTTATACTTCCTCATACTTCATCAAGATCAAGCTGATGTAAATGAGTAATAGAAATAGTCTTCACGCCGCTATCATGAAGATCTTTAGTAGTTATTGACTTTATCTCGTCAAGCAATTGTTCCGGGTGAGCAGCATGTTGAAATGTAATATAAAATGGAAAGAACTTATAAGGGTTGATGGGTTCAAAAATTTAGCAAAGTTTAAACTCGCCACTTTTTCCAAATGCTATTTGTAAGAAAGCTTCAGGAAACGTGGCTAACCTTCATGCTTATTAAGCTGAAAACGGGGATTTTTGGAATCTACAACCTGTCCACACCATGTGTTGTTGTCCGGGCATTGATATCCTTGAGCAGAATACTAATGTGAGAATCCTCATATGGGTAATGTAACACACAAGTGATGCCTAATTTTTGAGTGGTCAGTTCAATTACTTCTCGCTTCTGCCCTCCAGGAAAACAAAAGAGTTACTTTTTTATACCCCGCTCAACCCGACCCCTTTGAACCAAATGCCTTGAGAACATGTTCACGTAAACCCTACCGTTATCAGCTACATCATAATACCTTCTCTTGGAGATCATAACCGCAACTATGGGTTCAAATTCTTGGCCTTGTGAGCCCTCATTCAACTTCCTCTTCGTGCCAGGGAACACTTTCAGTCCTGCAAGTATCATGAGAGAGGATCAGTAATTCAATATATTTAAATGTCGTTGTTTCCAATTTACTGTTATTATTGATAGTCTAATAGATTGAGGCTCGTAAATAAGCTGGGCTTCTGTTATTATTGTTGTTTCCAATTTGGTCATTGGTTGCTAGCAATTGATCTTATATGGGTTGTTTGGGCAAGCTTATGCTTAACGGTATATGTGTATCAATAAAGTTGCAATTCATCGGATTATTTTTTCTTTTCCAAAAATGAAATAAACCTTTTGACATAAGCTTAACCAAACACTTGCAATGTGCTTAATAGATTTGCTAAGAAATAATAAGCTATTAAGCACCTAAAATAAGCTTACCCAAACACCCCTTCATGTCTTCATTCATCTACTAATCTACATATCATCATTATCAAACATAACAAACATACGATATAAAAGTTTAGATTCTAAAGAAAAAAACTGAAAAACAATTACAACCATATTTGCAAAATTGCAGGTAAAAGAAAAGAACACAATGAAAGGATTGGGTGCAATGTTTCTAGGAATCGGTATTGGGTTGTGGGAACCTGAGCACAATGAAAGTTCTAAAAGAAAAGAACACAGTTTGTTAGCAAATTTTATAATGGAATTACGGGGGTCAGTGGATGGTTCGTATTAGTCATAACTAACCTTAACAAACAACTCAGTAACACTTGCAGTTGGAGGAGTAATCCTTTCATCAATTGCAAAAGTGAAATTCTTGTGTTACAGCGGCTTGTTGCTTTTTGTTACAAAACAGCCCAACTCTCCTGTACTTTCAAATATCTACACAAAGTATCACAAAACAAAGTTAAGCTAATGAATCCACAGAGAATGCTTTGGGGGGTTTAAAGTGATAATGTTTGAGTTGTGTCTTTTAAAAATTATGATATTTAGGCAATTAGGTTTACTGAAAATGATTTTTTTACTCACAATTCCAGTTCCGAGACATAAATTCAAACGCAGAGGGAGTAGTGTTACTAATACCTTCTTGTTCAAAGGTCGAGCCTTGAACTTTGGGAGCTTTCTCCAGCTCTTCTTTTCATCGTTGGTGGTCGTGCTCTCACCAATGTCCGTAGTGGGGGTGTCTAGGGAGTTGTAAGATGTGACTTCCATTTATGAATCTTATAAAAAGAAGAACACAAATTATACTATCTATATAAAACCCAGGCGCTACAAGACAAAAAAATTGAACAGTGCACAATTACGGACAATGGACGGGCCAAATTGTGGTCCTCATTTGCTCTTGGTACTTGATAGTACTAAATGGGTTAGATAGTGGACCATGTGTGTGCTTCCTATTGGCTGGAAGAGAGTACAGACAACTGTAGTTGTCACTGTTAACTCCCGTAATACGGGTGTAATTACCCCGTTACTTTCTTCCCCTGTTTACTGTAGCCAAAACCGCCCACAGATTTGTGTAACCTCATCAAAATAC
Source organism: Artemisia tridentata subsp. tridentata (assembly GCA_021014915.2). NCBI lineage: Eukaryota > Viridiplantae > Streptophyta > Magnoliopsida > Asterales > Asteraceae > Artemisia > Artemisia tridentata. Next base: position 260,499,218 of record CP139506.1, read on the forward strand.
CACCAACATTTACCATAACCTTTGTCTACCATATCCACCATTGCTAAAAGGTAAAAAAACACTAAGAAACAAAATATACAGAATCTTTGCTTTACACAGGTTTTCTACACATTCAATTTGTCTTTCTTGCATGCTATATGGTTTCTCATTCTTTTTTTTTATCTTTCTTTTGTTTACTTAAAACTTCTCTTCATGCAGGTTTTCAAGCTCAATAAGACTTCATCTACTGCATCTTCTTTCTCCAGGTACCTACAAGTGGTAGCAAATCTTTATCCTTCTCTTTGTTATTCTCTATGTGCATTTATTCTGTTTTACAATATTCTATAATGTTTACTAATAGTTTCATTATGCATACACTAAAAAACCTTATGCTCTTGAACCCTACTACTTATGAACATTTATTGTATCTATCACTATATGCATTAAAGTTTCAAAGTTCCCTTTATCATAAAGTTTGTCCTTTGTGGTGTACGGTATGCATAGACACTGTAATACAACAGAATTACAAAACCAAAATCAAAATTACTACTCTTACCTTAGTAGTCAATATGGGATACATACGAAACACCTTACTGAGTTACCTGCAATTGAGCAACAAAAATGGTTGGAAAGTCAGTCACAATATCAACAGCCAATAACCAATCAAGTCAGAGAAAACGGCATTAAAGGATGTACGTCTGCAAACAATCAAAAAATCTCATTGAATGAATTGGAAAGAGGCCCACCCCCTTTACAGCAGCAACAGAGTTTCTACCAATGTGATTCACCAAATTTTTGTACAAAAGTTTATGACTCCACTTATACCAACCAGATATGTACAGTTGGTGGAGTAAATGGATCTCCATTTCAGAAGAACAAAAAACAAAAACGTAAGCCCATTCATTATTTACATGCATGCATTTCACCTTCATTTATACTAACTCTTTCTATTATCTATACAGGAGTACTATGTAATAATGATAAGTACACCACATACAATAACTTCTCTATCCGACCTCCTACCCTATGTGATGAAGGTTCCTCTCATACGCAAGAATTTCAGCGTGTTCCAACCCCTTACAACAAATGGACACATACACCTGAAAAGGGAACTCATAATGACAAACAAGGTAATGCTTTTAAGACGCTTATATGTGCCAAAACTATTTTGCGTAAACCGTAAGTTTAACTCATGCACTGATGGTCATTACTCTTTTGTCACAGGTTTCTTTATACATAAAGGCAACCCTGTATGCTTGAAATGTCTAAATGGTGAGACCAGTAGTATCCTTTCGTGGGAAGGCACAACTATGTGCACACGTTGTTTAAATACTGAACATGCGACTACCGGTATGCATACAACTAGAAGAGGACGCAAAAGACAGCTGCCCAATGAGAATCAAAATACTTATGACAAAGGTATTTTAAAAAAAAAAAAAGTTACCAGTGTCATCAGATGTACAATGTATGCTCAAACACATTTTCATCCTTCTTACAGGTTTCCTTGACACGAAAGGTAAAACAGCAGCTTCTGAATCTGAAAATGGCCAACACGAGACGTTTTATTGTACACCTCAAACCAGAACAAATTCGTTCAACATTCAAGGTAATCACCAGCAATGTTCACGTCATTTACTGTCAAAATAGGCCATAACCATGTATCACTTTATGTTAATTGAAAGAAAAAAAAAATTAGCAGGTGCAGCCGACACAAGTCAAAAGGAAATAAACAAATGTGCACCACTGGCTGAAAAAAACTCAACGAATCGAATCCCAAAACCTACACAAGTTAGACGTCGACGAAGGACACAAAGTGGAAACACATTAACAGCTAACAATCAGCAAATTACTGAAGGTATAAAAAAAATTATGTTGAGTGCGGATAAAAGATGCAATTTCATACTTTATTTTACCAAATACATATTAACGATCTTTTTTGTCATATAAAATTACAGGTGTATCAGATTTATACATTGACTTAGGTGATTGCCAATGTGTTTGTGAATACTGTGGTGCAACTTTCTGGTATGGAGAGCGGTTGAAAAGCCATTGTCAACGTGGTAAATTAAGATATGGTAAATGTTGCGCGGGAGGGCAGCTGTACCTTAGAAATGAAATCGATCCACCACCATATTTGAAAGAACTTTTCAGAGACAAACACTTTTTAGACAACATCCGTGCATATAACCAGATGTTTAGTATGACGTCGTTTGGTGCGGAAATTGACGACTCAATCAATGATGGAAGAGCTCCATATGTGTTCAGAATATCCGGTCAAATCCACCATTGGATAGGGACACTATGTCCTAGCAATGGGAAGGACCCTAGGTTTATGCAACTCTACGTCTATGATACGCAAAATGAAGTTAAAAACAGGATGGAGCCTTTTGGTGGAACAGAAAAGAGTAATCTGAAGCGTGAGATTGTCGAAGGTTTGATACAAATACTTGATCAACACAATGAGTTAGTGCAAGTTTTTAGGACAGCAAGAGATAAATGCAATGAAGGGAACGTGCCTGAATTCAAGATACAACTTTACAACGTTGCGGCGTCTAGAGAATATGAGCTCCCTTCTGCCGGGACTCTTGGAGCAATCGTATTTGAACCTGATGCAAACAGTCAAACAGATTTTGACATGATTATAGAATACAAAGACAAACAACCAAAAAGAATCAACAAACTTCACAGTTCATACATGTCTCTGCAGTTTCCGCTACTTTTTGTATATGGGCAGCCCGGTTATAATACAGATTTGACATTGAAAAATGTCAACGGAAAAAGAAAGCGGGCGAAGGTGTCTATGAATATGTATTATAAATACCAGTTACACGAACGTGTTAATCAGTATGGGCATCTCTTCAGAGGTGGAAGATTGTTCCAGCAATATGTCGTCGTTGTATATTGTACCCTTGAGCAAGAAAGATTGGATTTTGTAAGGGCAAAGCAAAATCGGTTGAGGAGTGACTGTCTTTCAGGCATTTGTGATGCAATGTCGAGAGGAGATCATTTCGGAAATGATATAGGTCAAAGAATTATCCTTCCTTCAAGCTTCACTGGCGGTCCAAGATATATGTATAGCCATTATCTGGATGCTCTTGCCATATGTCGAGTTCTTGGGAATCCACAATTTTTTATTACATTCACATGTAATGTAAATTGGCCAGAGATAAAACGACGCATGGCAGACTATCCAGGACTGACACCATCAGACAGAGCTGATGTCATATGTCGTGTCTTCGAGCAAAAGGTTGAAGACTTCTTAAGAGTACTGAAAGAACAAGATTTATTTGGCCGCTGTACCGGAGGTATATACTAATTTTGTACAAGTAGTTTCCAAAAAATACTTAAACATTAAATACTAATTTCAGATGGTGGTTTTCAATATTGTTACTAACTAATGTTTTAATATGCAGTTCTTTACACAATTGAGTTCCAAAAACGTGGTCTCCCACATTGTCACACGCTCTTATGGGTGGACACTAATGACAGAATAAAAGGTCCAGAAGAAGTAGACAACTTCATTTCAGCTGAGTTACCTGACAAAACAACTGACCCAGAAGGCTACAAAGTCGTTGCTGATATGATGATGCATGGTCCGTGTGGAAATGCTAATCCAAAAGCTGCATGCATGCAGGAGGGTGCTTGCAGCAAGAATTATCCAAAAAAATGCACTGACAATACTTACTTTGATCAGAATGGTCACATACACTATCGGAGAAGAAGGAATGGTGCTTATGTACCGAAGGGGGAACTGAAATTAGATAACACATACGTTGTACCATATAACCGACTACTTTGTCTAATGTTCCACGCTCACATTAACGTTGAGTACTGTGGATGGAGCATGTTGATAAAGTATTTATTCAAGTATATCTCTAAAGGCACAGACAGAATTGCAGCACGTATTGTAAAGCCGATTGGTGATCCAGGACAATCATCATCTGCTCCTAAGATACAGGTTGACGAGATAAAAAACTTCATTGACGGCCGTTTCCTATGTCCACATGAAGCATGCTGGCGGATACTTGATTTCCCTATTCATCATAGAGAACCAGCGGTCCAGATACTTGCAGTCCATCTTCAAGACATGCAACGGATAACTTTTGGAGATTCAGAACCATTGGCCCATATTCTTACAGATGATGGGAGGAAGCTAACAACGCTTACAGAATGGTTTACATACAATAGGTTGTTTGAAGATGGACGCAATTTAACGTATTTAGACTTCCCTACTAAATATGCTTGGTATGAAGATGAGAAGATATGGAAACGACGGACAATTAAAACGAAATACTCGATCGGCAGGTTAGTATACGTGCATCCAGCTGCAGGAGAACTTTTCTATTTCCGCATGTTACTGGCCCACCAAAAAGGTTGCAGATCGTTCATTGAAGTACGGACAGTTAACAATATCGTGCTCCCTACATATCGTGCAGCATGTCAGGCTATGGGCCTCCTTGATGATGACAAGGAATGGGACATAGCCTTGAAAGAAGCATCACTGTCTGCATCAGCAAAAGAGTTACGTGCCCTGTTTGCACATATTCTGATGTACTGTGAAGTTGCAGAACCTCTTAGGCTTTGGGAAAGGCATTGGCAATGCATGAAAGACGACATCCCAGCAAGAGCATCAATGACAAGTGGTGTTAGGAACCTTCATTTAAATGACGCAGAGGTCAAAAACTACATCCTCTTTGAAATAGAAGTGATAATGAATAGCTGTTCAAGATCAGTGAAAGAATTCGGTTTCTCAATGCCTCCACAGCATTTACTTGATCAATTGGAAAATAGACTTTTGATGGAAGAAAAGAACTATAATCGTGAGGAACTAAGGGAAGAAGTTGCAAGATCAGTGGTCAAACTTAATGAGGAACAACGGAATATTTATGATCTCATAATTGGCACATGCAATAAGAAAGAGCAACAATTAATTTTTGTGTACGGCCATGGTGGAACGGGTAAAACTTTTCTCTGGAAAGCAATTATTAATACTCTAAGATCAGAAGGAAAGATTGTGCTAGCCGTTGCATCTTCGGGAATCGCCTCCTTGCTGCTACCTTCTGGCCGTACAGCGCATTCAAGATTTAAAATACCACTAGAGTTAACCGATCAGTCGATGTGTCAGATAAAAAAAAATACGATCCTTTCAAACCTACTTAATGAAACAGACTTGATCGTATGGGATGAGGCACCCATGAACGACCGTCGCTGCTTTGAAGCACTGGATAGAACTCTGAAAGATCTCCTCAATAATCAAGATCAGTTATTTGGTGGAAAACCTGTTATGTTAGGTGGTGTTTTTAGACAAACACTACCGGTAAAAAAAAAAGGTACAAAGATGCAGATAATTGGATCATCAATTGCTAAATCATATTTGTGGCAGCATTTTAAGGTTTTCAAACTTAAACAAAACATGAGAGTTCTTAAACCAGACCTTACTGAAGACGAAAGGAGCATGGTACGTGATTTCTCTTCATGGCTGCTCGATATAGGTGACGGAAAAGTTGGTGAACCAGATGAAGATGATCCAGACGATACTTCTTGGGTTACAATTCCCCATAAGTATTTAATACCAAATGATGACAACAGCATTCAAGCACTGATTGATTTCATCTACGATGAAGAAACATTGAAAAACCCAACTGCCCAAGTTCTGCAAGAAAAAGCAATTGTTTGCCCCAAGAATGACACAGCACAGGTGATAAATGAAAAGATATTGTTGAATATTGAAGGAGAGATGGCAGAATATATAAGTTCAGACGAAGCAATACCTGTTGGAAGAGATGGTGCTGCAACTGAGATGTTGTATCCGCCCGAATACTTAAACACTTTCAAATTTCCAGGATTGCCACCAAATATTCTTAAACTGAAGATTGGTGTTCCGATCATGATGATGCGAAACATGAATCTTGGAGGCGGACTCTGCAATGGCACAAGAATGATTGTTACAAATCTTTATTCAAAACTCATTGAAGCTGAAATTATTACAGGCACAAGAATTGGGGAAAGAGTTTATATTCCAAGAATCCCATTAACCCACAAAGACCCAAATTACCCTTTCATTTTTAAACGTAAACAATTCCCGGTCAAAGTTTGTTATGCCATGACAATCAATAAAAGTCAAGGCCAATCGTTGAGCAAAATTGGAATATACCTACCGCAATCAGTTTTCAGTCATGGCCAATTATACGTTGCATTATCACGAGCGACTTCACCCTATGGTTTAAAAATCCTTCTGACACCAGACCCTATACATCCCCCCAACACAACCAAAAACATAGTTCATAAACATTTTTTGAATCAAATTTGCTGATTAGAGGTCCTTTTTGTTAACATACATACACCCATATGCATTCTCAATATTGCATACCTATTCTGCATGCTACTTTTCATACTCGCTATATTATATTACTTTTGTTTGCCTTTACAGGATAATGCAGACATATATCAGGGACCTACGTCCAAGAGAGAGAGACAAAGTCATAGACGCAAAAGTCTATCGGTCATGGATGGCTAGAGACCCGCCAGATGTCACAGAGAAAGGTTACCGTGCAATTTTACTAGACAAACAGGTATTTACCAGTTAAAACCCAAAAATAAAATTAATTAACGCTATTCATTTCAACATCAATCATAACAACATTTGTGTGAACAGGGAGATGCAATTCAGGCGAACACAGACATCAACGACAAAAACCATTTTACAAACATCCTGATACCCGGAAAAGCATACCGAATATCAAGATTCAGTTGTGTTCCAACAGACAACTGGCAACAAACACTGGAAAACACAACATCTCTTTCATTTACCAGGTTTACCAAATTTGACACAATACCTTCGGATGGATTCCCAAATCATTACTTCGATTTTGTTGCTTACAATCAGCTTCCATATAAAGTGGTTGACCCAAACGACACAACCAGAACACAATATCCGGTCCTTACAGGTTTATAGACATATTTTATGATTTTTACTATAGATTCACACATATATAAACTAATATCTATCGAATGATCTGCAGATTACATAGGTTGCTACATGAGCTCAAGCGAAAAAGAAAAATGGGGAAACCCAAATAGGAACCAGATGGTCAACCGCAAAATTGAAATTCAGAACCTAAAGTAAGTATAGTGTAATTACCTATTTATAAATTATAAGGAACACATTTGTATAGAAAAAACATATTACCTTCTAATATTTGGTTAACACAGCCGAACTTCCATTGAGCTGACACTATGGGATGATCTTGCGGAAACTTTTAAAAAGGAAGAGATCGATGCACTAGAGAAACCAATCCTCATTGCTGTAAGCTCCTGTCGCGTTTCAAGATACCGAAACACCCTACAGCTACAATCTACACCAGCAACATACTATTACATTAATCCAAAGATTCCAGAGCTAGAACAATATCGGCAAGAGTATGTCATATACCATAACTTTTATTTTACATACAATAAATACGTTAACAATTTTTATTATAACAACATATTTGTATAACAGATACAGAGCACTATTCAACATAAACCCGCCGTTGCAGATTGTTAGGCACCCATACCAAGACAAAGAACAAGAGAAAATGAGAAACAGGATACCCTTAGATGTCCTGTTAAAGGAATCTCCACAAAGCCACGTTGTAAGTTAAAACCAAATTGCACCTTATATTTTAAAATTTGTTTTACTTTAGGCATGACAAAAACTTACTAGAGTTTCTTATCTATTTAATAAAAAAAAAAAAAAAAAAGGGTATCCGTTTTACATGTGATGGCGTCATAACAGCAATTAATACATTGCGTGAATGGTATTACCCATCATGCACAAAGTGTACTATCAAAGCTGAAATTCATGAAGGCACGTTTGAATGTAAAGCACATGGCCCATTGGAATTTCCAGATTACAGGTAACAATGTATCCTATACTCCTATCCCAACATTTACAGTTACTCTATGTAATTAATCTATATATGTAGGTACAATTTCAAGGCATACATTACAGACGGAACAGCAACAGCTATGGTTACATTTTTTACACCAAAAGCAGACGATTTTGTTGGTGTCAAATGTAATGCATTAGTTAACTCACTCAAGAATCCTGATCCTAAGGAAATTCCAGACGAATTGCACTCAATTGTTGGGAAAAAACACATTTTCCAGTTTCATTTTAACACATCCTCTAAACAGAAACCACCAGACTTTGTTTTTAACGAAATATTGGATGCACCAGACCTACCGCAACAGATTGAAGACACACCATCAGGTAAAAAACGTATTTCGCAACAGCAAGTCAAAAAATAAGATACATGGTTTCATTTTTTTTACCACTTCGTTATTGTTTATACAGGGTCAAAAACTATTGAAAAAACGTGTCCTGCCATTGAGTATGTCTCAACATCAGATACCACCACCAACTTACATGCAATAGAGGCATCTCCAAACCAACAACCAGAACACAGCCAACATTCAGAAGGTAATAGAACTTTTACACCTTTACACAACATTTCATAAAATAGTATCCATAATCTAAATTCATACTTTACATTAATAATACTAGGCGCGGCAGCACAAACCATGACTCTAGAATCATCAGACAACATGATCACAGAGAAAGACACACAAACAGGTACAAAACTATTACCATTTAACAAGCTAACCAAAAATCACTAAATTTAATGTTAAATGCTAACTTACAATTTTAACCCATGCTGTAGCCACCGCAACACCACCAACTCCACACATGGGTATGCAAACCAGATCCAAAACAGATGATGCAGCTCACAAGACGATCAAACGACCACTTTTCCCAGAAGAATCGCCTGAAAGAAAGAAAAAAAAGAACCCTTAAATATCCATGATCAAATACTGCTATCCGTTTTTGAAAAGTCTCAGACCCTACTAAACTCTAATCTAGAACCACCTTACTATGTAAATTAATATCCGTAAAACCTGGAAATGCCACTCGGCATCTTTTGTAATGTGGCTGGAACAATGCCACCTGCACAGCTTATGTGCAGTCAAAAATAATTGATGTACGCGCCTTTTCTAATAGGCCCATCATCAACTGAACCATGAACCCGGTGTTGTCTATATATCTTTTGTAATGTGGTCATCACATATTGACCCATGAACATAATGTTTGTAAATTATTATTAGCACAACCTTTACTGTCTATTAGTATATGTAAACAACTTATTCACCTTTACCTAAACCAATAAACAAATTCTAAAACCATATAACACCACAAAAGTAAAAACCGCATACCAATATTAAACTACACACAAGCTGGTGCGTTTTAGTATATATAAACAACTTATTCACCTATTTGTTGTAATTACCAGTATTTGCATTTTCGGAGTGAAATACGTGGACCAATTTCAGACGCAACCTTCAAACACTTAGGATATTTGGGAGCCATACCTTTAAATAAAAGCAAATTGTGAACAAGATTGATGGTTCAACAAGTGTGTCTCACTGAAATTTACGAAACCCTAATTACCTAATATGTTTTTCCCCAATTTGATTTGCCAAAAAAAACCCGGTACCAAAAAAATAACCCGAACATAAATGCCCCACCCTATCCTGCAGCCCAAAAACCATTTAACAAACCTAGGGCCCAATATTCAAAAAAACAAAATAACCTAAGCCCACTAAACACTTGACAGAAAATCTAAAAAAAATAATAATAATAAATAAAAAAAATATATATAAATATGTATACATTTTTTTATAAAATTACAAACATTTTTTAAATCTACAATAAACCAAAGACAATAAAAAAAGTAGGTCTATTCGTTATAATTATCGAACAATGCAACTTTGATACACCCTATATACCGACAAAACGTATGCATTGCAACGTACACCATGAGACACGTCATTGTATATCGACAAATCAAATAAACTACAACATATTACGTACAACACGAAAGACAAAAAAAACGGTTGACTAACAAAAAAGTGTCCAAACATCCCCGCCGCAACGCCCGGGTTTCCACACTCGTTTAGACAAAATCCCCCCCCCCCCCATACAAATATGTTTGAAATAATTATGGACCTTCCAACGGACAACATCCCCAAGTGGAATAGTAGCCATAATACTCATAATGTACAGCAGCAAGTGGTGGCTTCAGGGCAGGTGTTGCTCTCGTCGCAAACCACTTCAGGTGACCTGGTGATGGACCAGGGTTTATTGAGTTCGACTTATGACCAGTCTTGGTTTGGTATAAAGTTTCCATTGCAATACCACATTTACCTTCCTTATCTGCAATGTTTCTTTCCATTTTCAAGCAACCTGACTCGCCCCATTATGCACCCTATGAGTTCTTTACTATCATGTAATCTTTGCCATTTCCTGACCGTAACCAACATCGACCTCACCATGGTCAAAATCAGTTCACATGGACCGATGAAAATAACCTGCATATATCGAGTTTACAAAAAAATACCTCTATTAATGACTACATTCCTCATACATACCCAATGCATTACCTTTTAAAACAATACTAACTCCAAGTAATGCTATCATGGTATAGCATTGTTAAATCCCTGCTCACCAACTATTTCACTTGATTTTCTAAAACCGGCATCAGAACCATAATCAAAATCATTATATGGCGCACTGTCATTGTCATGAAGAGAAGCATGCAGGTTTAACCATTGACCGATTACATTAATTTTTATCATATAAACAAATCATAAATCGAACATCAGTAGCATAATATGTGGTCATCATTAACAAATTACAGCTGCTTACCTGGTCTTTATGTTTTTGAGTTGTTGAATCCAGGAATCCAGGAAACCAGCATATAATAAAATTATGGAAAGAACGGCTTTTTACATAAACATAATCTTTTCATGAGTTTTCTGCCATGCCCTATACCTCTTTAAGGTAAAAAGATCATGAAGAACTTGAAGTGCATCTTGTTTCTGCCCAACGTTTATCAGTTCTGAAAAGAGTAATGGCAAAAATATTAAACACAATGTTTGATAACAAAATAATCACATATGCTACCCATTCACTCCGTATATACAAAGGGCACCATATAATCATATAACTTAAGTTTGCCCTTAAAAAGGTAACCAAATTAAGAAACCAATAACCATTATTTATATAAAATACATTGATTTCAGCTTATTTGTTTGGCCATTACTTTGAGTTTTTTCCACTGGCCATTACACAAAGGACTGATTGATGAACTTGCAATTCACTTATACATTCTCAATTTTATTCAACAGCTGCATATTCAACCTGTGACACTACCACATAAACCTTAAAAATCCCATTTAACCCTTATTTACAACGGGAGCATGGGACAGTAAATAGTTCAAAATAAACAAAACAAAGCATGCATCCAACGTACCTGCAAAATTATTATGAGTTCTAAAGATACCTACATGTTGTTTTAAGAATCATTAAAGCAACATGCGTTAAAAAGAAGATGACTAACCTGAAAAGAAGGCATCTAACCTGCAAAAAGTTGCAAAGAAACCAACATACGCATACACACTGAGCAAAACAGAAGGTTGTGAAGAACTGGTTGTAGGGTTTGAAGATGGTTAAGAAGCATAATATAAATAATTACATTAACGGTTGATCATCATCATCAAAACCTACAAAAAAACAAAAACAACCATCACTATAAAAAACGACTTAAAAGAAACGAATGAAGCACACTATGACCTAGTAACCTTTTGATACTGGATACTAAATTTCGTTTTTTGTGTGAGATGTGATAATGTTTTAGGGTTTCACATCTTGTATTCCCGTAGATAATATTGTGTTTTAAAAAACGAATATAAATTTTTTAATGCCTTTAATAAGTTTCCTAGATATCAATTTTAGTTTGTATTGTATATCACAAATGATGACTTGGTTCAATTGGTTGAGGTGCTTGCTTCTTGAGTATCAAACCTGGGTTCGAATCCATATATGTCTTTTTTTTTAAATTAAAACAGTCGAATTTAATTCAAAGTATATTACAAATTTCGAAATATAATTTAAAAAAAAATAAAATTTATAAATATTGCTTACATGGACAGAATGTGATGACATGGATGCTAATAACAATTACATGGCATTGAGGTGGCGTTATCTACGTGTAACGACTCCTGTTATATATAGAGATATATACTAGACTTCAAAGCCCGCCCGATGGGCGGTCATGACTTATAATTATCGTTTACAATTTATTCTTTAGCTAAAGAATGTTGGTAAAAAATGCGGGCATGACTTATAATTATTCTTTTGATGGTTTTAGTTAACTAAATATTATTTTTAAGGATTTGAAGCCCGCCCGATAGGCGGTCATGACTTATAATTATTCTTTGGATAGTATTAGTTAACGCAAAAGTATCATTATCATTGACATAATTTACTATAACGAAAGAAGGCGTGTGATGATAAACAGTTAGCTCACGTGGTGCCTGTAGGTCCTCAATCTCAAACTATTTTGATAAAAAAACAATTTACAAATGCAATGTGTTTATGAATATTGTTAAAAAAAGTAATTAATTAAAATAAGCCATAAACATATTAAATTATAACGTACTAATTTTTATATTAAATGCATATACAATAGTAAAGTAGGAAGAGAAATCACAATTATATTGCTAATAGTTATCCAATGAATCGGCATTGGAAAGATACCCATTTTCAAACACACCTTTTTGTGGCTCGCTTGTCTTGCCTTGATAATTAATATCCACAACATAATAAAATTATTAAGGCCACTCATGATAGCATATACGGGCATATCTTATAATTTTACTTTTGATGGTGTTACTTAACGGAAATTTGTTTTTTAAGTACGGTGTTTTTTTTATTATTGTTAGAAATGTATTAGTTTACGTTATTTATTTTTAATTATTGTTTAAATGTTATCCAATATGATAGAAAAAACTTTCAAAGTGGTACGCAAGAACAAAGTATCAAAGCATAGCCCGTTCGATGGCCGAGCAAGCCTTATAAATATTGTTAAAAAACTTAAGTTAACGAATTGATATCCTCAATATAATGGGTCAACCCATTTTTTCTACCCTACACCAGTTTGTTAAAGTTCTCAATTTGACCCATTACACAACCCAAACCATATGTTTTTCCAAGTTTAATGCGAGGTCTCATTAGGTAATGACTAAAAAAATGGGCAAACTGACATTAAGCTATAATATAATACGTATCGTTGAAAACAATTACGTAAATGTAAATCAATTATAAACATACCCAATTGTTTATATTAAAGTATCCGCAAGAACAAAGTATATCTTGTGAGTTCAAATGTGCAATAAAGTTATTTATCTAACAACATGACTAAGTGTGGCTAGCAAAAAGACTACCAAATATTTAGTAAGAACATGTAATTCAGACATAATAAATTTTCCTCAATGCAATTTGGTGCATTCAAATTTGTGTGGATTGATACCTTGCATGCGGTGTCAAATCGAAAACTTGTTGGAGCTTTTTTACACCGACATCCCCATCTTACAGTCCTTCTGATGAAAGCCATCACAGCACCAATTTCAGAGTTAATCATGCATCCCAAGTTGGATTTCGAATTCTGCCCAAATTTTGATGCAAACATTTTTTTCCACCAAATTTTACAACCTCCAGACTCATAACATATACATTTAGCTATCATCAGCAGAACCCCATAATCTTTGCTCAACCTAAAAATCAGAATTTAATATAACTGGTTAAGTAAGCAAACAATATAAAGTATAAAAAATCTTTCATACTCAAATATTTGAGCTATTATTAAAATTTACAGAATGGCTAATCTCACCACATTTGTTAGTTAATCTTTAAGAATGGAAAGTTTTTGTGTCTTCCATGATCCAATGGCGAGACCTAAAATATATAATGAAAGAAGCAAATAAATAAAGTAACAAATTATTGAATTAAAGTATATTCAACATTAAGAACTAACCACACTAAACTGATATGTATTTACTCAATATACAACCAATCACCAATAACTATTAATCTTTTATCAAACTGCAAAATGCATAATTGTTTTTAAATGTGGAATAGCTAACAATCTTTATGACACGGCCTTCATATATTGCTAAAGTTTGACAACTTAAAGTTTTAAATCCAATTAACCAAGTCACCATGAAAATTACAACATAACTAAAGGAGATGTGGATTGAATAAAGAAATATATGTTCATTGACAAGGTTATGTTTTTTCAAGGTCTAACAAACTAATATCAAACAAAACACTACTAAATGCCTTCCTTGCACTAATTTTTATTTCTTTATCTGATTCATAAGATTTTTGCAAAATCATGTTAATTAAAGTCAACACCTCAAGATAGAACATATATAGCTCAAACACTCAGTATTTAAATTTATATCTAAAGTTTCTCTGTATATGCTTTTTTAACTGTATTTAAATTTATGTCTTGTATTTGTATGAAAAGGTTAAGGTGCACTGGGGAAATGACACAAATACCTTATGCTTCGCTGGGATGCAAGAGCTTGTTGTAAAGCAACATTGACTCGAGCTCCTCCCGTAAATATTGAATCATACAGATGACACACAAATCTAAACAGCTCCTCCTCATCATCGTCCTAAACTAACATCCTTTTATCTGTACCCGTAGTAGTACCTTTATCGGTCTCACTATCTTCCTAATCACTTGTTGGGTTTGTGGTTCTGCATATTTGTCATCTCCTTTATCTACCCCAATTTCAAACTTCCCGTTATCCATATCATTGAACTCAGTTGACCCATGAAATGTAGTCAACTACATTTCTTGGGGTTATGATGATGGGGATATAACAGCTTTAGGACCAGAGTTTAAAAATGCCTTTATCAGAGCAAGTGATGGACCATATAAGCATGTGCATATTATGATCTTATCCCTCCAAGAACAAATCTTAAAAATTTAGGAAAATGAGATGCAATGTGGTACAATTAGAGTAACTACAAATCAAGTAAGATATACAAAAGCCTACAATCCAACGAACATCTTTGGGAGTTAAGTGCATAGACGGAAAAGTCCTACGGAATATGTAAGTTCCAATTTCTTGGTCGTCTTCCATGACCTTCATCAATCATAAAGATACAAACTGTTACTAAATCACTTAGAGATAATAATCGAATAAGCCGAGGAGTATAAGCCACATAAGCATACTTTGGTCTAGCGTCCAATGTAGCGATGTAGAACACCACCAATAGTGGCTCAATTTGCGCTTCTACCAAAATATTGTAACCTTATCTAGCTTCTTTTTATTTAATAAAATCATTACTGTTCAAAAAAAAAAAAAAAAAAAAAAAAAAAAAAAAAAAAAACTGTTATGCATGGCAAACAAAGTACCTGTTGGGAACACGTTTTGTATTAATTCAAGTATTGATCATTATGTAATAGGTTGCTTAGGCCTTTATGTTTGTATTAAGGCTAAGCTCATGTAGAAGGCCCATGAGCTATGTCTATTATCTATGTTTATTATGTAATAAGGGCTAGAAGCCCATCACCATGTAAAACACTATAAATACCTCCTCCCATCCAAGGGAGAAGGTTGGTTGTTTGGTTAATTGTATGCTTAACATTTCATTATTATTGTTGATCAAACCTCCCATCTCTCTCTCTCTCTAACTCTCTCTCTCTAGATCTAGATCTCATTTGTGGTTCATTAGTTAGTAGCTTGTGATAAAAGTAAGTAACATCAAGTGGTATCATTCGCCTAGGGGTAATTTAGGTTGTTAAAGATTAGATTTTAAGAAAAACTTGAAAATCCGAGAAGTTATTGTTCATCCGAGGTTCTACTGTTCATCTGTCGAGTTTCTCATTTTTCTGTCGAGTATCAAAGTCAGTTATCGAGTATCAACATTCTATCGAGTTACTGATAATTTATCGAGTTAGATAAATCTATCGAGTAAGGTTCTATCGAGTATCATAGTTCTTTCGACTTTCTTGATAAATTATCGAGTTAGATAATTTTATCGAGTAAGGTTCTTTCGACTTACGACCTATCGAGTAAGGTTCTATCGATTTTGGATCTATCGACTTAGGATCTATCGAGTAAGAATCTTTCGAGTAAGGATCTATCGACTTAGGATCTATCGACTTAGGATCTATCGAGTAAGAATCTTTCGACTTAGGATTTATCAACTTAGGATTTATCGAGTAAGCGTTTATCGAGCAAGGATTTATCGAGTAAGGAGTTATCGAGTAACAATCTATTGACTTTGAATCTCTCGAGTAAGGAACTTTCGAGTTTGAATCTGTCGAGTAAGCTTTTATCGAGTAAGGTTTTCTCGAGTTTGGACTTATCGACTTTCTCAAGGATTTTATCGACTTTCTCAAGGACTTATCGACTTTCACTATTAATTACCGAGTTTCTAGTGTAAAATCCTCCGAGATTCTTTATTGAATTCTTTGAGTTTCTAGAGTAAAATCCTCAGTATTTCTTCAAACTAATCTTCATCAACAGCCGTTATTATCCTTTAAAGATCCTTAAACAACACAAGTTACAATGTCTCAACCACCATACAATCCCTATTTTTATCATCCACATCAACAACAATCATTTCAACAACAGAATCCACAACAACAATATCATCAACAACCACCATATCATCCACAGCACCAACAACATCACATGCTTATGCAACAACATCAGTTTCTTCCTCAACAACCACAAGTTTCTCCACAACCTATGCAAGCTTATCAGTCTTCTTCAAGAGAACCTCACTGGTTTAACAAAATGTGTGAAGCAATCAGTAGTCAACAATCCAGACATGAAGCAGGATCTTTGGACACTCCACCAATGTTAACACCAGGAAACTATGTGCAATGGTCCAGTCGTTTTCTACGATTCGTTGAGTTAAAGAAACCTCATGGCAAGTATCTAAGGGACGTTATTCTCCAAGGACCATATCCACTTCCTTCTGTCACTGTTCAAGGTGAGCCTAATGCTGATACACCAAGAACAACAGCCATTCCTCTTGCTCAGCTTACAACAGAACAAGTTCTTCAACAAGAAGCAAATGAGCTAGCCATGGCTTATATACTCCAAGGGATTCCCAATCCTATCTTTAGGAGTATTGATGCTCAAAAGACAGCTAAAGATATGTGGCAACACGTACATCTGCTTATGGAAGGCACTGAACTTAACCAAGAGGATTTGGAATCAAAGTTGTATATGGAGTATACACATTTCATGATAGAACCAGGGGAAACCTTAGAATCATACTACCATCGGTTTACAAACATCATCAACGATTTGGATCGTCACGATATCAAGTTACCAAAGATTACTGTGAACTCAAAGTTTTTAGGATGTCTTGGACCGGATTGGCAGAAGTACGTCACGTTTGTCCGTCAAGCTAAAAAGATCAACGACGTTTCTTATGGATTATTGTATGATTATCTCAAACAACACCAATCTGAAGTTGACAAAGACAGAGCTACAAATGGCGTTTTCTCACCAGCACCTACTTCAAACCCACTTGCTCTCATGGCTCAGTCTCACTTTGCTCCATCACATCAAGATTTTGGTCAACCAACACCACCTAATTCGAGTTTTGCACCTCAACCTTCAAACCAACTTGTCCCATACGAAGCACCTTCTCATTATTCTGACCATCA
The DNA here is from genome assembly GCA_021014915.2 of Artemisia tridentata subsp. tridentata. Lineage (NCBI taxonomy): Eukaryota > Viridiplantae > Streptophyta > Magnoliopsida > Asterales > Asteraceae > Artemisia > Artemisia tridentata. The sequence continues at coordinate 260,516,782 of CP139506.1, forward strand.
ACTCACCTCCTACAACACCACTGATTATGGTATGTACTCTAATGTTGATGATGATGAAGATGATGGTTTTAACTCTTTGAACGAAGGATTCGCCTTGATAGCTCGTGCCTTTAGCAAGTTCTCAAACAAATCCAACAACCGTTTACGATCTTCATCCAACACAAGGAATCAAGCAGTTGTTACTGATGGAAGGGTTGAAATTCAGAATCGGTCTTCTGGGAGAGCTGGAACAGGACAATACATGGGAAACTCGAGTGGTCAAAGGTTCAATTCTGGAGGACAGAGGTTTAGCACTGCAGGGGGTAATCGGAACAATCTGGGAACTACACAAAGGAGAACTCCGACTGCTGGAAATGAAACTAGAGGAATTGCAAACACGTCTATCACTTGCTACAATTGTGGTGGGACCGGACACTTGGCTAATGCATGCCCCAAGCCTCGTACAATGGGTAGTGCATATCATAAGGAAGCTCTTCTCATGGCACTGAAAGATGAAAAAGCTAGCAATTCGACAGAGAAGGAGCAAAGTTTTATGGCTAATGCATACTCAGATGATGACATGGAGGATCTGGAAGCTAATGCAGCAGTCATGTTAATGGCCAACATGCAGGAAATGAATATCAGTGAGACAGGCCCAGTCTATGACACAGACGGCTTATCTCAGGTACTTGAATGTGCATCTCTTATTCATGAAATTTCTACACCATCTGCATCTTCATTTGCTCAAGATGATAGTGTTCAACATGATTCATCATTACCATCTCAAGATGATGATCAAATAAACACCGTTGTTACATTTGATGATGTTAACACTGTTGTTTCATTTGATGATCAGCTTGATGATGACAATCATGATCGAGTTGAACAAGATAATCTTAAGCATGATCAAGATCCAGAGTTTATGACCTTGCTGTTGACCACCCAAACACAATTAGATGCTCACAAATCAAAGATTGATAAATGCAATGAGATTAATCAAAACTTAAAAGCCAAAAATGCACTGTTAACAAGGGACATTGAGTGTTATAAAATACAACTTTCACACTACATGAATCAAGAAAAACATGAGAAAGAATTTGAGTCTGCATTTCAAAAGTCACATGTGCGAGTACAAGAGTTAGAACTTCAACTACGTGAATTAGCTGCTTCTAAACATGAGTTGTTTTCTCAAAAAGAACAAGAGAATTTTGAACATCGAAAACAAGTTGACATTTTAAATTCTGAGCTTTTAAATACTAAAACAGAGTTGTCAACATGTCAAAATGATCTTCTTCAGGAAAAACAAACCACAAGGAAACGTGTTAATTCATATCTAGAGGAAATTGTAACGTTGGAATCCAAACTTAAAGACTTTCAAAATGTTGTGTATAAAACGGGTGAATCTGTCGCTACAATTCAAAAACTAACGGTGAAACCTAATCCTAAAGGATTTGGCTTTGCAATTGGAAATGATCAACCTCGTTTTTTACATAAAGCACTCAGTGAAATGCCTAAGTTGTACAGTGCTGAATATTTGTTTGATGAAACCTTTAAGCGTGTTGTTGTATATGATGTTTCAGAAGAATTGGAACATGAGGATGAGAGTCGATCTAAAATGAGCACTGTTTTGTATAACAAACGTTATGATTATTCACTACGACCTCCCCTAAGTGAATCTTTTGTTCTTCATAGACCAATTCAGTCATTGTCTTTAACTGAAATAAATGATTCTTCTGTCGTTGCTCCTGTAACCACTGTCGCACAAGTCAATGGTCAATTACCCAATCAAGATGCAAATGCAAAAATGCCAAAACAATGTCGTATTCTAAGTTATTTTCAAACTTTTTCCGATGACATTATGTATTTGGAAAATGCAATTGAACTTCACTCACAAATAACAGTCTCTCATTTTTTTCTCCCCACTTAAGAAAGAACAGAGAGAAATTTTTCAAAAGCAATTTTTGCCACATGTTCAACACCTTCGACGTTGTGCTACACAGTGGGAACAGGAACTGCAAACAGAAGTTGCATCAATGATGAGAATTTTCAAAGCAAAAGATGCCAAAATTGCAAAACAAAAGTGTCAAAAGAAATATTTGGAAAAAGAGGTCGATTGACTCTTGGAACGTGTTTTAAGTGATGATGTGATTTCTGTGATTATGAATTCTATCTATGAATCATGTAATAAAATGCTTGTTGATGATCACAATGATGATGTTGAGATATTACAAAAAGAGATTGATAAATTGTTAAGAGAGAATCAGAATCTTAAACAAATCAACAGTAAAGTGGAAACAAAATGTGCAAATGAAATTTTCAAAATCAACAAAAAGTTGGAATGGTGACAGTCTCAAAGTGCTGAATTCGAGTTAAAGTTTCAAAATCTTCAAGCGTCTTTGTCATCTAAAAACAGTCATGCTTCTGAAAGTCAAAAGGATAATGAAATTGCTGTTTTAAGAAGTCAAATTGTTGAATATGAAAAAGAAAATGATGAACTTTCTCAAAACAGAAATGACACCGTTCGGCTAAACAGAATTTTGGATTCACGAATTGTCGATTTGAAACACAAAATCTACGTTTTGGAAAAAGAAAAAAATGCACAACGAAATGTGATTGCACCAGGAATGTACAAAGTTGATAAGGCACATAAGATAGCATCATCTCAAACCACTAATGCAAGTACTTCAACTTCCGCAGGATTAGGAAACACCTCTAAGGCTAGCAGCTCAAGACCTAACAAGAGTCAAAAGAAGATTAGAGTCTGGCAACCTAAGAGTGGATTATCTAAGCTTAAAGAAGTAGAAGTTAATGCTAGGAGTTTGAATAAGACGCATGTTATGTCTACTGTAGAATCCAACTTGTCTAAGTGCAATTCTAGAAAAGATGTAATGAATGCTGAATCTTTAAATGTTATGAATGATGTTACTGTTGATGCTTCATGTGTGTTTTGTCATAAAAGTATATTATCTGGTAATCATACTAATTGTGTTGCAAAAACATTGTTGTCCAAACGTAACAAACGTAAGAAACGTACTAATGGCATTTTCTTAAGGCCCTCGACCGCTGCTAAGTCCATTTTAGGAAAACCGCCAGCAGTAGTTTCTGAAACAAAAGTTGACCACACCGTAGTTGCACCTAGGACAAACCGATCACCAAGCGCATTCACTAGGAATAACGCACAGAATAGTTGGACGTGGCAGCGTTGGTTACAACACACACCTAGTTTTAAATGGGTTCCAAAAGTAATAAAATCTTGTGTTACTAACCCAGTGGGATCAACCGTTACCACTCTTCCATCTGTGTCAACTTCTTGTGATGCAGGTGATTCAAATTGTTCTATGGATTGTTGATAGCGGATGTTCTCGACATATGACCGGCAACTTAAAACTTCTTGTAAACTTTGTCTCAAAGTTCATTGGAACGGTCAGATTCGGGAATGATCATTTCGCTGCTATCATGGGTTATGGTGATTACGTCAACGGGAACATTGAAATTAGCAGAGTCTATTACGTTGAAGGCCTTGGTCACAATCTTTTCTCAGTCGGACAGTTTTGTGATGGTGACTTGGAAGTGGCATTTAGAGAGAAAACGTGTTTCATAAGAGATCTTCAAGGGAATGACCTAATGAAAGGAAAGCGTGGCACCAGTCTCTACACCATCTCCTTCGAAGGCATGACAGCTTCTTCTCCAATATGTTTACTTTCCAAGGCGCATCCCACAAAAGCTTGGCTATGGCACAAACGTATGTCTCACCTGAATTTCAAAACTATGACCGAGCTTGCTCGTAAAAAGTTGGTCGATGGTCTTCCCAAATTCCGATACGCCAAAGATCACTTATGTCCCGCTTGTGAACAAGGGAAGAGTCATCGTGCTCACTTTCCTCCAAAAGTTGAGCACAGTACCGATCATGTTCTTCAACTTCTGCATATGGATCTTTGTGGCCCTATGCGTGTTCAAACCATCAACGGGAAGCGGTATATTTTGGTAATTGTCGATGACTTCTCCAGATGGACTTGGGTTTACTTTCTTCGCAGTAAAGATCAAGCTCCTCAGATGCTTATCACCTTTCTCACTAAGATTCAAGTTCAACTCCGACACACCGTTCGCAAGATTCGTACAGACAACGGAACTGAATTCAAGAATCAAACCCTTCGGGAATTTTATGAGAAAGTGGGCATTGAACATCAAACATCCATTCCTCGCAGCCCTGAACAGAACGGCGTGGTCGAAAGACGAAACCGGACTTTAGTGGAAGCCGCACGGACAATGTTGATCAATGCTCAATTACCGGACTATCTTTGGGCTGAAGCCGTATCAACTGCTTGCTACACCCAAAACAGATGTATGATCACCAAAAGGCACACACAAACACCATATGAGATTGTTCACCACAGAAAACCGAATATAAATTACTTTCATGTCTTTGGGTCCCTTTGTTACCCAAAGAATGATCGTGATGACCTTGGAAAACTCAAAGCCAAAGCGGATATTGGAATCTTTGTCGGGTATTGTGATAATTCTAAAGGATTCAGAATTTGGAACCGTCGCACCAAAGAAATTCAGGAAACCATTCATGCTAATTTTGATGAGCTCACAGAAATGGCTTCTGAGCAAAACAGCTTAGAACCCGCAGTTAACCGTCTAAACTTCCCTGCTCCTTCAGCTGCAACCTTCACTCTTAATCGCAAAGACTTAGAAGATTTGTTTGGTCCACTCTTTGATGAATCTAATGCAACTCCTAATTCCACTGCACAACCACTCGTCGATACTCAAGTACCGGAAAATCCTGTTACACACACCACCACAACAGTTGCTGAAGATGCACCTCAACCTGTCACATCATCATCAGTTAATCAAACAGCTTCTACTTCTGAGACAACAGCTGAGGATCCACCTCTAATTTCTTCTGAAGTTCCCACACCTGCAGATTATGACGGAGATTCATTCTTTAATCCATTTGCTCCTGCACCAACCATTCCTGATATAGCAGAATCTTCTTCACGCAATTTGGAACCGTCAAACCTGCACAACAACTATCAACATTACCCATCCACACATAAATGGACTAAGGAACATCCTTTAATAAACATCATTGGCAACCCTGATAATCCAATCATGACACGACAACGCCTCCAAACAGACGGTGAAGCCTGCATGTATGTTCTCACCGTTTGTCACTCCGAACCCAAAAACATTAAAGAAGCCCTTACCAAAGACAACTGGATTGAGTCTATGCAAGAGGAATTGGATCAATTCAATAGGTTGGAAGTATGGGAATTGGTAGAAAGACCAGATGGGGTTTACGTCGTCGGACTGAAATGGATCTGGAAAAACAAGTTAGATGCTGATGGCACTGTTATTCGTAACAAGTCCCGGTTGGTTGCAAAAGGATTCAGTCAACAGGAAGGAATAGACTTTGAGGAATCATTTGCTCCAGTTGCAAGGCTTGAGGCTGTTCGAATGTTTTTGGCATACGCGGCTCACAGGAATATCACTGTCTACCAAATGGATGTAAAGACGGCATTTCTCAATGGTCAACTCCGGGAGGAAGTGTACGTTTCACAACCAGAAGGCTTCGTGGACCCAGAACATCCAAATCACGTATATCGGCTTAATAAAGCCCTCTACGGCCTTAAACAAGCCCCGAGGGCATGGTACGATAAACTCTCAGCATTTCTGCTTGCTAATCATTTCACTAAAGGTTCCATTGACCCGACCTTATTTATACAAAAACACGGGGATGACATTCTCATTGTTCAAATTTATGTGGACGATATTATTTTTGGTTCAACCCATAAAAAATATTCAAACGCTTTTGCACGATTAATGAAAACAAACTTTGAGATGTCTATGATGGGTGAATTAAAGTTTTTCTTAGGACTCCAAGTTCACCAATCGTCCCGTGGTATATTTCTAAGTCAGTCCAAATATGCTCAGGAAATCCTGAAAAAGCATGGTATGACCAGCTGTGACACCTATAACACCCCGATGTCTTCCTCATCCCCGAAGCTAGATGCTGATCTACATGGGACACCCATTGATCCTACAATGTATCGTAGTATCATTGGGTCAATCATGTATCTCACAGCTAGCAGACCGGATGTTGTATTTGCCACTTATCTATGCTCCCGCTATCAGTCAAGACCCACTGAACGGCATTTGTCAGCCGTTAAAAGAATCCTTCGATACATAAAGGGAACCATCCATTTGGGGATCTGGTATCCGAAGGATTCTGGATTTGAACTTGTTGCTTTTTCAGATGCTGACCATGCAGGGTGCTTAGACACAAGGAAAAGTACATCCGGAGGAGTTCAATTTCTAGGTGACAAGCTTGTCTCTTGGCAGTCAAAGAAGCAGGACTGCACATCACTGTCATCTACAGAATCTGAATACGTCGCCATGTCAGCATGTTGTGCTCAAATCATTTGGATGCGATCTCAGCTGATGGACTATGGTTATGTGTTCAACAAGATTCCGATGTACTGCGACTCCAAGAGTGCCATTGCCATTTCCTGCAACACAGTCCAGCATTCCAAATCTAAACATATTGCTCTTCGCTATCACTTCATCAAGGAACATGTGGAAATGGGTACCGTTGAACTATATTTTGTGGGAACTGAACACCAATTGGCGGACTTGTTTACCAAAGCCTTGCCTCATGCAAGATTTGTTGAACTCGTTCACCAAATTGGTATGAGATGTTTGACTCCAAATGATTTAGACACTTTTCTCAAACAATGAGTCATACATCTAAAACCTCTCTTTGTAAAATTGATCAAAAAAAAAAAAAAAAAAAAAAAAAAAAAAAAAAAAAAACTCTTTAGGTGTGCAAAAGTAAATCCTAATCAAAACATGATCTCGATCTTTCAAATTTTTCCATAAGTTTCAAACATCGATCATTTTTTGAGGGGGAGAAATTTTTTGCACATCTATCATCACGAATCTTCTTCTTTATCATCATCAAGGTCCTAAAATCGTCAAATTTTGAAATTATTGTCTTAAGGACCATTAAAGTAAATAACTTTCAAGATGAGGGACTGAAATTGTTATTATGAGACTTATATCAACCTTAGGACTCTATGGTACTTAGAATACTAGTTAGAGGACTAAATGTGTCAATTGAGCAAACCTTATTTGATATATACATTCATCTGACTTGGTCAAATTATCAAACACACAGTACTTGCATTTACTCCCTTTCCCTCCCACAATCAAACGCACCATACTCTGTTCATTTCAAGAATCATTTCATTGATTGATTGTGATTGAAACTCATCTGTAAGTGCTTAATATGCTTTGTAATCATATGTAATCCATGCTTGTTGATTAAAAGTTCTTAATTAGGGCTTATTCGTATAAATTAGGCAAAAATTGTTGGATACGAATCAATCTAATTCTGTTAGGTTATAGATTCACAAGATGATTATAAGGATGCTTAGCATGATTTTATAAGGTTTCTATAATCCATAAGTAGTGAATGAATGATTCTGGTTCTCGCATTATTATTAAGTTTGATGATTTGAGTGTTGTGTGCTTTAAATGTTTGTGTTAAGAGGGATAATGTGATTGTAATACTTGAATGTTATGTTCCAGGAAGGGTATGCTTAATGGTTAGTATAAGTGTTTGATGATGTGTGTTCTATTGTCGACTTAGTGTTCATCTTTCGAGTTAGTATATGATTTATCGACTTTGATTGTGTTTTTATCGAGTAAGTCACTACTTTCGAGTTAGAAAGTAAGTGACAAGATCTCTCGAGTTACTACTCTTATCGAGTTTCTCTTGTCGAGTATGAAACTTGTCGAGTTTGAAACTTATCGAGTATGAAACTCTGTCGAGTATGAAACTTGTCGAGTTTGAAACTTGTCAAGTATGAAAACTTGTCGAGTAAGGAACTTGTCGAGTATGAAACTTGTCGAGTAAGACACTTGTCGAGTATGAAATTTGTCGAGTATGAAACTCTGTCGAGTAAGAACTTATCGAGTAAGACTTGTCGAGTAAGACTCTGTCGAGTATGACTCTGTCGAGTAAGACTTGTCGAGTAAGAACTTGTCGAGTATGGACTTATCGAGTAAGACTTGTCGAGTAAGAACTTGTCGAGTATGGACTTATCGAGTAAGACTTGTCGAGTATGAAACTTGTCGAGTATGGACTTATCGAGTAAAACTTGTCGAGTAAGAACTTGTCGAGTATGGACTTATCGAGTAAGACTTGTCAAGTAAGAACTTGTCGAGTATGGACTTATCGAATAAGACTTGTCGAGTATGAAATTATCAAGTTAGGACTCTGTCGAGTATGAATCTGTCGAGTATGGAATTTGTCGAGTAAGGATTTGTCAAGTATGACTCTGTCGAGTATGGAATCTGTCGAGTATGAAATCTGTCGACTTTCATTTAATTTTATCAAGTATGACAAGTCTGCTATATGACTGCTAATGTTTGCTGATCTATGAGCTGATATGTACTAATGTTCTTCTTAAAGCATGATTCTAATAGCTTATAATGTATAACTTTCAAGTTTTTATAAAGATTGTATCTCATTATCCGGTTTCTAACATTTTCAAAGTATGTCACATATTTCCCAAGTTTTTTCAAGCTTGCTATATATGTTCCAAACTTTGAATATGTTATAAATAAGACAATGAGCATACATACATATAAGAACTTGATCGTTAGATGCGTGTTAACTTAATTGGTCGCCTTATGGATATCTAAGATATTTTTCATGTCTAACTCTAACATTCAATATCCATTGTATACTTGTTCTTGGAACTTGTTTGCTCAGGCATACCATGTCTCAATCATCAGTTACTCGCAAGCAGATGACTACCGAAGGATATGAACGACAGATCAGTCACTCCAACTCAAGAGTTGACTTCACGAATCTTAAGTGCCACAAGTCTTGTCAGATTATCGTGGAAATTCTACAGAGACACTTCATTAGTCCCACTCTTACCAACACAGCTGATGCTCCCGTCAAGTACCTCATTCAGTTCTGGGAGTCTCTGAAAGTAGGAAAGAATAACAAGAACTTGACAGTCACTATTGACAACACAGAGATCCAGTTCGGCGTTGACACACTTCGCAAAGTGTTGGGACTTCCTTCCGAATCTTCTAGTGCTTCTGGCAAGTTTCTCGATGATCCTACCTTTGAAGACATGGTTGCTACACTCAGACTAATTGGTTATGATGAAGGTCAAAAAGAACTCACCGTCCCTTCTACTGTTGACCGTAAATTCATCCCTCAACCATGGCTCACACTATACACCATCATCATTCACTGCATAACGGGAAAAACCACAGGACTTGAACACCCACGTCTAGAACAACTTCAGTTTTTCTGGGGAGTCATTAATCTGAAACACGTAGACTTTGCTACTTACATATGGAATGACATGATCTTCCTGAGTCAGAAATTCCATCAAAGCAAAGAATACAAAGTTCCTTTCCCTCGTTTCACCAAACTCCTAATCTCACTCTTCATGGGACGACACCCTGAGATCAACAAGTGTGAGAATGAATCAATGCACACTGCCGACATGGATCACATTCTAGCTCAAGTTAGGATCCAAAAGTCCAATACTGAAAAACAGGGTGTCAGAATTCCTGCAACTTTATTGAGCGAAGCAGTCACGAGCACCATTTCATACAAACTGTATTATATGGCTCAACAAGCCGGCAATGTGGGAATTGTTACAGCTACTTCCAAATCTGACAAGAGCATAGCATCACCAAAGTCAGCATCAACAAAGTCTGTTCCACGTCGTGCTACTACTTCTCGATCTAAGAAGGTTACAAAAGTTGAGAAAAAGAAAGAGCTGGAAACCATGAAGAATGTCATGATCGAATCTGACAAAAGCTTAGGAAGAGGCAGAGGGAAATCACTCACGTTCGCTGATACACCCTTTAAACCCATTGAACCACCTTTGACAGAAAAAGAAGAACAAAAGCAGATGAAGAAAGCCGCTCTAGAAAGTTTAAAGCAACAACAAGAAGATGAAGAGAAGCGTGCTAAGATCAGAAAAGGTGAAGGATCAACCTCTCAGGGTGAGAAGGAACAAGATGACTCAGAAGGTGAAAAGACTACTTCAGCTGAAAGTTCTGACAGTGAAGAAGAAGAGTCTGATGAACATGTTCACACACCTTCAGGCTCTGAATCTGAATCCGAGTCTGAAAAATCTGATCATGGTGTTGTGAACAAAGAGGAGAAAGATGAAAGTGATGATGATGAACAAAAAGTTGATTATGAAGATAGTGATGATGATAGAGAAAAGAATGATGAAGATGAAAGTGATGAAAGTGATGATTCTGATGATAACGATGACGATGAGGTCAAATCCCAAAATGATAGAGATGACACAACCATTCCTCCATCTCCACCTCAATCATCTGTGGGACAATCCACCAGTGACTTGAACGACCTCAAGCTGAAACACGCAACCCTTCAAGAACTTGTTCTGAGGAAGCAAGGTCAATATGACACAGAGCTTGAGGCACTTAAACTACAAATCCAAGAAGTTGAAAAGAAGATCGACGTTCATTTATTCCAATACAAACAATTCGATCTTGCCAAACAAACTGGTGAACTTCTTCAAACTCGTGTTCCTCAAGAAGTTCAAGCTCATGTTCCTCAAGCAGTCAACCAATATCTTCAACAACATCTTCCAGCATTTCTCACCAAATATGTGAAGAGCAAGCTTGATCAATCGGTGGCAAATGTGATGCAGACCACGCCTATCACCGTTCAAACAATGCCGTCGAAACCATCAAGATCTACTCTGAAAGGACAGCTGCTGGAAGATATTATGGATGACCCAGAAGAGGTAGAACTTCAAACAGCTCTGCTCAATTCAATCAAGAAAGCTGAAAAGAAGAAGAAGGATGCGGAAGGTTGCAAGTCTGATAAACCAGCTAAACGCCGAAGAGATGACAAAGATGATCAAGGAAAGAAAAGACGAAAATCTTCTAAATCTTCTGATCCATCGATCGCTGGTCATTCCTCAGGAACTACGAAACAATCTGGCCAGACAATGTTCGTTCCTGTGGAAGGTGGAGTATTTGGCTCATCCGAACTGTTTGATGATGCAAGTTCTGATGATGAGGTTCCTATTGCACCTACACGAGTTCAGAAGGTCAACGCTCCTCCAGCTAATGGCATTGACACACCACTGCCGGAATGGGTGGATCCTTCTGCTCCTCGTTTCGATTGGTTTGATTCCATTGTCGATGCACATCCCGATGCTGCAGATGACACACCAGTGGAAGGCTCTACTGTGGACTTTACTAAACGTTTGAAGAAAGTTATGAAGACCCAGAAATTGGGACTCTCTGACATCATACGAGTTCGCAGGGAAGGCTTCACTGAGTTCAAAACCGTCACAACCACTGAGCTGGAATTTGAATACAACATTGAACAAGTGGCTAGGGCTTTATCTGAAAATATCTACTGGGATCACGCACGTGCATCTAACCCAAAAGAACCACTCACACTTCGTGATCATTCCCAACCCTTACCCCTCATCGGACAACCCCATAACCCAAAGATACCAAAGGCTTACTTCTTCAACAAAGATTTAGCGTATCTTGAGTATGGCAATACAAACCCTGAACGTTGATATGCAACTTCTCTCACTAAGTACCCAGCTGCTTCGTACGCACTTGCTGGATTTGAAGAGCACATGGGTGATCTGTTTGTTCACAAACTTCGTGAGTATAATGAAGATGCTGCTCTGGGAATATTTCATTGGCCGAATCTTCGACGATTGTTCTACAAGTACATGATCACCAAACAATCAAAAGATGTAGTGTGGAACTCCAACAAGATTCTATCTATCGTCACGGCTGAAACAAGATCGATGTTCGGGTACAACTTTCTGGAAACGATTACTGTCAGAAGGTCGGACGATAAGAAATACACTTTCAGTGAAGCCGACTATCCCTACCTAAACATCAACGATATCGAAGACATGTACCTGCTAAAGATTCAAGGAAAACTGGAACATCTTCCTGGACATCTTCAGTACGATATCATCAACTCAATTCTGATTTACATTCGCAACATAGTAATCAGAACTCGAGTTAAAGATGTACATCTTGGGGTGGAAAGCTATCAGACTAAGTTGAATCTCATCGCTCCAAACATCAAGCCTCCGGGAATCAATGACAGCATACCATACACGTTTGGGGATCGACCGTTTGGGTTATATTATGTTCGAGACAAGACTTCTCCACGGTTTATGGGCTATGAAGAAATTCACAAGTTCAGCGATGAAACGTTATTGATTGTCAAATCTGAACTAGAGAAGATCTTGGATAATCGAAGCAAAGGGGTGAATTCGGGGTTCTTAAGGTTTATGAAATGGAATCGGAATGATGCCAAGCAAGCTGCAAAGTTCATCAAACGGATCGATAGCAGGATCAAATTTCGGGTTCAAATGCGACGCATGGAAAGCTACGTGGGTGGACGTGCCAGAGTTCCGAACATCCTCACGTTCCGTCGCCCTGATCAATGACTCTTGGTATAACTTGTATCCATTCATCATTATTCATTCAATTTCATCATATTCATCATTATCTACGGCTTGTGCACACATAACAGTGTACAACCCGAACTTGTAAAGAAAGGACCCTGTGGTACGCTTCAGTGCCTCAATCCTGATATAAGGAGCGAAAGCTTCTTACTTTTGAGTAGAATTAATCAAATTTTAAGTTTTCTTAAAATTCTGCTCAAAAGACAAGTATTTCACCTCAACAAGTATTCACTTGTTGAGGGGGAGCACTTGAAAATCATTGTTCTTAAAAACCAAAGTTCTTATTGGATTCTCCCCATAAGACTCAAAAAGCATATTTTAATCCAATATTTCATCAAAAACAACATTTTATATGCTCTTTTTGAGGGGGAGAATAAGTGATGATTAAAATATGGTTTTATGAAAGTTGTTATCTCACAAGTGCTTGACTCAAGATATGACCCTCGAATTGACGATATCAAAAGTCAGTAATCGAAAAGACATGTCCTGGACGGGTAATAATTTCAAGCCAGTTAATCTGGTGATGTAAGCGTGTCTCGCAAAGGACGTGTCTGAGTAGAATGTACCGATTTCGAGAGATTTTCTTTGAATATGATCTGGACGGGTAATAATTTCAAGCTAGTTTATCTAGTGATGTAAACGTGTCTCGCAACGATCATGATCATTGAAAATCAATCAATTCAAAAGTGCCAACTCTTCCTGACATGTGCAAATTTACGTTAAATACTTACGAGCACATGTTAAGGGGGAGTATTTATGAAAATCACTAAACTCTCAAAGTGTTAACAATATATGTTTTCACAATCATAAACACTTTGAAAGATTTTCAAAGTTTGGTTTATGGCATCAATAGGATAGTCATGGAGTTATAAGGTGACTAAGGATTAGGAAACTGTCCTATGATCCGCCAGAGCCGGAGGAATCTACCCAAGGACAATCCCAATAGTTTAGAACTAAAAAGTCCTAGGTATGATTGAAAAGGAAAACGAAATGAAAAGGAGAAAGAAGGGGTTGAAGAATTAAAAAGAAAAGTAAAGAAAAAGGGTGAAAACAAATAGCCCTCCATATTGTTCAACCTTAGGGCAGACACCGGGTTCAATTCATAATCTACTGGTTGATTAAGCATCACCGGTATTGAAGAACAAAGTCGTCATGGACCCAGTGACGCACTGCACTAACCTTCTAAGCCACTCAGGTGCCTCTCAAAAGGCATTTGTTTCATTTCACACGGAGAACCCTTCATTATCTATCGACCTCTCACTACGAGATGTGTTGATATTGAAAAGGAGGCAATCTGCTCCATGCCTCCGACTACCAAACAAATGTGCACTTGAATTGAGTCTAGAGCCGTGAGATACATCAAAGATCTCTTAGGTACACTTAGTATTACACTGTTGTTCTACATCATGGGCAACAGTTGTAAAATTTAAGAAAGTGTCCTTCGCAGATCTTAGCAATCTGCCGAGAACATTCTTGAGAGAAATCACTTATGTGATTATCAGTGATAGAATGGAAATCCTGCCAGGGTCAACATCAAACAGCCCTGACAGCAGGTCACTTCGGTAACTCCTTGTGGGTTACGCTTAGTGTTTGCTCCAAAACGGTCTACAGTCGTGGGGTGATCTCCAGCGACTCACCTGAATCATTGATTTACTTAGTAGATCTTGTAAGCCCTTTCGGGGGTATATGGTTCAGGAACGGTCTTGGCTAGGGTTAGAGAGAGTTTTCACACTATGCTGTTAACAATCTCTAATTCCAAACCTGTAAGTACCGGTTGTATTATTGCTAACTGTTTTCATGCAGAGACGAACAATGGAGACCTGGAGTACCACCACATTTCCATCATGCTCATATCCTAAAGATACGCTCTCACAAAGACTTAGAGATTATGAAAGTTCAAAGATCATAAAGAAAAGTCAAAGCTCTAACACTACAACCTTTCACAAGTCAAAGATTGCAGAAGTGAGAACCAGTTGGATAATGAAAGTCAAAAGACATATGAGCATGATGGAAACGACGACCATTGGAGAACGGCAGATCACTACCATATCATATCACATCACAATCAAGAACAAAGAACAATGATTACAAAGACGTCAAAGCCAATGAAGCAAAGACGATGTCGAGCAACCTTGATGACCAATACTTAGGGGGAGATTGTTGGGAACACGTTTTGTATTAATTCAAGTATTGATCATTATGCAATAGGTTGCTTAGGCCTTTATGTTTGTATTAAGGCTAAGCTGATGTAGAAGGCCTATGAGCTATGTCTATTATCTATGTTTATTATGTAATAAGGGCTAGAAGCCCATCACCATGTAAAACACTATAAATACCTCCTCCCATCCAAGGGAGAAGGTTGGTTGTTTGGTTAATTGTATGCTTAACATTTCATTATTATTGTTGATCAAACCTCCCATCTCTCTCTCTCTCTAACTTTCTCTCTCTAGATCTAGATCTCATTTGTGGTTCATTAGTTAGTAGCTTGTGATAAAAGTAAGTAACATCAGTACCTGATGTGCATCATGAGAACTTTCAACTCCTTGTCGTTGTGAGCAACAAATTTCTTTAACCGATTTGGCAGGTAGTGATGGGTCTTCTTTTCTGAGTGGTATAAAAACATACCTTTAGAGGATATTATTACGCTCCACAAACATCAGTCCAAACCCGATCACACCATATGAACATAAAATATGAACTATTACAGCAAATATGAGCTGGTAGCTGGTTGACTCGCCAATAATGGTTCAGGTCCTAATAGCTCATTGTACCTGAACAAATGTACATCAAGTTTTTATGGTTTATATACATTTGATAATTAACTATTTTGATAAGAATGTGACGACTTACACATCCAATATATGCTTTGTTTATGGAACTTTAGGATTTAAGTTGTAGTAAGTGGCGGGAGTACGTGGAGGAAAGTTGCAGGCGACCTATTACTGTAAAATGGTACAAAGAAGATAAGAATAGTATTTTTATAACTTAGTTTGTTATCTGGATATGTATATACCTATTTAAAAACATGGTGAATACTTCCAATGGATTCAACCTCGGCTAAGCATGATTTGTTAACCTGGCCAAGGCTTTCAAGACATTTTTCTGTAATCTTTGAGCCATCTTCAAGTGTCCCTTCAAAAACTGATCCAAACCCCCCTTGAGCAAGCTTTTTACTGAAATTTTCTGTTGTGGTCTTCAGTACTGCATAGGAAAATCGAGTAGGCATTCCTGGCACCCATTTCATATAATCTTCCTCCATTTTGGCGTTTCTTCTTCGCTTGTGAAGTATGTATAAAATACTATGAGATAGTGCTTGCTTTGGTGAATATGCTCACTTGTTATACTTCTGATTCTCGGTCATAATATCAACCTGCTGGTGAATTATTAACAAAA
Organism: Artemisia tridentata subsp. tridentata; assembly: GCA_021014915.2. Taxonomy (NCBI): domain Eukaryota; kingdom Viridiplantae; phylum Streptophyta; class Magnoliopsida; order Asterales; family Asteraceae; genus Artemisia; species Artemisia tridentata. The sequence continues at coordinate 260,532,681 of CP139506.1, forward strand.
TAGAAAGGGCACTTACTTTGTACGGATTATAAACGAACTGCTTTCAAAGTAACTAAACTTCTTTTGGCCACGTAGCGGTGCAATGAGACTACAAATTTGTATTCTTTTAATCAGCTCAAATAGTCTGTGGACAAGTTTTAATGCTTTAATGCTTAGTATCAAAAGACAATTATGTTTGTTTAGTTTTATTTCAGTATGGGTCAATGTGGGCTAATTGTATGGGTCGAATTATCTTAACCCAAACAGCCCGTTAGAAGTTAGTTAAGAAGTTGACAGTTATTAGTTAGCGGTTATTTATGGTTGACAGTTACTTGTTAAACGACACAATGCTTGACTTGATAAGTCATGTCGTTTCAACAACTATATATATGTAATAGGATCGAGTCAAATAGAACAAGTCTCATAATATTAATCTTAGTTTTTATTTACTTTGTCTCATTTCAAACACAAACACAATCACAAACAGAAACACAAACATGGTTTTGTCAAAACGTTTCATTGAATCTAATTGGCTAAGACAAAGGCCTGTGAGAAGATACCAACAGTGGTATCAGAGCGCATGTTCTGATCCTTGGAGAAGCCAATTATACAAAGACACACCATATATCCCAAACAGACATTATTTACAAAGAGAAAAACACCAAACTACCCAAAAGTGGCCTAGACACAAGAAATATATTTCACCCGAAGGAAAACAGTTATTAAGAAAGAAAATGGAAGAAGTAGTATCCTATAATTCCTCAAGATTAAAACATCATGGTGGCAGCAGTTACAAAGAGATAGGGGAATCAAGCAGTTTGTCCAAAAAAGATAGAAGAGCACGTTGCTATATTTGCAAGAAAAGAGGGCACGTCTTTTGGAAGTGCATAAACAAAGAAAAAGAAACCAACACAGAATCAAATGCAATGGACACTACACAAATTGAAACACCACAAACTGAAGCAGTTTTCAAGTATGAACCAGAAACAGTGCACGTTTCAACAGATTACATGGTTCAGGGTTCTGATTTAGGCAACTGGGATGAAATATGGTATGTCAGCACTGCATACAAGAAACACATGACTCCTATGAAACGGTTGTTCAAAAGATTGATGCAGAGGTTCCAAGTTGAAGGGACAGAAGAAAGAGAAAAGAAGTTTATTGTCTCATATGGTGTAGGGGAAGTGATTGTGGACACAGACAAAGGAAGATTGATGGTACCTAATGTGGTTTATACTCCTGAAATCACATTAAACATTCTTAGTTTGGAGCAATTGAAGGAACAGGGTTACTTTGTGAGTTATGATGGGAACAGATGCAGAATCTGGTACATGTTTGATCATATGTATGATGGAACAGTTGATAGGCATAACACCATTGTAGGAGAAAGTGAACATAGCATAATTGAAAGTCACAACAAGTTTTTGGATGACTATTTCAAATCGTTGGATCCTGGAGATGAATGTTCATTGATAAAAGGCATGGAGGAACTGAGAATGGACAAGGAGATTGATCATGATTATGTGGATACTGAATACATAAGCATGAATGGGACTTTGTATTTCATGAAGGTAAACACTTTCAACAGATTTATAGCATTCCTAGATTTGATTGGTATAGATAAACTAGTGTATGGAAACTGGGAAGTGTTGAAAGGGAAATTCATTGAGATGATCAAATGGTTCTACTTAGAATAATTAGGACAAGAAGTATTGGGTGAATTACCACCAACCATAGGGGTAATAAAAATAGATTTATTGGCATTATACAAATTTGTGGATGCACTTGGTGGATACATGGATGTATCATTGAATGGAAACTGGCACCAATTGGCAAAAATACTTGGATTGGCATATGAACATCAAGAAGCAGTGAAAGAAGTGTACAAGGAGTACATTGGCATGATTAAAGTGTACTATAAGGAGGCAAAGAGGGTGCAGGGTGAACCAGAGGATATGGCTAGCATGGGTTTTGCAAAGGAGCCACAGGATGATGCAAGGGTTATTGCACATGGTGCAAAGGTGAATGCACAGGTTGAAGCACATGATGCCCAAGTACAAGAAATGCAGGAAGGATCTCCAAGAAAGAGATGCAAGACAGTGAGAGATGATATGCAGACAAGAAAAGATAAAAATGGAAGCAAATTTGAAGAAAGCACAAGCAGTAGTGATGATTTCATCATCATTACTTGAAGGAAGAACCAGGAAGATCATGGAAGCAGCATTCAAGCATTAGGAAGGAGAATGTGGACAAGTTTTAATGCTTTAATGCTTAGTATCAAAAGACAATTATGTTTGTTTAGTTTTATTTCAGTATGGGTCAATGTGGGCTAATTGTATGGGTCGAATTGTCTTAACCCAAACAGCCCGTTAGAAGTTAGTTAAGAAGTTGACAGTTATTAGTTAGCGGTTATTTATGGTTGACAGTTACTTGTTAAACGACACAATGCTTGACTTGATAAGTCATGTCGTTTCAACAACTATATATATGTAATAGGATCGAGTCAAATAGAACAAGTCTCATAATATTAATCTTAGTTTTTATTTACTTTGTCTCATTTCAAACACAAACACAATCACAAACAGAAACACAAACATGGTTTTGTCAAAACGTTTCATTGAATCTAATTGGCTAAGACAAAGGCCTGTGAAAAGATACCAACATAGTCTATTACGTATCTCACTGGAATGCTACGCGTATATGTGAGGAATCAAGTTAGTCTAAAAATAGTTATTTTGAATTAGCAACTTATGATGCCCATTGCAAGTGACCCAAAAAACAAACAACCTCTTATTTGCATCGTTTTTAACACACTATAAAAATTAACAAACAATACATTATCGTTCAGTTTAAAGACTTTAAATGCAACATATGATTAGCACGGGTACCTTTTAATAGTAGCAATTCTGGTGTGAAGGTTGTACGCGAAACCGAGTAGATCAAACGCTCGTCACCCATTTTCCCACATTCCAGTTGTGTTCTGGTGATGTTCCTCCTTTGACCCACTTAGTTGTATATTTGTCGAATCAACATTTGTAACCTCTAATACTGGTCACATGGGTGTTAAGAAAAGAAACCAAAAGAAGAAAAGGGCTGATAGATTTGCTAAAACAAACAATACTGTCATTGAAAAATACGGTTTTCATAACCATATTTTACATAAACCGTACAAAAGAACTATATGTTTCTATGTATACCATTGTTTTTCAAATGAAAAAGACGGAGCTCTAGACATAAACATACCTTTGTCATGTAGTTTTGTGAACAAACTTCTTCGGTTGCTCTCACGTCTTCAATGTATTTGTGTCTGGACCGGGATCTAAGCTTCTTTTTTATTTCAATAACACCCTAAAATATAAAACACATTAATTAACTTCCGGATATTACATTATGTGCAGAGAAACATTATTTGCATCGTTTTTAACACACTATAAAAATTAACAAACACTACATTATCGTTCAGTTTAAAGACTTTAAATGCAACATATGATTAGCACGGGTACCTTTTAATAGTAGCAATTCTGGTGTGAAGGTTGTACGCGAAACCGAGTAGATGAAACGCTCGTCACCCATTTTCCCACATTCCAGTTGTGTTCTGGTGATGTTCCTCCTTTGACCCACTTAGTTGTATATTTGTCGAATCAATATTTGTAACCTCTAATACTGGTCACATGGGTGTTAAGAAAAGAAACCAAAAGAAGAAAAGGGTTGATAGATTTGCTAAAACAAACAATACTGTCATTGAAAAATACGGTTTTCATAACCATATTTTACATAAACCGTACAAAAGAACTATATGTTTCTATGTATACCATTGTTTTTCAAATGAAAAAGACGGAGCTCTAGACATAAACATACCTTTGTCATGTAGTTTTGTGAACAAACTTCTTCGGTTGCTCTCACGTCTTCAATGTATTTGTGTCTGGACCGGGATCTAAGCTTCTTTTTTATTTCAATAACACCCTAAAATATAAAACACATTAATTAACTTCCGGATATTACATTATGTGCAGAGAAACATTATGAAGATACATAAACGTCACCTGAACAGGCCTTCCAGGAGGTTTATTTATATCAATAATTGCAGAATCCTGAAAGTAATGAGCAGAGAACGTTAAAGTGTGATTTCAATTGTTTGACCACCTTGAATACACACGGGGTTCACCAGTTGTAGTGTTGCTCTTGTCGTTCTTCTATTAACAGCCAAAAATCGAGCCCCTTCGGCCATTGATCACCTGATGTAAATGAAACTCATACAGTTAAAAATTCAAAGCCAATGAGGTGTTTGTTCAAGCATATGATTTGAAAAAACGCAATAAGCAGACAAACACTTAAGTGAGCAATCCCAAACACCCTCTAAAATTGAATAATCATGTAATTTGTCATTTGTACTTGTCAATGGGGCCCCGAGGGAGGCAAGGGGGAAAGGAGAGTATACCTTATCTTGCAGAGCAGAAGTAGAAGGCAAATCAGAAATAGTACGTGACGTTTTTGGGTCGGAAAGTCGTTTGGTTTCTGCAAATAAGCATCAGTGAAATCAAGCACATATAGGCTTGATAAACTTACTAAATGGTTGACATATGTTATTTGGATGCTTACAATTGAATAGAGAAAGTTAAGGTTAAGATTTTACCTGCATTAGCTGGTCACAAACATTCTCGGCTGCTGCAAAGTATGGTTGCTCGGGCTGAACTCGATAGGCGGAAAATGTAGATTGTATCGACTATGATACTTGATATTCGAAGCATATGAGTTGAGCTCCAGGACGTTGGCAAACAAAAATTATTTATTCTGTCCATTTGGTATTTTAAAATTGTAGCCTAAAAGGTGTTACCTGTAGCGACATCCACCATGCGGTGCAGCACCAAACTCAAGGTTCTTTTGTATTGTATTTGGTAATATGAATAGATTAAATCATGCCTAAGAGCACCCAGAGGGGTCAAGACGAATTCAATATTTGTTTAATCTGTTTATGAGCTGCTGTCAGAAACTTGTGGTAACTTTCGTTCTCTATTATCGTGTTTTACCTGCATACAGCTGCTATATCTGTCATTTAAAAGTAGAGGCTGACTAACCAAGTAGCGAAAGAGAACCCACGAATCAAGGAGAGGGTCAGTGCTACACATGTATCAAGCAGGGTTAAAACCAATAGCACCCATAGAAGCTGCACATTTATCAAGCATTCCGGTATCCCCAGTGCAGCAGTTAAGAAAATGGATATAACTTTTCCAACATTTGATGATATCATGTACCTAAAGGTTTACAAAATCATGTCAAATGAAATACAATACACTGGAACTACAAAATAACTATGGAAGAAGGTAATTATTACCTGATAGAAGATTTCATGTTGTTATAGATTGATCTGTAAGATAAATCCCATTTTTTCCTGCAAGAATGAGTTATCGCTCAGTTAATTACGAATAAAAAAAGAACCGGGTTGTCCTAAAATGATGCACTTATGTGTATCATGTAAAATATAATGCTTATACATGTAGAATGTATCAAGTATTCTTGACTTACCAATGCTCTCAGTACTTTGGTATCAGTTACTCCAAATGAGTCGAGATACTGAAACTTTGTCAGAATTGAGCCCCTTTCATCTGCTCGTGAATTTAGCTCATTGTACACAGCAAATTTGAAGTAGTGGTCTGGAAGTCGTCGTCTGGTATAGCATCAGCCTGTGTATACCTACCAAAAACCAATGTGATATCATTATCCAATGTTCTTTGCCATTTACAAAAGCAAATTGTTGGTTATTAGTTATAGATAATCAAATGGGTATTTAGATGGTCCTGGTACAGGTGTGTAGCGCATAGGTTTTTTTAGTACCTTTTTATCTAACAGTATACAGCAGAATCCAGTTGGAGTCGGATCAGGAATATTTTCAAAGGTCCATTTTCGATACACCTTTACTTCAATTGCTTCTAACAGTATACAGCAGAATCCAGTTGGAGTCGGATCAGGAATATTTTCCAAGGTCCATTTTCGATACACCTTTACTTCAATTGCTTTGTTCATGTATGTGGGTTTCAAATCTGCTATGCTGACGACCTCTGGTTGCATAAGTATTGATTTCCCGGTATTCTTGGAATGTGGATCGTGACTACTACTGGTTGTCGTACCTATTTTCAAATTTTTAGCCTTAATGCTGGTCCTTCGCCTAATGTCGCGTTCTCATAAGGCCCGTCCTTTGTATTTGCCTCTTTTAAGTATTTTAAATAAGCCCAAACACCCCTGAAGCCGAACTGATGATCATAGCCGCTCACTCGACCAAAGTGCTAAACAACAATACCTATATGCAACTCCAATTAAACACTACATCGAAACACCACTTTTCACTTTCATTTGCTGATTTGCGAACTTCTGACAGCTCTGTACAATCACAATAACATCAGTTATCAATAAACAATTCAAAAGTTGCAGTAAACTTTTAAAATCACCAAATCCAGTGCAAGTATTGCAGAACCCATATTCGTTGCGGCTATCTGCCTATTTTTAAGTAAATATTACAAACCTCTTAAACATGAACTTGATTGAAATATCCGTGGGACTTCCTGAGATTATGCTTGGATTCAAGCTCGACGCATCTACAATGGAACTTATATTGATATAACAAATATAAACTATAGAAGTAAATAATAAACATTAGCGTCTGTTATTTGACCTCTACATCTATAGCTGGTATCAGCAGCGGACGGAGTCCTTTCAGAGGTATTCTTGATGCTTGGTTCAGGTTCAATAACATGGGGTGATGACACCGATACATCATCACCATCGCTGCATGATTTGTTAGTCGAGGATGTGGTAACGCTTGCAACAAAACGCTACTACTGCTACGCCCGGCAGCTATGACTCATTCTACACCATTAAATGGTCATATCAGATTACATTAAACTACGATTTCATAACAAAATACTATACCTAATTCATCTAAAACTTTTAACCAATATGAACTTATAACAGCTCTCTTACCATGAGTTGTCCAGCGTGCATGGCTGTTATTTTCATGTAAAGTGTTGTGACATGCAACTTCCTGTCCGCTTACACCTAAAATTACAATAGCAATTGGAAAATTAATATAAGGCAATGTGCAAGTCTGTCATTGGTAAAAAGGAAAAAAAGAATCAAATGCAGTAACCAAAACGTGATTGCTACCAATACTCATCAATAAGCTTTAATGCAACGGGCCAAGGTGTACGCACATGCCAAGTCTATAAGCCAAAGGTGCAACGAAATAAAATACATAGTATTTTATACGCACTCGCCAATACACTCGTTAGTTATAAGCCGGTGCAAATATTTAACCACTTAGAAAGATTCGTAGAAAACATGATATTATCATAAGGTTATACCTGTTTAACCATACACTCCTGCACTTTTTGATAAGGCCATTCCAAAGCACCCAGTCGTTTTGAAATTGCCCTAATCTGTAGAAATCATGTTAATCTTCAAATAAGCAACCTGATGAGGAGATATATATAATATTTATCATATATATATTTGGATCGTATTAGAAGACATATTCACATTCAATTAACAATGATTTACATGTGAATTAAATATCAAACATACCTTACAATCAAAACCCTATGTTTCAGTTCGTATATGTAGCCCAATCATAAAACATGTAAACCTACAAAACAATTAAACAAAAAAACAAACAACATCTGATAGAAAAACTAAAAACACCACATGCAAACCTGTGATAAAGAAAACACACGGATCATTAGAAGAGATTGTGAAGAAAAAATGATATTAGGGTTTTTGAAAAAAAACTGTATTATGAATAAATGTATGTTTTTTTACGTATATGTTTGATTAGGGTTACCAAAGTTTTAGGGATTCTCCCACTTATCTCATATTATTGTTGGAATAGTAGTTTATGTGGCTTTATCAATTTTGTTTTGTAAAGAAAAAAACAAAAGTTCCATTGTTCCAGTGGTTGAGATGTTTGTTGACATGGCTGCTAATGACAATTAGATGGCATTGAGGTGGCATTGAGGTGGCGTTTTCTACGTGTAACGCCTCCTGTTATATATAATATAGAGATATATAGAGAGAGAGAGATGTGATCTTTTGAGAAGGGCCCTTAAAATGAGAAGCCTAGGAAGGACTCCCACGCTGCCATGTGTCCCTTCTCCCACTAGCTTTTTTATTATAACTGTCAAGGGCATTTTGGTCATTTTCTAGGGATTATATATAATTTTTTTTCTTTTTCTCTTTCCACACTTTCTATCCCACTGTCTCTTCTTCTCTCCCGAACAACTGCACCGTTGCAGCCACAATTCTCCACCGTCGCAGCCACCGTTCTCCACCGCCGAACCGTCATTATTCATCTTTCACCATCATTCTTCATCGTTTTCTTCACTATACTTCACTGCGTCAACTGATTCAAACGATTTTGAGATGTCAATTGAGTTTTCATCATCGTTGATTGATGAGTCTTCATCATCAACTAATAATGATAGTAAGATCTTATTGTCTTCTTTTTTTTTTTTTGTTAATTTATTTCATTTTTATTTGAATATGTTTTTGTTGATCGTTATTATATTTAATTTATTTTAAAAATCGATTCTGTATGTTTTTGTATTAATGTTTGTGTTTCCAGTTGACCTAATTTGATGTTAGAATTGTTATTTTGAATTTGTGATTTTGTTGCTTGATACAGTAAATATAAAATATTGATGCAATAGGTTTTTGTTTATTTTTACTGTAGTCAGCTTGCTTTGATATGATTTTTAGATTTATTTTATTCATTATTATGTTTTTGTTTTGTGTTTTTTTTTTTATTCAGTGGTTTTAAAACATTGATGCAGTAAGTGTGTGATGATAGTATCTAAGTTTAAAATAAAACAACTAGCAAAATAGAAGCATGAAATAGCTAGCCTAGAAAAGCTGATCCTATCCATCCCAGTAAAGCCCCACTCGGTTTCATGGTCTATACTGGCATGCTGCAAGATCTTGTCTGAACACGTCTCAAGCTATACCCCTGTTAAAAGTTTAGAGGCCAGTTAGAATAGGCACCTGCTGCCTGCATATAACCTTTCAAGTTAATCAAGGGGAGCAAATCAAATGGGTTGAACGAGTCATGAATGCATAAATCTGGTTTGTGTTCTATCTCAAATGGGTTAACTAATAACTACTTTGACCCGTTACCCAACCTGAGCATCTCACCACAGATAAGATCATACTATATTAAGATCCTAAAAATCTAATAAGAATCTATGTGAATAGTTAATAGTAACCCAAATTGAGCCGAGAACCCCTGGTCTACCCTTAGTCCGTAAAACCAGTAACTAACACAAGAAAGGGAACCCTGGTCCAAATCAAAATTTGTTGCGGGTAAGATTTGACTGTTTCTTTACTTTACTATAGATAGAGTTGTTTCAGGTTTCCCTCTCCCTTATGTGGCTCTAGTATATCTTAGTTACCTGCTGTACGTTTACATATCAACTTATTTATTTTCCTTTTATCCTAGTTATCTATATTGATTTCCAAAATTCATCTGGCTCTCAAGTATAACAACTTCCACCGATTTTTTAGCTATATGACCTTAGATAAAAAAACGGAGTGTAAATCTATTATAACTGGAAATATGTTACTTGCTCTGCCAAATATAGATTATGCTATTACAAATTTTACAGGTGCAGAAACCATCTCATACAGCGCGTGAAAAGGGTTTCAATTTTAATGATGACAGGCTCATGCATGGTGCTTGGAGGAATGAACCTAATCCGGATATGTGCAAGGTAATTTATCATCTTAGCAACGCGTTGTCTGGATTTTTTTCATACAGTAACTTATTTATAGTACATGAAAGTTAGTAATGTTAAGCATTCATGAATCGGTTTTTTCTTTTGCTTGGTGTAGCTGCAATAATATAGTTTTGACAAGAGTCCATTGTTATGAACATTACACGAGTTCTGCAATGCAGCAGCATAAAATTGGAGTTGTCAACAACACTGTCTCATGTCACATTTCGCTTATATTTATGTTTTATGTATATTCATATTATCCTAGCAACTGGTGGTACCTCAAAACCATGTACCATCTGTGGTAGGCACAGGTTGATCTCATGATCGACAAGCATGGGGATTCCATATGTGCTCATTTTAGTAAAAGTTATTATTTCTTTGTTCAGGAATTTTTCAGATGCCTTGCTATATGCCATACCGTTCTCCCCGAAGGTGAAGAAACCCCAGAAAAACTTCGATATCAAGCTGCATCTCCAGATGAGGCTGCTTTAGTTACTGCAGCGAAGAACTTTGGCTTTTTCTTCTATAGGTATATATATGTGTGGTCAAATCAAATATTAAACGTTGTGTATTTGACAAGGTAAGTTTTATTTTATGCCTTTTTACTAATGTATAGATGTCAATTCTTTCAGGCGTACACCTACCATGATCTATGTTCGTGAATCACATGTTGAGAAAATGGGGAAAGTTCAAGATTTCAAATATGAAATATTGAACATCCTTGAGTTTAACAGGTAAATGTCTTTTTTGCTGTCCCTTCTTTTTCAAAAACTTTTATGTTAATGTGTAATTTACTTATACACAAACTGTCTTGCCTTTTATAGTGCAAGGAAACGTCAGTCTGTTGTATGTCGTTACGGAGATGGAAGGCTTGTATTGTACTGCAAGGTAATATTAGTTTTACGGATATAAATTAAGTGTAGCATGACCGGACTCGAACTTGAGACTTCGGGATTGCACACTTTACGTACGAGTTTCAATTAATAATTATTATATTTAGTATGAATAATTATTTAATTCACGAACAACAATACTTAACGGTACCTAACGACCGTTAGACGAAAGATTAAAGAATAAGAGTGAAAAAGAAGCGAAGAAGGATCTAGAACACCCTCCTTGGGCTTATGTTCGGTTGATCCCACATCGCCTGGGATATGGAATGCTTCAAGGTTGGGATAGTATAAATACATGGCCTCATGTATTCATTCTCTCATCCCTTGATTCACTAGCAATCACTTCTTCTTCTTCTTTGAGCTATAGTCGATCTATATACCCCTTTGGGTTTTAATTAGATTGATAAAGGCTCAACATAGTGTTGTTTTGCTTTGTGAATTAAGAACCTAGCTTTTCTTATTGAAACGCTAATAGTACGTGTGTTCGAGAACGAAGTGTTGGCATACTTTTGCTAACGTGTGATTTCCCTATTCGACTCACACCTTAGTCGATCCACTTTAAACCCTAATTAGGGTTTATATAGTTCTTGTTCAATTTCATAAAGAGGTACGCATTTATTTTATATTCGGTTAATTTCAATTACATGTATTTGATCTATTTCCGCTGCGTGCTTTATGATGTTTATGTGTTTATATTATTGTTATGATTCACATATTCCGACAGTGGCATCAAGAGCCGTTAATACGTTGTAATTAATTACCGAAACACATAAAATTGAATCGTTATGATTATTACATGCTTGGTGTTCTTATGTTTTTAAAAAATTTCATAAACCCTAGATTTTTTTTATATATGTCGACCTATTTTTTTTTGAAAAGAAAATTAGGGTTTTGAATTTTGTTATAAAACTTGTAGAAACCCTAGGTTGCATGTAATCTTTATGTGTATTTAATGGATATTTGTGATATGCCATTTTGGTTATGCGTTCCTTGACATGATTACATGGTTATAATATGTGCTATGTGGGTATCCATGACAAAACCTTGCATGTTTTGTTATGGATTGTGGTGTTTGACATGCTTGTTGTTTGATTACATGCTTTATATATGCGATTAATTTATTAGGGTTTTAGTAATAAATTGTAAAGACTTGTTTAATTACTAAAAACTAATTAATTAGGTTATTAGGGAAGACCTAATATTGGGGAAGACCCATTTTAATCGTATGTTAAATCAATTATGTGTGTTAGTGTATATTTATCGTAGGGCTTACGCAACCAATTTATTGGTGTATGTGGTCCATTGGTACATCGATCGAAAACCAATGGGAGCTTTAGATTTATATACATGTTGATTGATTTATTTTGCATGTTCATTATTTAAGTCTTTTATTTATTTTAAATTACTATTTGTTTATATGTGTTTGTGACATGATAGTAAGCAAAAAGGGTAATTTTCAAAATAAAATCATAATATTGACTTAATAATGGTGAAATCAAGTTTTGAGCTTTAAATCATGAATTTTAGTTGATTGATGCAACTGTAAATAGTGTGTGAAAGGCGGACCGAAAGTCGCCATACAACGCACTTGTAGAGAGGGGTTTTTAAAGCTCATGCACCTACCGGTTCTCTACAACTGCCTGTGTGCCGATCTAGACTTACGTATATATATCACTATTTACGAAGCATCTTAAGGCAATGTTGTAATTTGCTCAACGCCTCAATTAAAATTTCATTGATCTTGCTTGTAAAGAAACTAATGAGTAAAAGTTTTTTACAAGAAACATATGTTACAAGATGAATGCATGACATCTTTGTACATATATTTTGATTACACACATCAAAACTAATACCCTTAAATTTAAGTTATATGTCATCCAATGAAACGGAAACACCTAAAGTTGTGATCTACGTCAGGGTGCAACCTGGCTAGGTTATGATGGAAGGGCAAATTACATGGTTTCGTTACTTGCAGATCAACTGGGGTAATGAAGTTATGTAAGTTTGCTGTTTCTTAAGTTGGTTAACTTAATTGAGTTGATAGTGAGAGCTGATCACGCAAGGCATAAGATGGGGGATAAAACATGCTTACATTGCAACTGAAGTTGGCAAATATGTAAATCCCATATTTTCTAGGAATTGCAATTGAATATTGGCAATTGAGGCTCGACTCGTACCTTATTGAATACTTTCGTCACTAGCAGATCAACTGATGTGATGAAACTATGTCAATTTGGATCCTAGTTTTCAGTGAAAATTAAATGGTTATATGTTTATGAACCATGGGTATTTAATTTTCTTGAAAGATTGTATTATCGAAAATACTAAAATTGAATTTTGTAATTCTTTTCAATGTATTAATGCAACATTAAAACCGTAAACGTGGTTTGGTCTTAAATTGGTAAATTGATCTAGTTCTGTTTTCAAACATTATGTTTGATTGAGAAAAATTTACTGAAAAGACACAAAGTCTCTTTTCCATGAGAGAAGAATGAGACTCAATCCTATTCCTTTTCATGATTGAGAAAGGTATGACAGGAACATTAGAATTGTCTACATTCTAATATAACTCATAGCAATCTTTAAATTGCACATCTTATTTTCCATAGAAATTTCATTACCCTAATTTGGTGAATGAATTCTTCTATAACAAACATGACATTTGGTTAAATGGAAAATATGAGTTATTAGAAGATAGACATATTACCGCAAAATTGATAAAAGGCAAGCTAGCATTATTTATCTAGTTGTTGTGCTTTAACATTTTAAAAGGTGCTACATACCATTAAGGGGATGGTAGGCCTATTAAGGAAGAAATTGCATGTCCAAAATTCTTCAAGTTAATATCGTTGATGGATAATCCATCATATAAATAGTAGAATACACATTTTAGAACCTGAGTAATGATTACGTATGGGTCTTTCTAAAAGTGTAGGAAAGTAAAAGCAAGCAAATTGTTTTCACTGGTCATGAAACACTTATAATGTTGTCAAATCCAGTGGGAGCGTTGTGTTGTGTTACTGAAAATGGAGTTATTGTTATGTTCTCTAATTCAGTGGGAGCTACAAGCTTTATTTCCTGTGTAGTAACCCATATTATCTTCAAGATAATTACTTTCCAATTGTAGACACTTATGTTTTAAGGATAGCTATGGGCGTTTCCTTACTAAACAAAGTAAGTTCTACATCTACTTGTTAATTCTATGACACAAATCATATTGAATCAAATAAACAAACCTGTGTCGTGTTGTTTATATTCTACATGATATTGTTCCATGCACAAGTGGGAGTATTATTCATTGTGTGCAAAGGAACAATACATAGAAATATGATTGTAGGATTATCTTAACCGCAAGGTAAGAGATCTATGTTCTAATAGGACTTATACATTTAATGTGTAAAATTATCTTATGTAGAACATGTGTCAAGATTATAACAAAGACTACTTTTATGTCTTATGATATTCAAATTAAAAGAAACACTTGAAGTTACAATTTACGTCAGGGTGTAACTTGGCTAGATTGCAATTGAAGGGTAAACTACATGATTCCATTACTAGCAGATCAACTGATGTGATGGAATTATGTGAGTTTGCAGTTTCTTAAGTTGGATAATTCATGGAATGACATAAATATATGGAGTAGTATATTAACTTGAAATTATTAATGAAACCAACAAGGGGTGTTCATAACTACTTTAGTTATACATGTTTATGTTTCTTTGTAAAGTCATAAACATGAAGTCTTATGATACAAGACTTATAATATAAAGTAAGGCGTTAATTTGTTATGTTTTTATTAAAACATATACATAAAGTCAATGAGTTGATCAATGACTTATAACGTATAGTGGAATTATAACTGATATGTCTTTTGACTTGGTCAAAGAGTACTTGTGTTATAAAATATGCAATTGGTTGGAAATACTATTGTACCATTAAGTTGACTTAGTTGGTAAATAGGTAAGCCAAAAGATATATGGTTATCTTACATATTGATTATCTTACATAATTAATTCTAATGAAATACCACAATGTCATGTGGGATGTTCAGTTAAAAGAATCAAACTCTATTTATATAGTTTTATTCAAGATAACTATGACTTCTCTTCTTCCAAAAGTTATCAAGGTTAAGAAAATTGAGTATGGATTGAATATACTCAATAAGACTCCAACCTAGAAGATTAAATAAGACACCATAAATTATGGAATGTGATGAATCACATTAAAGTCTTAAAATGAAGTCATAATTTTGTTAATAAGTAGTTTTAACAAACTAGAGTCAGGAACTGTAAATATGTTTTGTAATATCCCAAAAGAGAACGTTTAATTGTTGCTCTACTGGCTAAAGTAATTATTGATAATTACAAAAGGCAAGTGGGAGTTTTGATCTTGAAAAAGATAAAAAAATAATAATAAAAATTACAAGATACATAATCTTCTGAAATACACTAGCAAATATCATGATGAGGTTAGACATGAAAATGTTAAACCTCAAGATGATGGAATTCTCATTCATAGATCCGTAGGGATGTCTCAGATATTTGATTGATATGCTGAGAAATATGAATTACAGGATCAAAGTAAGCCTGTTAATCATAATAATGGATTTACACAATATTGAATTGTAGTAAATTGCTCATACTATGAATGTTAAGATGCTGTCCATAAAAATAAATCAACTTTGAAGAACTTGGTTTATCTTAATGAATATGAGTTTCTTCAAGAGAAGAAAAACCCTAGAGGTTTAAATCTTTGTGTAGAAATCATATGGACAATATTGTACACATTTAATGTATGTGATAAGATTATTAATCACACTTAAGCAATTAACTGTGATTGAATATTCTTTCCTAGACACATTAAATATATAAAGATTATAATTGTCATACTTAGTTTCATTTATATGAAATTTGACAATAATATCAATAACTCTTTCTTGTGTGATTACTTTTGCGAGGACGATAAGTAATACAAAGGAGTTTTATTGAATTTACATAATCTTTGGAAATGTACAAATTGCAAGAATCCGTTAATGGATATATGCATGCATCTAGGAGATGATTCTTATGTTTGAATATTAAATCCAAGTTTTGATTTATAATTAAAATAAGATAACTCCTAATTATTCCAGAAAGCTAGTGGGAGTATTATGTTTATTTTCTTAAAATCTTATATGTTATACAGCATATGGGAAGTAACATTCCATTTTAGTTGGGAATGAAACTTCACATGAAAGATTTAGAAAATAAGACATACAACCTTGGAATATATGTTTATTGCTAATAAACATATGCGGTAAATAAATTAGTCTAATGAAACATGATATTGGATACATATCTTTTGATAAGATAGAACATGAATGAAATCTAAAGTCTAACTTGTAGATTCATCATGTACATCATGTTAAGTATTGAAATTGTTGTATCATGCTTAAATGAAAGATGATTTGACAACATTGATATCTAATTGAAAGTTGTAATAAATATTCAAAAGGAATATATCTTGATTTAGAATCGCATTCCACAGCCTGGAGTTGCTCCCAGATTCTATCAATATACAACTGTTCAAAGTTTACGGATGTTAAAAGGAGCATATTGTTGTTTGTATACAATAATGCTAGTTTAATTGAGATGACACTCAATTCTAGTTATGGCATCCTTAATGATGACCATGTCAACTAGATGTGCTCAACTAAGAGCATAGTTGCATTATACATTAAAGAATAAGAATACTTTAACTTTGGAAGTGTAAATGATGATTGTCATAAATAGGTGGTTGTGGTTGTTACGCACCTTATGGAATGATATGTCAATATCAAGATGTGTATAAACACTTACAAGAAATTCATTTATTGAATTCTTGAAATAAGTATTCTCAAAATTCCGATAGATCAAAGTTAGTTGAAATTATACCTTGTCAAACAAGTATGCTTATCATGACTTGAGGCATAATTCATTAACTAGAATTATCATGCATTGATCTATTTAGTATTTGGATAAAGGATATTATAACAATAATTATTCAAATGAAATGAAATATTTTGTTATGTTTATTTCCATTTATAAATATTGTATCCTATATTTGCATGTTTAATCCATGAATAACTTAAGTTATTCTAAATAGTCCGTTGTCAATTAATGATATGGGAGTATCATTGAACTAAGACAAATCTGAGTTTTGGTATAATATACTTAAGTATATTGATGCGTAGACATGCCAAATTCACATGATATTCAATAGAATGAATAAATTGAATATAGGACAAAATCCCAATTACATGATTATACTTATGGATGTTGTCATTATAGTAAATCATGAATATTTATCCTCAGACTTGAGATACCAGGTAACTACTGTGGATGTAGCTCATTTTCTGTGAGATAGTCTAACGCTATCCGTAACTGGTAGTTATAAGGATTATTTTCAGAGGTGATGCGAAATTCATAGGTTATGCTTGTAGTCAATACAGGATTTGGTTCCTTCAAATTTGTTTTGAAGTTTAATACTGTTTGGCCACTCGTAGGATTAACAAGATGTTTGCATGGCCATGCCCAAGGTCTATCTGGAATACGTTCAGATGAATTGGTAATCTTGCTTGATCATAAATAACGAGAAACACATAGTTAATTATGGAATGACTTCGATCCATATTCATATTAACAAAGTATTAGAATCAAAAGGATAAGTATGATGATGAATCATCAAAGGTGGTTTTTTCCAGGAAACCATACTCAAGTCGTTCTGGGGACATTGGCGTGTTATGCTAGACTAACCAATGTCATTGCTGCATTAATCTATATCCGAGTGGGAGCTGTTAGTTTTACGGATATAAATTAAGTGTAGCATGACCGGACTCGAACTTGAGACTTCGGGATTGCACACTTTACGTATGAGTTTCAATTAATAATTATTATATTTAGTATGAATAATTATTTAATTCACGAACAACAATACTTAAAGGTACCTAACGACCGTTAGACGAAAGATTAAAGAATAAGACCGTTAGACGAAAGAAGAAGGATCTAGAACACCCTCCTTGGGCTTATGTTCGGTCGATCCCACATCGCCTGGGATATGGAATGCTTCAAGGTTGGGATAGTATAAATACATGGCCTCATGTATTCATTCTCTCATCCCTTGATTCACTAGCAATCACTTCTTCTTCTTCTTCTTTGAGCTATAGCCGATCTATATACCCCTTTGGGTTTTAATTAGATTGATAAAGGCTCAACATAGTGTTGTTTTGCTTCGTGAATTAAGAACCTAGCTTTTCTTATTGAAACGCTAATAGTACGTGTGTTCGAGAACGAAGTGTTGGCATACTTTTGCTAACGTGTGATTTCCCTATTCGACTAACACCTTAGTCGATCTACTTTAAACCCTAATTAGGGTTTATATAGTTCTTGTTCGATTTCATAAAGAGGTACGCATTTATTTTATATTCGGTTAATTTCAATTACATGTATTTGATCTATTTCCGCTGCGTGCTTTATGATGTTTATGTGTTTATATTATTGTTATGATTCACATATTCCGACAGGTAATTCCTCCAGTAAACCTTTCTTATACTCCCTATTAAGTTTATAAGACTGGCTCTAATAAAGAATATGTCTTTGGCAGGGAGCTAATACTGTAATTTATGAGCGATTGGCTAGTGGAAATGACGAATTAAAGAAAATTAGCAGGGAACAGTTGGAGCAATATGGAGAAGCTGGGTTGAGAACTCTTTGCTTGGTGATGCGCGTGATGTGTCGTTGCGGTTTAGCAGTATTAATGCCTACTCAAGTTTTAAATTTATATTAGCCGACCTATCAATAACACACACACTTAACGAGCAGTGTAGCCGGTCAGTATGAATATAATGGTAAGTAGAGTGTCGATCACTAAGAGTGGAACGTATTATCTAATTATCCTAATCAGTATTTTAATGTCCTAAGTTAGTTTTACAGCCTAATCTAACGCAAGGGGGGTTCATCCTGAGAGACTGGCACAGTTTGGTTGTATTAAACAGTAAATTAAACTAATGAGCACGAATCAGCGAATAGCATACACGTACACAGATAGATAATAGAGACTATAAGAAGACCTGTCCTGATAATTAAGTAGCTTGTCACTTGTTTTATTGCTAGTTTTATATGAAGTGTATAGTAATTAAATCTTTCTCGTTGGATCTCATTATATCGGCGAGTAAACCCTTAATGATCACTTATGCCTATCCTATTTATCCAAAGACGTCAGATTAAATAGGCGAGGAAGGGGTATGGCAGCCCAAGCAAGACTCAGCTAGACACAGAGGTTATCAAAGTGTCACACCCCCAGAATCGGGTCCAGCGGAAGCATACATGTAGCTGGGGTGCAACTCAATTGGTATCACAACACAAGTACAAAGAACGGTTTTCATCTCATTCATTTAGAATAAAATTGTTTAACAAAAGTGTTGAATTACATTGTTAAAAGTAGTGCGGAATTAGGCCCTTGAAAATATAATTTGAAACGGTCCCTGTATGAATATCAGAGTCTTCTATGACCATGCCATGCCCTGCCAAAGCCTCCAGTAGCGTGCCGTTGCTAAAAACCTGAAAATACATGCTAAAGCGTCAACACGAGGTTGGTGAGTTCATAGAGTTTGTTTAAAAACAGTTGAAAAAGCCTTTAAAGAATGTTTCCACAGCAAAGGCCTTGCAAATCCACTCAGTTGCAGATCCCGCCCATACAAGACTTGCAACCTGTGTGTTTACAACCCACTGCTAAAGTATAGTATAAGCACGTCGTGTGTGTTTCAAAGAATGTTTCCACAGCAAAGGCATTGTAAATCCACTCAGTTACAAATCCCGCCCATAACAAGACTTGCAGCCTGTGTGTTTACAACCCACTGCTAAAGCATAGTATGATTAAAACATATGTGTATACAAGCAAGCATGCTTCATAGCTGGATTATATTCACCCAAGGCCATGAATCGCGGGCCAAGGGTGGGGGTGTCAACCCGATAGTACTATCAATACCTCTCCGTCGGCTCCATCCAGGAGTTAAACAGTGGTGAAAGAATATAGCGTATAGAATAGTTTTCCACATTAAGTCATATATCGCAATAAAACTACACATCATGAGCAAGTGTATAAAAGTGTAGCATAGCATATGAGTAAAATTTGTTTTGAGTAATAGCAAACAGTTTAAGCATGTATCTCCCCCAAAGAGTTTAAAACAAGTATTAAAGAGTAAAAGTGGGGCTATGACTCACCTGATATGATGATACAACAATACGATGAATATTAGATGAACGGGACAACAAGGCGCGAACACTAGCCGCAACCTAACATGAATGAATATGATCTACTTAGATGATGTAGTGGATGTTCATGCATATGTAACCTATACCACTCGTACTTTGAAAATAATAGTTATCGTCGATATGTAATGTTTTCCAAAACTTGGTAAAAATGTGTTCAACTTGTTACGTCAAAACTAGTCGTGTAATAATGTGTATAAAACGTTTGTGTTAGTCTCGGCGTTTTGAAAACCTTGGTATGTCTTATAATAGTCGCGTTAATAAACCTTTGATCATACGTGCTCCAACGGGTAAGAGATACGGCTCTCCATGGTTATTACTTGAAAAATATAGTTTCTAGTACGTAATATATATTCCATTAAAAGCTGTCAAAATATAATAGGATTTATCGATGTTTAAACGCGTGTATCTTGTTCGTTATTAGCTTGTTTTCGACGTTCTTTATATCCGTGGTTTCGTATTAACATGTACTAATATATTTTCAGTAGCTCGGTTCATCTAGGTCTCGTTAAACGCCTCAGTTTGCCCGTCGAAAATCGTCCAACAGCACGCTATTTTCAGAAAATTAGTTTTCGTCGTTAAACTTTGAAAAATCATATCTCCTTCGTTATAAGCTCGTTTTTATCCCCGTTTTCGGCCATAGTTTCGTCTCGGAATGTATTTTCTAAATATTTGGCCAAAAATAACCCTAAACTTACTGAGTTGGCCACGTTTTAAAAATGGAGACAGTAGGTTTATATATACTTTAAAAATCATTTTCCTAGTTAGTAACTTGTCCAAAAACCTCACAAACAACAACCAATCATACCATAGCCTACCATACACCTTCTTAGGGTGTCATGGGTTCCTAGACATCATCCATCAAGTTAATCTACCAAGGATTTACCTATAACCCATCTCTATGGCTCAAAAGTGGTAAAAAGTATAAATGGAGTGGTAAAGGCTAACATATGCATATAGATCTTGTATAAAAATTATATGAACATTGTAAGAACTTGATAAAATTATGAAAATGAGTTTTGTACACTTACTTGAAAGATTAGTGAGTTTATGGAGATGAAAACCTATAAAACCTTGGGTTTTTATTTCAAAACCCTAGAAAGGAGTACTAAATGAACTTGTTTGTGTATAGATCTTCAAAAATTGATGATGGTTGCTTGTGTTTGAGATGGAGGCCGAGCACAATAGGGAGGAAAAGAGAAGAGAGAATTTTTCTATGGTTACTTGAAGTATATGTGTGAAAATGGTGTGAAATAATGAGGTAAAGGATTATATATGAGACATAGAGGTAAGTATACATTAATTGAGATGGAAAGTTGCATGTTTTGGGGGATTATAGGGGGGGGGGGGGGGGGGGGGGGGGGGGGGGCGCCGGCCTAAGCAAAGGGGGGAGGGGGGGCCTCTTGGTGTTGGTTATGTGATGATTTATGTATATTTATGTAGCTTTAATTAGTTTTAAGTGTAACCGGGTACCGTGTTTGCTAGAAATAAAATTTAACGGAGTTAACCGGGACTTAATAAAGTCATAAAAATTATAAAAATATGTTGGGCACAAGTATTGAGTGTTTGGACAATTATTGTTTAGTTTTTACGAAAACCGTCGTAATTATATAAAACGTACGATGTAAAATAAATAAATCCTCAGAATACCGGGTAATTGAATTTTATAAACTTCGTGATGTTAAAATGAGTGTAAAAATATATAGGGACCATCGTGGGGATTGTCGGACGTGTTTGTCACATTTATCGATCGCGCGTTAACGTTTTAATTAAATTTAATTATACGTAAAACGTCAAATGTAATAAAAATGTTAATTTAATAAACCTACGAGTGGAATAGTATGAAAATGTCATT
This sequence comes from Artemisia tridentata subsp. tridentata, assembly GCA_021014915.2. Classification (NCBI taxonomy): domain Eukaryota; kingdom Viridiplantae; phylum Streptophyta; class Magnoliopsida; order Asterales; family Asteraceae; genus Artemisia; species Artemisia tridentata. Next base: position 260,554,453 of record CP139506.1, read on the forward strand.
ATGATGATATGTAGACTATTCCTAGTCCGTATGCAGTGTCCCTACTAATGATGAACATGAATAGTGTTTTCCCTCCGGGAATGAATAGTGTCACGTGAATAGTAAAATTTCCGAACGTTTCTCGGAATCTCAAATTGACTTCGAAAACGATGAATAGTAAAATAATGAATAGTGATCAGTGAATAGTAAATGATGAATAGTAAATGATGAATACTGATCGTCGGGGTTCGGAAAATGACCTAAAATTACGGGTTGTGACAGTCTCCCCCCCTAAAAGGAACTTCGTCCCGAAGTTCAGCTCGTTCGTTCTACATACGTGTCTAGTAGTCTGATTCGACAATGCAAACCTTCCCAAACTCGGGCATAGCCCTCAAAAGACCTCCTTCGGGTAATCCTTTAGGTAACCGATCTTTACTTAATCGCACAACTCATCAGACAAGAACTGTCATGGGATTAGGCTAAATCGGTTTGAGTGATGACTTTAACTTTTAGCTTGATTTTCGCAACTCATCAGACAAGAACTGTCACTAGAATCGAGCTAAAAGTCAATTTGTCTGGATTCAACGTCCTTGAAAAGGTCTTTTGAAAGATTGGCTCGATTTTGGAACTGCTTACACCGATCAAATCAATCTGGACATAATCTTATTATAACTACTCTCAGTATTGCAAAATTCATTTCTGAGTCGGATATAGGTGGTCAGCCTATGTCCCACTATCCCGGGTCGAATGTAGATGACCAGTCTATATTCCACCGAGGTTCCATGAATCTTGAAATACTCAGCTCAGCTATACTAATACTATGTCCTTCACATCTGAAAAGACATTCTGGAAGACTAAGGTAAATGACCAAACTCGAGGTCGAATGATGAAACTATGCAAGGAAGAGGCGTAACAATGAGACGCGTGAGATATGTAAGCATACTAATAGTGAAGACAATTATGGTAATCAACTAGAATAAGTGAGTATAATCTATCTGATAATGAGATACAAATCTCATCAATTATGTCAGCAACAAACCACAAATGAGGCATCAGCTTGGCAGGCAGGCACGTGGCGGTCATAGGGTTAAGTTTTCGTGAAAGTAGCTATAGTCTAGGTTTTAAAAACACCCAGTTCTCTATAGCCAAGGCTCTGATACCAATCTGTCACACCCCCAGAATCGGGTCCAGCGGAAGCATACATGTAGCTGGGGTGCAACTCAATTGGTATCACAACACAAGTACAAAGAACGGTTTTCATCTCATTCATTTAGAATAAAATTGTTTAACAAAAGTGTTGAATTACATTGTTAAAAGTAGTGCGGAATTAGGCCCTTGAAAATATAATTTGAAACGGTCCCTGTATGAATATCAGAGTCTTCTATGACCATGCCATGCCCTGCCAAAGCCTCCAGTAGCGTGCCGTTGCTAAAAACCTGAAAATACATGCTAAAGCGTCAACACGAGGTTGGTGAGTTCATAGAGTTTGTTTTAAAACAATTGAAAAGCCTTAAAAGAATGTTTCCACAGCAAAGGCATTGCAAATCCACTCAGTTGCCGATCCCGCCCATACAAGACTTGCAACCTGTGTGTTTACAACCCACTGCTAAAGTATAGTATAAGCACGTCATGTGTGTTTCAAAGAATGTTTCCACAGCAAAGGCATTGTAAATCCACTCGGCTCCAAGCCTTGGCCATAACAAGACTTGCAGCCTGTGTGTTTACAACCCACTGATAAAGCATAGTATGATTAAAACATATGTGTATACGATATATGCACGCTTAATGTAATGTATAATGGCCTACTGAACCTCACGACAAGAATAAGCAAGCATGCTTCATAGCTGGATTATATTCACCCAAGGCCATGAATCGTAGGCAAGGGGTGGGGGTGTCAACCCGATAGTACTATCAATACCTCTCCGTCGGCTCCATCCAGGAGTTAAACAGTGGTGAAAGAATATAGCGTATAGAATAGTTTTCCACATTAAGTCACATATCGTAATAAAACTACACATCATGTTTAAGTGTATAAAAGTATAGCATAGCGTATGAGTAAAATTTGTCTTGAGTAATAGCAAACAGTTTAAGCATGTATCTCCCCCAAAGAGTTTAAAACAAGTATTAAAGAGTAAAAGTGGGGCTATGACTCACCTGATATGATGATACAACAATACGATGAATATGAGATGAACGGGACAACAAGGCGCGAACACTAGCCGCAACCTAACATGAATGAATATGATCTACTTAGATGATGTAGTGGATGTTCATGCATATGTAACCTATACCACTCATACTTTGAAAATAATAGTTATCGTCGATATGTAATGTTTTCCAAAACTTGGTAAAAATGTGTTCAACTTGTTACGTCAAAACTAGTCGTGTAATAATGTGTATAAAACGTTTGTGTTAGTCTCGGCGTTTTGAAAACCTTGGTATGTCTTATAATAGTCGCGTTAATAAACCTTTGATCATACGTGCTCCAACGGGTAAGAGATACGGCTCTCCATGGTTATTACTTGAAAAATATAGTTTCTAGTACGTAATATATATTCCATTAAAAGCTGTCAAAATATAATAGGATTTATCGATGTTTAAACGCGTGTATCTTGTTCGTTATTAGCTTGTTTTCGACGTTCTTTATATCCGTGGTTTCGTATTAACATGTACTAATATATTTTCAGTAGCTCGGTTCATCTAGGTCTCGCTAAACGCCTCAGTTTGCCCGTCGAAAATCGTCCAACAGCACGCTATTTTCAGAAAATTAGTGTTCGTCGTTAAACTTTGAAAAATCATATCTCCTTCGTTATAAGCTCGTTTTTATCCCCGTTTTCGGCCATAGTTTCGTCTCGGAATGTATTTTCTAAATATTTGGCCAAAAATAACCCTAAACTTACTGAGTTGGCCACGTTTTAAAAATGGAGACAGTAGGTTTATATATACTTTAAAAATCATTTTCCTAGTTAGTAACTTGTCCAAAAACCTCACAAACAACAACCAATCATACCATAGCCTACCATACACCTTCTTAGGGTGTCATGGGTTCCTAGACATCATCCATCAAGTTAATCTACCAAGGATTTACCTATAACCCATCTCTATGGCTCAAAAGTGGTAAAAAGTATAAATGGAGTGGTAAAGGCTAACATATGCATATAGATCTTGTATAAAAATTATATGAATGATGACGTATAGTCTATACCCGGGTCACAAACCCGGTTAGTAAACAATACTAACAATTAAGCCCACCACGTATGGGCCGCAACTGGACTACCAGTTGCGCGGCTTGGGTCGACAAGGCCCAACCCCAAAGCTATGTCCGGAGAATATATGGAATATCTTCTAAATAAAGAAGATATATACCAAATCTCCGATGTCGGCGGACACGCCGAAGAGTAGGGAACACGAAACCTATTAGGGTTTCGTGCATATATAAAGGGCATTCCAGCCCTCGGTAAAAGGTACGATCTTCAATAAACCCAAACCTAAACTAAACCCTACATTCGATTACTTACTCTCACGCCGGAGGATAATCGGGGGAGACAATCCCTCGATAAGCCTAACGGTGTTTGTTCTTTTTCTTAGTGCGCAGGTCCCATCAAGCATTAAAGTTCGAATTGGTACGAGAATAGAAGTCCTATCAAGGAACGCCCAACTTTTGTATCAACAAGTGGCGCCATCCGTGGGACCCTACACTAAGGATTTTACCAAAAACTAGAATGACGAAACACGGAAGTCATAAGAGTCCGCATGGGAAGAAAACGCAGGACGATCCATTAGGGAAGAAGCATCAAATTGATACGGCTTCTAAACAGGCCTCTGGGACAACCAGTACGCCTCGAAGCTTAGGAGCGCACCCGAATCTGGTCCTTCCTGCAGTAGAATCGCTTAACAGGATTACTCCCGCTATTACGACAAGTACTAGCGAGATAGAACTGGAGCGCACACCTCTCGCCATGCCGGAAGTAAACTTCACTGAGCCTCCTAACGCGCCTGTACGAAACAAGGATCCAGTTTTGGAAACCGACTCTATCGCGCTAGAGGGAGTTACCTCCGAATTGGTCCCAAGTGACTTCGTATCTCAAAACTACGAAGCCTTAACTGCACTTATGCGAGAGGAGGCAAAGAAGAGGTCAAGCCAAAGTCTGCACGGCAGACTCAACTTTGACCCTAATCCTGACGCATCCCCACCGCGCTACCGAAAGGAAAGACGCGAGAAGGATAGTCACAAACAACCAGTGTTTGCCAGGATTGGAAGGAAGGTTGTGGATGATGAAGCAGCCGACCTTCAACATCTGGAAGAGCCTGAAGAGGAGGAGCGGCGCGCCAATGTCCACGCTAGGCTTGGCAAGCGCAAAATCCAAGATAGGCTTGGGCGACGATGCTCCCCAAGTGAAAGCCCCTCAAGCTCTGACTCTGATGATAGTCGGCGCAAGCGCCACAGAGGAGCAAGCTCAGACTCTGATGATAGTCGACGCAAGCGTCACAAAAGAGTCCGCTCATCTTCAAGAGATTCCTCGGACAGCGAGACTGGACACTGGAAATCAAGAGGAAAATACCGCGACCAGGATGATGAAGACATGTCTCTCCCCTGGCGTCGCCAAAAGGTTGATGCGTTTACTAGGCGCATCAGTGACTTTTCTGAGAACAAGAAAAGGCGCATGCCTGCTAATGTCAAAACATATGATGGGACAGGTGATCCTGATGATCACCTAAAAATTTTCGAATCAGCAGCTACTATCGAAAATTGGCCACAGCCTGTGTGGTGCCATATGTTCAACTCCACATTAGTAGGGAATGCGCGCAACTGGTTTAGCAGGCTTCCACGTAGAAGCATTGGTGGGTTTGAAGAGTTGCGAAGGGCATTTCGCCTAAACTTTACTCAAAGAAAGAAGTGCGCCAAAAACCCTGTCGAACTCGCTAGGGTTAAACAGCGACAAGGTGAATCCACAAGCGTTTTCATGGAACGCTTCAAGGATGAATGCATGAAATGCAAGGCGTGCCCAGAGATATTAAAAATATCGGGTTTTATGAACGCGATCAACAACCCAGATTTGATAAAAAAGTTAAACGATAAGGTTCCCTTAACTTTCGATGAGCTCATGAAGCGCACGAGGTCTTTCGTCCAAGGAGAGGAAGCCGCCGCGGATAGCAGGAAAAGCTATTCGAACCATAGGTCGCAAGAAGAGTCAAGGAGACAATCCAATGACCAGAGCGGCAATCGTAGTAGGAGTTACCGTAATCAAGGCGGCGGAAGGGGAAACGACAAGTATACCCCATTAACAAAAACTCCAAAGGAGATATTCGCAACAGAAGGAGCGAACTTCCCGAAACCACCACCAATCCGCACCCCAGAGGATAAGCGTATAGGGAATGGTTATTGCGAATACCACGGACAGAAGGGCCACACAACTAACGATTGCGTCCAACTGCGCCAATTGATTGAAAAATTGGTAAAGGAAGGAAAGATGGACCACCTCGTGAAAAACATCAGAGAAGGAAAAGAGAAACCAAAACTAGGGACCAAGAAAGAGACCTCAAAAGAAAAGGCAGATATCATATACATGATACAGCCGTGGCAGCGCGCGACTAGGCAAAAAGTCAGCCAAAGGTTCTCTAAGGGAAACGAAATCTCTTTCCCCTCCCTGACTGCGAACAACGCAGTAGTGGATCCGCTTACCATTGAAATACATACGGGGGGTCACGACATCCGTCGCATGTACATAGATGGAGGTGCATCCGCTGATATTATATATGAACACTGTTTCAAGAAGCTGCGACCTGAGATACAGAGTCAGCTGACCCCAGCCACAACGCCGCTCACCGGCTTCACAGGGGAGAAGATATGGCCCACGGGGCAATTACGTCTATTTGTAGAAGTTGGTGACAAACCACACTCTACAACCACCTGGATGAACTTCATGGTGATCAGATCCCCCTCTCCGTATAACGGTATTATTGGGAGACCTGGAATATCATCCATCCGCGCCGTGCCATCCACAGCGCACGGAATGCTCAAGTTCCCAGTGGAAGGAGGTATTGTCACTCTTTACAATACCACCATACCACCAAAAGAATGCAACGCAGTGACAAGTGACGTAGCCGATGTTCCAGAACAGCGCGCAATCAAAGTCCCAAACATAACAGTCGCCATTCACCCTGACTATCTGGATCAGCAGGTATCTATTGGCGGGTCTCTGTCTGACAAAGGCAGATCAGCTATATGCGCACTCCTGCAAAATAATTTGGATATTTTCGCATGGGAGCCAAAGCATATGACAGGAGTACCACGTTCCATCACTGAACATAAGCTGCAAATCCGACAAGGATACCCTCCAATTAGACAGAAAAAGCGCGGACAAGCTCCAGACCGTGCAAAAGCCATCTTGGAAGAAGTACACAAGCTAGTAGACGCAGGAATCATGCGAGAAGTCTACTATCATGACTGGCTCTCTAACCCAGTGATGGTAAAGAAGAGCGATGGCAGCTGGAGGATGTGCGTGGACTTCACAGACCTCAATAAAGCATGTCCACAGGACTGCTACCCTCTACCGGAGATAGATTGGAAGATCGAGTCTCTATGTGGATATCCCTTCAAATGCTTCCTGGACGCATATAAGGGATATCACCAAATTCAAATGGCTAAGGAAGACGAAGAAAAGACGGCCTTCCACACAAGTCAAGGGGTCTACTGCTACACAAAGATGCCCTTCGGCCTAAAAAACGCAGGAGCAACATACCAACGATTGGTAGACACTGCGTTCGAGAAGCAAGTAGGGCGCAACTTGGAAGTGTACGTCGATGATCTCGTCATCAAAAGCCATACAGAGGAAGAGCTGGTGCGCGATATGGAGGAAACTTTCAAAACACTAAGGAGAATCAATATGAAATTGAATCCCAAGAAGTGTACATTCGGCGCTACGGAAGGCATGTTCCTCGGGTATTTGATAGAACCCGATGGGATCAAGCCTTGCCCAGAGAAAACTCAAGCAGTCATTGACCTCCCCTCACCGCGCACATTAAAGGAAGTTCAGTCACTAAACGGCAAGCTAGCTGGACTGAATCGATTCTTATCCAAATCAGCGGACAAGTCACTTCCCCTGTTCAAGACACTCAAGAAGTGCACCAAAAAGGGAGACTTCAGGTGGACTGCGGACGCAGAAGAAGCCTTCCAACAGCTCAAACAACACATAGCAGCACTTCCAAAGCTTGTTGCACCCCGACCAGGGGAAGAGCTGATCATGTACTTATCTGCGACTCAAGGAGCAGTTAGCGCAGTGCTATTGACAGATAGGAACTCCGTCCAAACGCCCATTTATTTTGTTAGTAAGGCGCTCAAAAAGACAGAGATCAACTACACGGCAATGGAAAAGCTGGTCCTAGCTTTAGTGTTCGCAGCGAAAAGACTGCGCAGGTACTTCCAGGCGCACCCAATCGCTGTCATCACAGACCAACCCATCAAACAAGTTATCTCGAAACCCGATGCATCGGGACGCCTACAAAAATGGAGCGTGTTACTGGGCGAGCATAACATATCATACAGACCGCGCACTGCAATTAAAGGGCAGATATTGGCCGACTTCATCATCGAGAAGCCGGATACAAACACTCCACTTGCGACAAGCAAGGAGGAACTTCAAGAACCATGGGTTCTATTTACTGATGGATCCTCATGCGTAGATGGATCAGGAGGTGGCCTTATTCTCACTAACCCAGAAGGAGTCGAATTCACCTACGCACTGCGTTTTGAATTCACAGCCACGAACAACGAGGCAGAATACGAAGCACTCCTAGCCGGGTTACGTATCGCAAGTCAAATGGGTGTACGTAACCTAGAAGTAAACGTCGATTCACGACTAGTGGCTAACCACGTGTCAGGAGAATATATAGCAAAGGAGGAACACATGATCCAATACCTCGAAAAGACCAAATCTCTGATCCAGAACTTCGATAGATTTGTCATCAAGCAGGTTCCCAGGAGTGAAAATAGGAAAGCAGATGCGCTGAGCAAGATTGCATCCACCAGTTTTGCGCATCTATCAAAACAAGTTTTGGTGGAAACCTTGAAAAACAAGTCAATCACAGAGATGGAAATATCCACGGTGGTAGAGGAGGAAAATCCTACATGGATGACACCGATCGTTGACTTCATCAGCAAGGGCATACTCCCCCAAGAAAAGAAAGAAGCTCGAAGAATCCGGCGCACAGCGCAGCGATTCGAGCTTAGAGATGACGTCTTATATAGACGCTCATTCCTACAACCATGGCTTAGGTGCGTTGGACCCCTCCAGGCAGACTATGTACTTCGAGAAATCCACGAGGGCTCATGCAGCATGCACTCTGGACCACGGTCCATTGTAGCGCGCGCCCTAAGGTCTGGATACTATTGGCCAACAATGCATCGTGACGCACGAGATTTGGTACGAAAGTGCAATGATTGCCAAGTTCACAGACCCATTCCACGCCGACCACAGCATGAGCTAACACCTATTACATCGCCATGGCCCTTCTACAAATGGGGTATCGACATCGCTGGACCTTTCCCTATTGCCGCAGGTGGATTGAAATTCCTTATTGTGGCAATCGACTACTTTACCAAGTGGATCGAAGCAAAGGCAGTAGCGACTATAACAGGTAACCAGGTGAAACGATTCGTGTGGGACAACATAGTATGTCGCTTCGGATTACCTGGCGAAATTATCTCAGATAACGGGAAACAATTCCGTGACAACCCGTTCAAAGATTGGTGCGAACAACTGAACATCAAGCAAAACTTTGCATCAGTAACTCACCCACAAACCAATGGTCTGGTTGAACGCGCAAATAGAAGCCTAGGTGAAGGAATAAAAGCGCGCCTGGACAGACACAAAGGAAGATGGGTAGAAGAACTATCACATGTTCTCTGGGCGCACAGAACAACCATCAAGGTTAGCAACGGGGACACCCCCTTCTCTTTGGTCTATGGGACAGAAGCTGTTATACCAGCTGAAATTGGAATGCCAACCATCCGTACTGCGGAAGTTAATGTGGCAACCAATGATGATGAGCGGCGCATAGACTTAGATCTATTGGAAGAGCGACGTGAACGCGCAGCAATACGCGAAGAGAAAGCCAAGTCGAGAATGAAAAAATACTATGATGCCAAAGTACGCAGCACTTCATTCAGACCAGGTGACTTCGTATACCGCGAAAACGACTCAAGCCGCGCAGAAGACACTGGGAAGCTAGGACCAAAGTGGGAAGGACCTTACGAGGTCATAGAGGCACTTGGCAATGGAGCGTACAAGCTACGCGACAAGGACGGAAATGAGCTACAGCGAACATGGAACGTCCGCAACCTTAAACGGTGCTATCTTTGAAGAAGGCTACGGCCCAACATGGACACTCATGCGCTTTAGAAAGTGCCCTCAATAAAGATCCATGTAATCTTATTTTTTATGAATTATCTAGATAAACATTCTTTTTTCAAAACTTGCAAGTATTAATAAAACGTTATGGTTTCTAGCTAACTCCATAACACTTTTGACTTTATTGTTTGCATTTCTTATTATGTTTCAATATTGTTATATTCTTGCCTACATGGCGTGCATGCACACACTAAGACCCACGATGGCAGAAAGGATGAGTATACCTAATAAACTACTCGTTGAGTAAGAGGGTTGCAAACCCATCAACATCGGATCACGAATCCTTGTTAAACACCTTGCGCTCAAGACGTTGGCGCAAGTTCCTTACGCACCCCACGATGGATGCGCAAAAGGGCACACTGTGCGCGTTTAACATCTCAGGAAGTCAAGACTCTTGACTCCTTAAAGTACAATACGATAAGTAAACTTACAAAAATACATAGGCGACTATGATTAAGTTGGAAAAATTCAACACACGACTACGGTCCTTAAGGAAATTCATACACGATTATGACCCTTATTTTCTAAGTACGCTTAAACACTTAAAGCTATCTTCACGCAAGGATACATAAGTCATATAAGAACTACGAGTTCAAAAAGCATAAGTATTTAGAAGTTATAGAAACACCAAGTACAAAAGCAACTTTTTATTCATAGAATACGGTTCTACAAAAAGACTTGTACAAAAGAACTAAATACTATATGTACGCCTTAATTGGCTGGAGCCCCCGCTCAAAGCCGCTTCCTTTGCATCCTCGAGTCGCTTCAGTAACTCGGCATCATTAAGGGAAACAGTGGCCACACAGACAGGCACACCATCGGATCTAGGCTGATGCGCAGCGCCTATGCCGCACAGAATGGCCTTTCCTTTCTCGCCTTTCTTTCGTGCGACCCTGGAAACATGCGCATTTAGCGACCTTTGCAAAGAAATCTCTTTCTCAAGACGGAAAGGATTCAGAATGTCACGAGGCTGAGCAAAAATAGGTACCTTCAACTGCGCCACATCAGGCTTCAAGTAGAAGTCCACCTGCTGATCCGCATCATCCTGCAGATGCCTAGGAAGAGTAAGCCCCGCCATGATCACGCTGATCGGCTGGTCCTGATCACGCTCCAAGAGAGCGATGTGCGGAAGCTCAAGCTTCTTCAGCTCCTCCATGGCAGCAACAAGCTCAGCATGGGCATCCGCCTTATACCCAGGCACCTCAGCAAGCGGCACGGTCAGCAACTTGGCCTCCGCAAGCTTGTCTGCGGCCAAGGTCTCACCATGCGCAATAGCGCAATTTACAACCTTCCCAAAAGAGGCGGCGACCTCAGGATGCTCCAGCGTGCACATGGCAGCCAAGCGAAGACCATGGCTGATCAACCACCTACAAAATAACACAAGTGTTAAAGAAAGAAGGTCCAACATATATACAAGTTATAACGAAGTAAATTAGCATATACCTGCGCTCAGCCACAGACTGAACAAGATGGGGGTACAGCTCCTCATCGTACTCAATACTGAGCTGGCGGAGCTTCTCCTCTTGCGTCTTCAGGGCAAGCTCAATGCGGCTGCGGAACTCTTCAATATTAGCAAAGTGCTTGCTCCTATTCTGTTCCAAGTACTTCAGCGCCCACAACGAGTTACGCCTCTGACGGTCTGCAAAAGCGCGCTCCCGCTCCAACTCAGCCATCACCATGACCTTCTCCTCACCCATTTTTCGCGCAGACGCCTCCGCGCACTCCAGTTTAGCCTTGGAGCTCAGCTGCTCAGCTTTAGAGCTTGCTAATTCATCTTGCACAGACGCTAATTGCGCCTGCAGTCGGGAAACTTCCTCAGACTTGTGCGCCCTTACTTGCGTCACCAGCTCAGACTGGCGCACAGCAATGGAGGCCAGCTCCTCCATCGCAGAGTCAAAGGGACTTAACCCCTCTGCAATGTCCCTCGATGCAGACGCCTCAAGGGGACTCTCCTTGGGTGGCGCACTCTCATCAACAACACCAGCAGGCTGTCCACTGTACGAAAAATCAAGAAACAAGATCAGCGTACGGAAAACAGTCAAGCATATACCAAATCCTAAGGGATTATTAAAAACTACTTACATGGGGGGAGGAGTCGAGAACACGTTTTTCTCCTTCTCAGCCTCAGTTGAGGACACGTCCTTATTCTTCTCAGTTTCAGTCGTGGACGCACCTCGACCAGACTTCTCAGCATCCACACTGAAGACACGAAGCAACACAGTTAGAATAAAATATAACTTGACAAAAGTTTATAACTAACAATTCAGATACTTACTCCATCTGCACCTCAGTAAAAGATGGGCCTTCCCCAGCCTCAGTTCGCGGCCTCTTCGACGGCCCTTCACCATAACCACCAGACGCTCTCTTCCGCGTCAGTGGGAAACTCTCCTCCATCTCACTGTCAGTCTCATCCAAATGGATCACCACTTCAGGAACAGGAGGCTGCGCAGTGTCAGGACTTGGCTGCACAGGAGGAGCCACAGACTGAATTGGCTCAGCTACTATCACATTAGGAGAGCCCTCAGAATCTGGGATAACCAGATCCACGACGCGCCCTGCCGTCGCCTGCAGGATGGTCTGCTCACCGTCCTCCCGAGGACGCACACCAACCGCCACGGAACGCGGATTCTCCAGCCTCACGACAGCAAACAGATCCATCTCTGCGCATCAAATAAACAAAGGAAAGCAAGTTACATAAATTATGGAAAAAGAAGAAGCGCTTACACTAATAATGACAGTAAGGCGACAGAAGGAGCACCCACCCGTGCCATCCGCATTCAAGAATGTGGGGACCTCCGTCTCATGCTCGAAGTAGTTGCGACTGATGCCCATATGCACCAGGAACGCCTCCGGATACGGCTTGATGGGAATACGGTTCTCATCAATGATCGCCGCATGATCCGCGTTATACCACGTCTCAGGGGGGCGCTCATCCTTGGGCAGATCGGCACGGGTGTAAAACGGAAAATGGTCAGGGAAGACGGCTTCATCAACCCAAAAGAATTTTTCCCTCCAATCCTTGAGCTTATCTACCTTAGTCTGATAACATTGTAACTTCCCTACGCGTTTGGCGAAGGTAACCCAACCATTTGACCACGTCAAATGATAAAACGCGCGAAATAAGTGGAGAGATGGGGGGATCGCCAACAAGCGACAGTTAACCTCAAAGTTAGCAATCTTCCCAGCACCAATACAATGCAGCTGGGAGATGTGGAGATTGTAATAATTGAGTATGTCACTCAATAACACGGAGATGGGTACGCGATAATTCGCCCCACTCGAAAAACCGCGTATATACCCCCACCTTCCCAGCAGGGAAATCCGCAATGGTGTCATTCGGACCTGGTACCTCTGGGCGCAGGCCCATAGGGATGAAGTAATCCGAGGTGAACTGAATCAGTTCATCCTCGGTTATGTCAGAATGAAAGTCATGAAGTTGCGCTACCATATTGTGAATCAGATTATCTGCGAACACGCTATTACCTTTGAATTATTGTTTTTTGAAGAAGCTTTGAAGATGTAAAAATGGCGGAAGTGTGATATTTTAACTGTGGACGTCACAGTGAATAAGCGGCGGTAGTTTATATACTTTTCCTATCCACCACCGATGATCGCCACGTGTATCCCACTAGCTCCAATCGTGTGGCTAGGATAAATGACGGGACAAGGCAAGTGGGCAACCTCTCCACTTCCCAAGGTACCCCAATTGCACTTTTTTGGACTAGATACATTACACGTGTGTTTTGGGCGGTAATTTTTTGAAAGCTTCCCGCGTACGCGTGGGGAATAATTTCGATACGACTCTAGTCTAGCGTCCGCAGGTTTTACCCTGCGCACACTAGACTGGGGGGACATGATGACGTATAGTCTATACCCGGGTCACAAACCCGGTTAGTAAACAATACTAACAATTAAGCCCACCACGCATGGGCCGCAACTGGACTACCAGTTGCGCGGCTTGGGTCGACAAGGCCCAACCCCAAAGCTATGTCCGGAGAATATATGGAATATCTTCTAAATAAAGAAGATATATACCAAATCTCCGATGTCGGCGGACACGCCGAAGAGTAGGGAACACGAAACCTATTAGGGTTTCGTGCATATATAAAGGGCATTCCAGCCCTCGGTAAAAGGTACGATCTTCAATAAACCCAAACCTAAACTAAACCCTACATTCGATTACTTACTCTCACGCCGGAGGATAATCGGGGGAGACAATCCCTCGATAAGCCTAACGGTGTTTGTTATTTTTCTTAGTGCGCAGGTCTCATCAAGCATTAAGATTCGAATTGGTACGAGAATAGAAGTCCTATCAAGGAACGCCCAACTTTTGTATCAACAATGAACATTGTAAGAACTTGATAAAATTATGAAAATGAGTTTTGTACACTTACTTGAAAGATTAGTGAGTTTATGGAGATGAAAACCTATAAAACCTTGGGTTTTTATTTCAAAACCCTAGAAAGGAGTACTAAATGAACTTGTTTGTGTATAGATCTTCAAAAATTGATGATGGTTGCTTGTGTTTGAGATGGAGGCCGAGCACAATAGGGAGGAAAAGAGAAGAGAGAATTTTTCTATGGTTACTTGAAGTATATGTGTGAAAATGGTGTGAAATAATGAGGTAAAGGATTATATATGAGACATAGAGGTAAGTATACATTAATTGAGATGGAAAGTTGCATGTTTTGGGGGATTATAGGGGGGGGGGGGGGGCTGCCGGCCTAAGCAAAGGGGGGAGGGGGGGCCTCTTGGTGTTGGTTATGTGATGATTTATGTATATTTATGTAGCTTTAATTAGTTTTAAGTGTAACCGGGTACCGTGTTTGCTAGAAATAAAATTTAACGGAGTTAACCGGGACTTAATAAAGTCATAAAAATTATAAAAATATGTTGGGCACAAGTATTGAGTGTTTGGACAATTATTGTTTAGTTTTTACGAAAACCGTCGTAATTATATAAAACGTACGATGTAAAATAAATAAATCCTCAGAATACCGGGTAATTGAATTTTATAAACTTCGTGATGTTAAAATGAGTGTAAAAATATATAGGGACCATCGTGGGGATTGTCGGACGTGTTTGTCACATTTATCGATCGCGCGTTAACGTTTTAATTAAATTTAATTATACGTAAAACGTCAAATGTAATAAAAATGTTAATTTAATAAACCTACGAGTGGAATAGTATGAAAATGTCATTATGATGATATGTAGACTATTCCTAGTCCGTATGCAGTGTCCCTACTAATGATGAACATGAATAGTGTTTTCCCTCCGGGAATGAATAGTGTTACGTGAATAGTAAAATTTCCGAACGTTTCTCGGAATCTCAAATTGACTTCGAAAATGATGAATAGTAAAATAATGAATAGTGATCAGTGAATAGTAAATGATGAATAGTGATCGTCGGGGTTCGGAAAATGACCTAAAATTACGGGTTTGGACACAAAGCACTAATATAAGTCACCAAAAACATCATCATATAAACTTTAATTGATGGGAAAGCAATATTAATGGGAGTGTATGATTTGCCATAGTCACATATCACAAGCCCATCTATCCTGATGAATTAAAGTGTACTATTATAATAAAACAAAACTACTTAATGAATTAAATACATGCATGACCTTCTTACAACTCTAATATCTTCGTTTGGGGTGTGTCTTGTGTTGCTTCTTCGACTGAATTCGGGTCCTTAGGGTTATGTTGCACACAAAATTCGTCTAGGTCTTGGGGTATTTATAGTTTCTGTCTGAGGGCTCGATGCGGCGCATTGAGTAAGTAGATGCGGCGCATTGACTTAACTTCGCGTGGGGTCCAAGATTATTATATTCTGGAATATTCGTACACCGTCTTCAGATGCGGCGTATCTTTATCTTGTATCCGGCGCATGTCCTTCAGTATCTTGGATTGTATCTGGTGAAGTCTTGATAGTGATACGCCGTATGTCATAAGTGTAATGCGGCGTATCTGGAGTAGAACGAGCTTGATCTTCTTCGTTGACCAAAGTTTCATATGCGGCGCATGATAGAATTACATGCGGCGCATTCTTCAAAGTCAGGCAATGGTCTTCGAATTCATCTAAGTATGATATTGCGGTGTATCTGTTGAGTGAGATACGGCGCATCTTCTGGATTTCAGTAGACTTTTGACATCTCGCTTGTTTTGCTCCATAATTAGTCCAAAATCGCCAAGTTTCACCTATTGCTTGTTTTTACCTGAGAATTACTAAAGTAAACATTAAAGTACCGATTCTCATAAATAATATAATAAAACAAGTCAAATAAATAGGATAAATGACGGTAATAAAATGTACTTATTTGAGTTCATCAAATATCCCCCCACTTGAACTTTACTTGTCCCCAAGTAAACCTTAGATTTATTCTTATGAAAATGTATCCTAAAAGGTATTAGGATTTATTTTTATAATTAAGCACGTATTCGTTTTATCATAATCACACAACCAAACACTTAACGAAGTAGAAACAAAATAATTTTTCAATATAAAAACAATTCTAAATCGTTTAGTTGCTTAGTCGTGACGAATATTCTATCATAAGCTTGACAAGTATACGCATCTCCCCCACTAAAGCCAAGGAGTAACAAGTCTAAAGCGGTAAAAAGGGTTTTGAGGCTTAAGGGTTGAACCTAGCTTCGTTCAAACATCTCCTGCATAGACTTAGTAGATCGCTAGCGCGAGTCCTCGACGCTTCAACTAACGGATGGTCACTAGTGCACTTCTTGGATCGCTGACGCGTTATTTGCATAACGGATGGTCACCAAGTCACACACTAGATCGCTAGCGTGCTAGTCAATTAATCTAATACTCGGATGGTCACTACCTTATTCATACATTTAACATTCTCACTTAGCCATCATCATATCCGGATGCTCGAAAACTAACAACGAATATAACAATACGGTTGGGTAGGGATAACATTTAGGATATAAATTGGTGTAAAATGAAAAATAAACAAAACAAATAAATTAAAATCCTAAGTGTGGTTAATTACTTTCCCAACCATCCCATGAATAAGACTCATATCATTGAATAACTCACGCTTTTGACTCATGTAACTCACGCTTTAGGTAGACACGAATTATACTCAATAAAATCTTAAACAAAGAATAATCCTTAGTTGCCGTTCCCATAACGGCCAACTCCCATTCAATCCATAATAATAATACAACAACAAATAGTGGTGATATCTCCCACTTAATACAAAACTTTACATAAGTTGGTTAAATAAACATCCAACTTCTTCTCTTTCTTTTTCTTTTCTATTTTTTGATATATATATATATATATATATATATATATATATATATATATATATATATATATATATATATATATATATATATTTACTAACATGTGTAAAATTTCACAACTTTTCTATCACGATTTTTCCAGATAATTTTTCCATACTTTTCATAACTTTCAGAAAATACTGTAATAGTGAAAGTAGTAAACACACGAAAAATAAACTAAAAATATACAATATGTAATTTCACTCCAATTGCATTGTGCAATTTCCCGACCTAACCAAAGATAATGAATTACGCACGCGAACATAGGTAATGTAAGGAAACACACTTTGCCTAAAGTAACTAACCACGGATTTTAATCTACAGGGTAGGCTAAGGTGTAAGGGTGTAACGAAACATTTTAACAAAGGTGTAAGAAACGAAAGGAATGGCTCTGCGGGTTTTTCTAGGGGTATCTTACTCTAAAAGTGAGAGTAAACAAAAGGGTTTATACGGGGGTTAACTAACCAGTGTAGTTAGTTAATATCACATAACATATAAAGGCTTTTTGGGTGTAATCCTAGAAATTTACCAAGTTAGACAAGTCACTCCAATTATATCGATAATACTCATTATGGTGGTCTCGAATAGTATACAAGCCAAGTTCTAAAGTTTACAAGTCACCGGCACACTAAAGTTTTAATTTTTGGAAGAAATAAGGTTATGTGTGCGGTTATGTAATTTAGACTTAAACAAAAACATGCTAAAAAAAATTAAATTTTGATATATTAAGGGCATTTTAAGCATATTTTGAAAAAGTTTAGGACAAGTAAGTGTTCTAATTCTCCATCCCCCCACTTAAGTTAAACAACGTCCTCGTTGTTTGTGTTAAAGGTTAAAAACTGGAAAATAAAAGAATTAGAACGGAAAAACTCCCCTGATATTTGCTCGGAATGATCCTCCATTGTGTTTATGAGCAAAAATCAACTTTCTTGTGGATGAGAACGTTTAAGCTTCATGAATGATGTTTCCACAGAAAGTGCAGGAATCTATAATACCATCTAGACTTTAACACACCTGAGTTAAGAAGGTTCAAACTTGCATAATACATTAGTCGTTAGTAAAATAAAACCTACAAAATAAAACTGTAAATCATCAGGTCAGTCGATACGCCGCATCTTATGGAAGAAGATGCGCCGTATCGAGCCTGGAATTAATACGAATCAGAATAAAAGATGTGTCGCATCCTTAACCAGGGATGCGCCGCATTAAATAAACTGACAGAAAGTTTTAAAGTCAAAAATAAAAATGCAGAAAAATAAAATAAGATATGACCAGTGCAGATGATACGCCGCATCTTATGATGGAGATGCGCCGCATCTTCTGCAGGTCTGACAGACTCGACACAAAACAGAAAATAAGATAAAAATTCCGGGTTGTCTCCCGGTCAGCACTTGTCTTTATTCCAGAGTCTTCAAGTTAGACTCACGTTCAGCTCCTATTTTGTTTCATTAATTCCCACATGCCCGTTTGTGATCCATCTCGTGCCTTTGGAACAAAACTCATTTAATCACCTTCGACAATTGGTGCACTTCAATCGTCAATTCTCTAATCATATTGTTTTGTTCTTTCAGCAACAGTTCATGATGCTCCTTATCACATTCGTGGGCGAACTTATATACAATCTCATCGATTGTAAGTTTGATCTTTGGTCCTCCGAACCAGCTTGGGAAAATATCAATCATGATTCCTGAAACACAAAACAAATAGGCTTCGCAGTAGAAAATTTCTAAGATACAGGAAAGATGATAAGAATTTTCTCCGTTCGGGACAAATAAAAGTTGCTGATATATGCAGACGATGCGCCGTATCCTTGAAAAAGGATACGCCGTGTCTTGTTACGTTAAAAATAAATCTGACTTTTATTCAGAAAATAGATACGCCGCTTTTAAATTTGAATGCGCCATATCTGGTTAATATCAAAAATCGATTATATTTATAAAAATTAAATGCGTCGTATTAGCAGAAGCTAATGCGCCGTATTTTCGTTACGTTTCAAAATACAGGATTTTTGATTCAGTAAATGCGCCGTATCGATAAAAATCGATGCGTCGCTTCTGTTTAATAATTTGAAAACTGTTTTTAATTTAAATATAAAATACGCCGTATCTGTTAAAACAGATGTGTCGCATGGCGTTAAGGTTTCGAAAAATTTTCCTATTAAAAACAGAATACGCCGTATCTTGGGGAAAGATGTGCCGTACTCGAATTATTAAACGCGTTGTATTTATAAAAAATTAAAACGCAATACGCCGCATCTGAGAAAACAGATGCGCCGTATCGTTTGTATCAGCACAATACAACGACAGCAGTATGCAGAAAAATACAGAAAAATAAAAATAAAACAAACAAAAATTACAGAAAATAAAAAAAACACACAAAAACAGTAAATATGCAAATTATACAATGAATGCAATCTATCTAATATACAACAAGTTAGTGGTTAGTATCTAAAAACCTAATAAAAAGAAAAACCTAATTAAAATACTAATCAAATTAACAGATAATAACAATTCACTCCCCGGCAGCGGCGCCAAAAACTTGATGGCGCGTCATGTGTCGTTGCGGTTTAGCAGTATTAATGCCTACTCAAGTTTTAAATTTATATTTAGCCGACTTATCAATAACACACACACTTAACGAGCAGTGTACCCGGTCAGTATGAATATAATGGTAAGTAGAGTGTCGATCACTAAGAGTGGAACGTATTATCTAGTTATCCTAATCAGTACTTTAATGTCCTAAGTTAGTTTTACAGCCTAATCTAACGCAAGGGGGGTTCAGCCTGAGAGACTGGCACAGTTTGGTTGAATTAAACAGTAAATTAAACTAATGAGCACGAATCAGCGAATAGCATACACGTACACAGATAGATAATAGAGACTATAAGAAGACCTGTCCTGATAATTAAGTAGCTTGTCACTTGTTTTATTGCTAGTTTTATATGAAGTGTATAGTAATTAAATCTTCTCGTTGGATCTCATTATATCGGCGAGTAAACCCTTAATGATCACTTATGTCTATCCTATTTATCCAAAGACGTCAGATTAAATAGGCGAGGAAGGGGTATGGCAGCCCAAGCAAGACTCAGCTAGACACAGAGGTTATCAAAGCACTAATATAAGTCACCAAAGACATCATCATATAAACTTTAATTGATGGGAAAGCAATATTAAGGGGAGTGTATGATTTTCCATAGTCACATATCACAAGCCCATCTATCCTGATGAATTAAAGTGTACTATTACAATAAAACAAAACTACTTAATGAATTGAATACATGCAGGACCTTCTTACAGCTCTAATATCTTCGTTTGGGGTGTGTCTTGTGTTGCTTGTTCGTCTGAATTCGGCTCCTTAGGGTTATGTTGCACACAAAATTCGTCTAGGTCTTGGGGTATTTATAGTTTCTGTCTGAGGGCTCGATGCGGCGCATTGAGTAAGTAGATGCGGCGCATCGACTTAACTTCGCGTGGGGTCCAAGATTAATATATTCTGGAATATTCGTACATCGCCTTCAGATGCGGCGTATCTTTATTCTTGTATCTGGCACATGTCCTTCAGTATCTTGGATTGTATCTGGTGAAGTCTTGATAGTGATACGCCGTATGTCATAAGTGTAATGCGGCGTATCTGGAGTAGAACGAGCTTGATCTTCTTCATTGACCAAAGTTTCATATGCGGCGCATGATAGAATTACATGCGGCGCATTCTTCAAAGTCAGGCAATGGTCTTCGAATTCATCTAAGTATGATATTGCGGCGTATCTGTTAAGTGAGATACGGCGCATCTTCTGGATTTCAGTAGACTTTTGACATTTCGCTTGTTTTGCTCCATAATTAGTCCAAAATCGCCAAGTTTCACCTATTGCTTGTTTTTACCTGAGAATTACTAAAGTAAACATTAAAGTACCGATTCTCATAAATAATATAATAAAACAAGTCAAATAAATAGGATAAATGATGATAATAAAATGTACTGAAAGTTGGAATGAAAAATATATCCAGGCAAAATCTTCTATACGAGACCGTAAAAGAAAATTGGATGAGGTAATCGTCATTGATAAATGATTTTTACTTATTTGAATGAAACATCCAGGGAATTTCATGATTGTAACCAAATATATATATCTGTTTAAAAACGCCTTGGAACTTGAAACATGTGGCAGAACTGATAGAGAAGGATTTGACTTTGATTGGATGCACCGCTATAGAAGATAAGCTTCAAGAAGTACCATCCTGTATAGAAACTCTTTCTAAAGCTGGAATTAAGATTTGGGTGCTTACAGGGGACAAACTGGAAACTGCCATAAATATAGCTTATGGTGTGGTTCTCTCTTTTATAATTGTTTATATTATTACGCTTCTATGCAATGTCATTTGTTCATCATCCACTTATCTTGTTAATTGTTCCAGCTTGCAAGTTAATTAACAATGACATGAAACAGTTTGTTATTAGTTCCGAAACTGATGCAATCAGGGAGGTGGAAAGCAGAGTAAGAAACCATTTTAGCTAGCATTATTTTCAATTGGAGTAGTTGTGATTTGCGTTATTCAGTCTCAAATGAAAATCGTCATCCAGGGTGATCAAGTGGAGATTGCTCAGTTTACAAGAGAAACAGTGAAGAATGAGCTTCACAAGTGCCATCTATCTATATCTGAGAGATTGCTTTTGTCTTTTGTGCAGCTATGACCTTAAAAGTTCAAAAGAAGAACGAGATGCTGTTAAATCTGAGAATAGGTATCTATCCCTTTCATGTTCATGAAATTTTGTTTTCCCTGTTAATTAAGGATATGTTCTGTTAAATATTTATTTGTTTGAAATTTGTTTCTAACAGGGAAGTGTATGAGAAGCTTAGGAAACAGTGCCGACTAACTTGCAAAAATAGTGACGAGAGCACCCAGTTAATTGTATCGTCTCTAATTAAGTTGTACATAGCATCAGTTTTTTTTTTTTTTTTTTTTTTTTTTTTTTTTTTTTTTTTTTTTTTTTTTTTTTTTTTACCATGTATACCATATTCACTTATTTAGGTAAACATTTCGTGTTCACCTTCTAATGTAAACCATTATCAATTCCAAGTTTAACTATGTGTCAACTGATAGTACTTTCATAAAATGGCTTGAACGACCTCACGTTTGGATGCTTTGATTCCTTTACAAGGAACTTGGTCTAAGGAATCAAAGTATCACGTTTAGATGTATGAATCCAAAGGTGATGTCATACATCAAGATGTCCAAACATTTGGATGCTTTGATTCCTTTACAGGGAATTACTTTGAAAATCAAGTTTTAAGTTTCTAATACTCGCATATTCATCATACATCAAGATGTCCAAGTTATAAAATTCCCCACTTAGGTCTTAATAAGCCAGCTAGAACCATCATCATAGATAACAAATGTTGATTCCAGAACAAGATATTGATCACTTTATGGTTTGGAAAATAAACCAAAACCATATCCGATAATTAAGTTGAAGCGAAGTGCTAGATTTAACAATAATGTGACTTAATATATAACAGCCTGTTGCATCAATCTGCAATTAACAAACTAAAGCAAAGGTCAAGAACTCGAGATGATGATAATAGACTTGGAGATTGTAAATACAAGTAGAACTAGAAATCTGCTCCCACTTTTTGTGGCTTTCTAAGTGTTTATGTTCCAAAAAACCAACCATACAACATCATACAATTGGTACAACATGACACAATAGACTAAAGGCCAACTGTGATGAAATCAGAACTTGCAAAAATATCTATTGTACAAAAAGATTGAAATCAGAACTTGCATTCATAGTTACCAGTTTCTAGTTTCTCTTACTGCATAAAGTATGGGCTGATACACTTGAACCATCAATCTAAAATGTCCTTCACCCAATCAATCAAGACCAGTTTATCTCCACCCCTTCAGTAACAAGACCTTTTCTAATGTTACATGCTCTGTCCCCAAGCTGTAGACATCACAATGCATGACCCCTATGGAGAACACAATCTACAACAGCCTTAACCGAGTTTATGTCTCCCCATCTCCGGCCCTCTCTTTGTTTGTTACCATTGTCTCCAGTCACATTATTTGTTGTATGTTCCAGACTCCATTTGCCAGGCACAACTCCATTCGCTGAACGGTTTAATATGTTGTTGTCAATCTCCTGCAGCAGTGCCGCATTTTCATTTTCGAAAGGCCTTGCAACATGTAAACAAGGGTCAAAATGTCACATTATGGTGCCAAATCAGAACATACAAACGCAAGCGGAAGACTTATAAACATAAAGTACAAAGGAATTATAAGGTTACAAAAGAAATGCTAACTCCATACAACATGAAATACAAATCCAAACAAAAATCTAATCGAAACCAAATCCAAGTCTAATCCAAAAGTAAATGGGCTTCTAAACATCAGGGTAGTCCACTAACGCTCCTATGCACTCTTCACCCAAACCTAGCTTCCAACCTAAAACCTGCCACAGGAAAAGAAATGTGGCTGAGCTTAAAAAGCCCAGTGAACAGATATATAACAAACGGATAATCGAGACGTATAAAAGTATAAGAAAAGAAAACATAAGTTCCTGCTGAAATGAATGTCATCTGTCAAATGAATCAGAGATCAACGAACAACTGAACAAATATCATAAGTCAACAAAATGAAGAACATGAAGAATCGAATAGTAATAATCAGACAAGGTGAGAAGGATCATAAGAATTAGCACAATGCATCATAAGTCAAATGAAATGAAGCATCATAGATATATCAAGCATAATCAAATTATAAAGGAAATAAATATCACGTATCAACAAAGGATTGTCTAAACAAGATACTTGAATAGACACCAAGAACATAAGGAAGCCACGAGCCGACCTACCGAGGTACTCGATAGATCTCGAATCACATAACCACATATCCGTCAAATCATAAGTTGTACAAGGAGCTGCAGACTTCATTGTACCAGAAGTGAAAGGGGTACAAGGCACGTACAGCCAGTCACTAAGCCAAATCATATCATATCATATCAGAACAAAACCTAGGATGCATCCATACGCTCCCTGAAAATAGAATACATATACAAGTGCTAGACTATGCATATATATAACAAAATGGCCATAAGTGTGCACATAATCATATAATCATATCATAACAGAAGGGAACGCCGGGGACTGATCACACCGCCCCAGATAGTGTCATGCCATCGGTGCCTCGATGACACGCCCATGGTATCTCCATGAGTAGAATAAAACTCGGCCATACAAACATACATATCAGAACAGAGCTATCCATAAACAAAGTAATCATGGCATATCAATCAGAGCATATAAACAGAATCCCATATCAATGAGATAGAAATATCATATCATCATAACAGAGTGGATAGCAAACAGAATCCTATCAAAGGATAATATCAAACGAATCATATCAACGAATCATATCAAAAAGGGATCATAGCAATGACTTATATCAAAGGAATCATATCATGGCAAACGAATCAAAGTCAAATGATCAAAGTCATGAGACCGGAACCCTTACTGAGAAAGGTAGAATATATGTACCTTAAACCGCCAACGAAATCATATCATAACATAAGAGTAGAAAGTCACTCCTTCTTCAGCGAATCTACACGAATTAATGATCGGCTTGTTATTAATACTTATTCTAAATCAGATTGCTCATTTTTGTCGGCTTTCCATTTTTAGTAATTTTCTATTTATAGTAACTTTCCATATTTAGTAAGTTCCCGTATTTAGTATCTTTTCCGTATTAGCAATTTTTATAGATTAGGGTTACAAATGACAATTATAATAGTTTAGGGTTAAACACGTCAATTTAGTAAAGTTTAGGGTCAAAATGTAAATTATCAAAATTAAATATTAAGAATGTCAAATAAAATTATTTTAAAGTTTATACTATAATTTTAGATTAAAAGAATAATTTTAGACCCCGTCGTTCATAATTTATTAACGTATCCTTAACATTAATCTTAGACCGCGACGACCAAAATATGTTATTATCACATGCATAAACACACGACTCGCATACACACTCACACAACTCATACGTCTTAACCTTCACACACACTACTCGACATACACCTGTTTTTCTTTCGTTGACACTATATATATTTATCCATGTTCCTAGGTTCAAAATGATAAAAGTTACTCGTATTTAATCATTACTGATCGACCCATATATCACACACACAAAAAGACTATGAAGAGACCAAAAGACGACACCAAGACCTCACTTTAAGATAACATCCGTATATCATAATCCCACATGCATGCCCTTATTTTATTTCTTGTATTTATTTTACCAAATTGTAGCCACGTGCATGGGTTCGTTTACGTTAAAATGAAGGCACACCAGAATTGACACAACCTTAACATCAGTTATGCATGATCAACTTCTATTATTTCCTATTATTATATGACATAAGTAGTTTAGTTACATATGTATTCAAACTATGATGTGCATGAACCACAAGAACAAACTGTGATGGGTAAATAAAACATAACGTGATCAGATCATACCTCCTAGTCGACTGCGAAAAGCGGTTCGAGGCCTACAATGAAACGAGCAAAAACACCTCGCCCCGATATGAACAAACTATTTCCGATTTGACAACGATACGTATAGCTTTTATAGTTTTTACTTTCTTATCTAACAACACGTTTACGCCTCATACAAACTGGTCTCACATCAGATTTTTGGTTCACGATTAATGGTTTCTAGGCGTATCATATTCGTGGTTATATATGACTCCTTTATAAGTTATTCATTTGTAGTTTTAACGAAATAAACTATTTGGTTCGCGCTATTATAAACGTATATATATATATATATATATATATATATATATATATATATATATATATATATATATATATATATATATTTCATTTGCTATCATGTGTCGACCCAAAGTTTTATGTGATGTTATATACGTGTCAAACGAGATCAAAACGAAAAAAAAGAGCAAAGATTGAGACACGATACCCTTGCATGATCGGATGGCAAAAAGAATGAGGAATCAAGGCTCGAACCATTAGTCAAAACACAAGTCGAATAAGCCATCTACACACCCTTTCGAAACAGCAATCGCACACAACCAAAGCCCACTTTCGAGCCTCCAACTAGCCACGTTTATACACCAAACGGAAACACATTCGGACCCTCCTTGCACCTTCCTTAGTCACGAAACAGAATGGAACCAAGGGAAAAATTCCCCAGCAGCCGTATTTTGTGTTTTGAAGTTTTTTAAGGTTTTTAGTTGTTTGCTAAACTTGAGGGATTATTATACGGTTCATAAAAAAATGTGTAAGGTGTGAGTTGAAATAGGAATGTCGTGTGGTGGAGATAAGGCAACAATGATATATGTATCTTCTAATATGAGTGAATGATTTGGTCCAATCCTCCTCAATTAAGGCGTATGAAATAATATAACAAACTGGAACTTATCCAAGAAGAAAAAAAAAAGAAGTAACGTGTGGGATTTGAATAAGAAAATGCATTTCATTTTAGTAAGGAAATAAAAGAAAACGTGTGAAATGGCTACAAGGTGTGTGTCGTTTATTATGTATAGTTAGGATGAGATTTATATTTTATTTTCTTAATCATATTATTAAGGATTAATCTTGTATAACATATATATATATATATATATATATATATATATATATATATATATATATATATATATATATATATATATATATATATATCATAAATTTAGTTAATTAACTTAGGTTAGATTCACAAACTTAGGAAAAATTCAAATTATATAGGGAATTTAGGCAAGGCGGATTTTCGGGTTTTACACAACAATTGGCAGCTCCCCCATTTCGCTAAGAGTATCGTTTTTATTCATAACATATCTTAAATCATTGTCAACTGTAGTGTTGTGAAAACTACACACATAAACATTTTTCATCATTTAAAAAACAACGCGCCCAACATAATCTGCAATTAAATCACTCATACGACACTACTGCATCACTTTATAAAATTTACTGCACCACACATAAAACTACTGCATCACTTTATAAAATTTACTGCATCACTTTATAAAACTCCATGTTGACAGTGGTAGCGATAACTAGGCAACATACATATGTTTTTACTTTTATTTTACTAAGTATCTGCGATGTTCTATGTAAAAATAGAATTTTGATGCAGTAGGAAATAAACAGTAACAAAATAAACTATGATGCAGTAGGAATTAAATGTGATGCAATATGAAATAAACTTTGATACAGTAAGAAAATAAACTTTGATGCAGTTGGAAATTGAATAACCACTAAAAGTTTGATAATTTACCACCAAAAGAAGCACGTACCCAGCAAAATAGGATCTTGGTTTAAATTCCCTCACTTCATCACAATTGAAAATCAAGTGCATCGTTCATACAAATAAGCGAACAAACATATTTTGACCCATATTGCAACCTACGGGTAACCTACTGCATGCATTCATTAAACCTACTGCATCATCATTACAAATACTCACACAAGCACTTTTCGAAATCTAAAACACACTACGCAAAACCAAGTCAAACAATATTAGCCACAAAACACACCGTACTGCATCAATTCATTAAAACTACTGCATCATCATTACAAATACTCACACAAGCACTTTTCAAAATTTAAAACATACTACACACAACCTAGTCAAACAAACTTGCAGCAAAAGACATCCTACTGCATCAATTCGTTAAAACTACTGCATCATCATTACAAATACTCACACAAACACTTTTCAAAATTTAAAACATACTACCCACAACCTAGTCAAACATTACTTGCAGCAAAACACATCCTACTGCATCAATTCACTAAAACTACTGCATTAGGCATTCAAATAAACTCATATACACTTTTTGAAATCTAAAACACACTACTCACAACCTAGTCAAACAATATTAGCCACAAAACACACCCTACTTTATCAATTCATTAAAACTACTGAATCGTCATTACAAATATTCACACAAGCACTTTTTGAAATCTAAAACACACTACATAAAACCTGGTCAAACAATATTTTCCGAAAAAACACATCCTACTACATCAATTCATTAAATCTACCGCATCAGGCATTCAAATACACTCACATACACTTTTCGAATTCTAAAACACACTATGAACGACCTAGTCAAACATTATTAGCCACAAAACACATCCTACTGCATGCATTCATTAAACCTACTACATCATCATTACAAGTACTCACACAAGCACTTTTCGAAATCTGAAACACACTACGCAAAACCAAGTCAAACAATATTTGCTGTAAAACATATACTACATCAATTCATAAAAACTACTACACCAGGCATTCAAATGTACTTACATACACTTTTCAAATTCTAAAACACTAGGCACGACCTAGTCAAACAATATTTGCTGCAAAATACATCTTACTGCATCAATTCATTAAAACTACTACATCATCATTACAAATACTCACACAAGCACTTTTCGAAATCTAAAACACACTATGCAAAACCTAGTCAAACAATATTTGCCGCAAAACACATCCTACATCAACAATTCATTAAAACTACCGCATTAGGCATCAATTTATTAAAACTAGGCATTCAAATACACTCGCATACACTTTTCAAAACCTAAAACACAGTAACCTAGCCCATGCTCATACGAGACAATTTAAAAGCTACTGCATCTCATACCAACTGCTAGTGCATTAGCTAAACATTCAAGTACGCAAAGTCACTTTCGCACATGACACAGACCGCATCTAACCTAACTTATACTCATACGCGGAAATTTAAAAACTACTTCATCTCAGACCAACTGCTAGTGCATCAGCCAAACATTTAAGCACACAAGTCACTTTCGCACATGACGCAGACAACATCTAACCTAAATCATACCTATACGTGGCAATTTAAAAACTATTGCATCTCAGACCAACTGCTAGTGCATCAGCCAAACATTCAAGCACACAAAGTCATTTCAAACATGACGCAGACTACATCTAACCTAACCCATGCTCATACGAGGCAATTTAAAAGCTACTGCATCTCATACCAACTGCTAGTGCATTAGCCAAACATTCAAGTACGCAAAGTCACTTTCTCACATGACACAGACTGCCTCTAACCTAACTCATACTCATACGCGGCAATTTAAAAACTACTGCATCTCAGACCAACTGCTAGTGCATCAGATAAACATTCAAGCACATAAAATCACTTTTGCACATGATGTAGACTACATATAACCTAACTCATACTCATATGCGACAAATTGAAAACTACTGCATCACAATTCAAATGCTACTGCATCAGACAAACAACAACTTTAAAACTACTGCATCTTAGTTAAAATTTAAAACTACTGAATATAAGTTACAATTAAAACACAGTGCATCATAATTTAAAATATAATACTTACTTGATGATACCTTAATCGATTTTTCCAGTTCAACTGATTTTGACTTTTTTATTTGATGAGACAGCAAATCAATCAGAAACTAATTCCTTTCACTTGTTTGACGAGAAAAACAATTCTCAGTTCGTGTTTTCAAAATCTTGACAGTGATTCTTCATCCCAAAAATCTTCTCTTCCAGTTCCACCTCTTCCTTGTGTTGATTTTTGACTTTTTTTGTTTGTTGATACCGCAAATCAATAAAAAAATAATTCCATTCGCTTGTTTGATGGATGATAGGTTTTATTTGGGGAATTGAAGAAGAGAGAGAGAGAGAGAGAGAGAGAGAGAGAGAGAGAGAGAGAGGAGAGAGAGAGAAGAGAGAGAGAGAGAGAGAGAGAGTGAAAGATAATGAAACGTTTTGTTTTGGGAAAAAAAAATAAGTGCCGGTTCAATTATCACTATCTACAGCTTTGCCCCTCAAGTGTCAATTATTTACAAAAATGACACTCCGCTTTTTTGATCTTGCAAGTTAGATCCAATGGTTGAGATGACTTCTCATCCTTCTCATTTTAAGGGACTTCTCATTGTATCCCCACCCTATATATATATATATATATATATATATATATATATATATATATATATATATATATATATATAGGGGCGTTATTGGGGTGAACAAGCTTAAAATAGATAAAATAGGTACATATGTGGACCGTTGGATCAAGCATCATGGATAAGATTAGATATTAAATAACTGAGGGGTGCTGTTATACTAACGGGGTCTACCCCCATTTCTGCAAACCCTCCCTAGTTTAGGGTACTTTTTGCAGTACCTTTTTCAGTTTTTGTCTCTTTTTTTTTTTTTTTTTTTTTTTTTTGTCTGTTTGCTGTTTTTTTTGTCAAGTCTTGGTTTGTCCAAGTTTTTGTTTGTCCAACATTAAGTTTTTGTTTGTCCAACATTTTTCCAGTTTTTTTGTCCAAGTGCATAAGCACACAAGCAATTGCACACAGGCAGATTGCACACAAGTGAAACAGATTGCACACAGGCTCAGATTAACACGTAATCATCATCGCCGATTTAGAAAACCATTTGCACAAGTGATAAAAAAGTGTTAGGCTCGGATATGAAGGTTGCAAAGTGATAAAAATATCACTTTGCCATCCTTTCGGTTTTTAGAAAACCATTCGTCATCGCCTTTTTTTAATTTTTTTTTGTCCAAGTGCAGATTGCACACAAGTGAAACAGATTGCACCCAAGTGCACAGATTTGCCCCCAAGTGCACAGATTGCACACAAGCAGATTGCACCCAAGTGCACAGATTTGCCCCTAGGTGCACAGATTGCACACAAGCAGATTGCAACACAAGTTAAACAGATTGAACCCAAGCATGCACAGATTGCACCCAAACCAAGTGAAACACAAGTCTCACATTCCACACATGTTACACAAGGTTCACACTGCAAGTACTAAGATTCACTGCAAGTACTAAGATTCACTGCAATTACTCACAAGAAAGTAAAGATTCACTGCAATTACTCACAAGAAAGTAAAGGCTCCACAGAACCACAAGAAAGGCTCCATTATAAACAAGGCTCACAAAGAAGCAGATTGCCAAAAGTGAAAGCAAGTCTCACCACAAACAATATCACAACAATAACAAACACCACAAAGAAGCAGATTGCACAAGTAAAGCAACTCTCAATCAGTATCACAAGTGAAAGCCGCAAGTGAAAGCAACTCTCAATCAGTATCACAAATATATATAAACCCTATATTTTGTAAAGGGGTGGGTTATAATGACGGGGGTATTTGGTTAGATTAACCCTCACTATTTAAATATTCTAACAAACCATTTCTTTTCAGATTGCACACAAGTGAAACACAAGCCGCAAGTGAAAGCCGCAAGTGAAACACAACAAAGATCTTAGGCTGCCGAAATGTCTAATTCACGATTTAACACACAAGAGGTAACATTAGGCTCAGATTATATATTGGTGCAACATAAGCAAGTTTATGATATTTGGCTGCAACTTCAAAGGTTGCAAAATAATTTTTTTTTTTGCCGTCCATTCGGTAATGCCACGCCAAAATCAAAACTTTTTTTTTAAATCATCATCGCCTTATCTCAGTTTTTTTTAAACAAACTGTTTAAATCAAAATGCTTATCAAGTTTCAAAAGCAAACTGCTTAAACCAAGTTTCAAATCTACTTAAAATAACAAACTGCTTATCAAGCATATAAGCAGTTTTATAAGCAGTTTGATAAGCAGTTTCATCACAAACTGCTTATCAAGCATATTAGAGAGGGTTAATCTAACCAAATAGCCCCCGTCAATATAACCCACCCCATAGGGGTCAGAGCACAACATAATCACATATCACATACCTGTGGACTGTGGGGGTAGGCCAGAGCAGGTATTCATACCACTCAAAGGTGGCAGATCAAGGTGTTAACCTACCCACAGCCACAGGTATTCATCACCACAGAACCACCAACATCATCACATATCTCATTCAATTAGGGTTTCATAAAAATTGGGGGTTTTTTAAATTTATCGGTAACTCTTTCAATTAACATAGGTTAATTGAAAGATTTCAAGTTAATTTAAAAAAACCCCCAAAAATACCAAACCCTAATTTTTTAGATCTAATTAGGATTTTGTAAAAATTGGGGGCTTTTAAAATTAATCATTAAACCTTTCAATTAAAATTGACAGATTTCAAGTTAATTTTAAAAACCCCCAATTTTTTGGAGAACCCTAATTAGATCTAAAAAAGTATTATCGAAACAGAAGACAAGTTAATTTAAAACCCCCAAAAATACCAAACCCTAAATTTTTTAGATCTAATTAGGGTTTCGTAAAAATTGGGGGTTTTTAAAATTAATCAGTAAATCTTTCAATTAACATAGGTTAATTGAAAGATTACTAGTTAATTTAAAAAACCCCCAATTTTTTACGAAACCCTAATTAGATCTAAAAAATTATTTTTTTAACGTATAACCACAGAACCACCAACAATATCAAACAAGTGATTTTGTTGGTGGTTATATCAAAAAAACATCACCAGAGAACCACAGAACCCCCAATTTTTTTTCAAAACCCTAATTTATAAAAATTAGGCGTTTCATTAAATTTATATAGATCCGTTAAATTTAACCACAAATATTTCAATTAACAAACATTAATTGAAATATATCAATCAATTTTTGAAAAACCCCAAATTTTTTTATGAAACCCTAATTTTTCAAACCCAGAATCAGATAATCACGTAGCACTCACCATAAAATCCATCACATATCACATACCACATCACCTTCAAAAACCCCAATTTTTTTATGAAACCCTAATTTTTCAAACCCAGAATCACATATCTCACACACACGCTATCTCTCTATCTCATCACATATCACATACCACATCACCACTCACCATAAAATCTGAGTGATTTTAGATCTAAAAACGTTTTTAGATCTAAAATAGAGAGAGAAACAGAGAGATAGAGAGAGAGATGAGTTAGCGTGTGTGTGTGTGTGTGAGAGATTATGATAAGATAGAGAGAAGCGTGTGTATGTGTGTGTGACAACTGTCCCATTAAAACGCGTTTTACATTTTTTTTTATTTCTTGTAAATGTAAATGGTAAGTAAAAAAAAAAAGGTTATATGTTGTATTTGTAAAAAAAAGTATTTTGTAAAGTTATTTGTAAAATGTAAAAGTTATTTGTAAAATGTAATAAAATTTGTAAAATGTAATAAAATTTGTAAAATGTAAACGTTATTTGTAAAAGTTATTTGTTTAAAAATGTAAATAAAATTTGTAGTAAAATTTGTATTTTTTAAACGTTTTAAAAAAGTATAAGTAAAAAATTGTAGTAAAAATTTGTAGTAAATATTTAGTACATGTTGTAAATAAAATTTGTAGTAAATATTTATCACCGCCTACAACGGCGATTGGTCGACCATGCGGGTACTTAATTATTAATTCATTGTTTTTTATTATTTAATAAATAAGCACCCGAATGACCTTTAATTAATTCATTGTTTTTTTCAGATATCTTTGAGTATCTGGATAGCTGGCTAAATAATTACTCAGACATGTTTGTCTCGTACATTACCGACCAATATCGCTCATACGGCCAGACAACAACGTGCAGAGTTGAGGCTCACCACGCGTTGTTGAAATTATATTTGGACGGCACACAGTCCAAATTAGACAGGTTATTGATGTCGGTCGATAAAATTCTCATTTCGCAAGAAAATGGGATAAAAGAGAGTTTTAATAGAAGCATGAACGAGAAACTAAATAAATGTGATGTATCACTATTTGAAGAATTGTTTTATAAAGTTTCCAAACATGCTTTCGAACTCATGTACAAAGAACTCCACCGGCCGATCACCGCAGACCAATGTAGCCATAAGTTGCAGTCAGTATATGGACTACCATGCTTTCACATCATGCAATACTACGTAATTCATAGTAAGTATATTAAATTTATAACTATCAAGTTGTTTTCCTCATTAATATCAGTAATTTATATAAGTCACTTTTAATGAATTCAGGACGCCCCATTCCACTAGAATTAATTCCTATTTTTTGGAGAACCCTATCTGTTCTGTGGCCTGTTATAAATAGGCCACCGCCTGAAGATGGCTCTTCCAGTGATGATGATGATGATGATGATGATGATTTTGATCATTCGTTGAAAAATGACTTTCGACAATTCATGAATATTTTTAGGAAAGCATCGGAATTTGTCAAGAAAAATATGTTAAGGAAGATTAAAGAGATATACGAGCCTGAATCTGTTAGCACACGTGAACCTGCTATTCTGAAAAATACCCGTGGACGTCTGAGCGCAAAGGACAAAAAGGGCAAGGCTACACAAGTCCCGGACTTTAATGAAGTCCCGGACTTTAATGAAGTCCCGGACTTTAATGAAGTACCAATCGTAGATCACCGAAGAAGTACAAATTCAAGATCTACAAAAGTCCCGAACTTGCGGAAAGAACCTCCAAGACATAGTTCTTACACGGGTGATAGTCCACGCCACAGATTATATGTTGGAGATAATGTGAGCAATGCTTTTATTGAGCATATTCCATGGCTTTTCCGTCCATACGTAATAAGTATATATAATGTGGATGGTGATGGAAATTGTGGGTTTCGGTGCGTTGCTCACAGTTTTGCTCAAAACGAAAATAGTTGGGCCGAAGTCAGACATATGTTACTGCAAGAGTTAGCCAGACATAGTCAAACTTACATAAGTATGTGGTCGCAAATTGACTATGACCATCTTCGCTATACAATAGACTGGTTCAATGGAGATGCACCTAGAGGTCGCTGGATGTCGATGCCAAACACGGGGCTGGTTATCGCTTCAGTGATCCACCGACCTGTTGTATTTATATCCGAGCATGGTTGGAACACATGTTTTCCGCTTTTTACCGGGCCAAGCTCATCACCAAGAACCGACCCTATTGTGATTGCCCGTGTGGGGGAGTTGGACTATGCTCACTTCATTGTACCGACGCTAGACCCAAATTTTCCACTTCCGCGTAACCACCCACAATGGAGGTATTTCAGAGAGCCAGTTGCAGCCGCATGGGAAACTTTATATCAACATCGACTAATGCAGTAAATAATTATACAGACAAAACATTGTAAATGATTATTGATTTATGTTGTAAATAATTATACCGACAAAACATTGTAAATAATTACTGATTTATGTTGTAAATAACTGTTTTTATTATATAGTAAATGATTGAAAATTTATTTAAATTAATAATAACATTATTGATTGATGTTGTAAATTATTATGCAAATTCTTTGGCCAGGTGGAACGAAGAAATCCTTTCTTGTGTCGATGTAATAAAGGATTCATTATAGTTTGTTTGTTAAAAATAAATTTCTTATAATTTTCTTAACATGTAACAGCCAGGTACAACTAACTATGGGTGTCGATACTTCATGTGGAAAGACGAATTTGAAAGGAAGTACTTTAATCAAGCCTCTTCTTCAACGCAGTGCTCAAACTGCGTTGCGAAAGATAATAAGATTGACGCGCTTGAAGCAAGAAACAAGCTGTTGATGACAAGAATAAAGACGCTGGAGATAAAGTTAGAATTGGCAAAGAATCCTGAGAATCACGCTTGTCAGTCGGGTGCAAGGCTCCATGATCTTTTAAATGATATGAATAATCTTCATATGTCGTAGATGTTGTTGTTTTTAAATAATGTGTTAACGTTGTTGTTCGTAGATGTTGTTGTTTTTAAATAATGTGTTAACGTTGTTGTTTAATTTAATAATAACAATTGTTGTTGTAGTTATTTAATGTGGTAATATTTAACGTGCTATTATACAAACAAAATAATTATACAAAACATTATACATATACAAAACATTATTAAACACAAATATACAAAACATTATACATGTACAATACATTTAATTTAAACACAACACACACAAAAAACAAAAAACAAAAAACAAAAAAAAAAAAAAAAAAAAAAAAAAAAAAACCGCTAAACGACAAAATAGGGAAAAAGTAAAAAAAATATATATTAAAAAGTACACCCTACTTTTATTAGAGAGGGTTAATCTAACCAAATAGCCCCCGTCATTTTAACCCACCCCGTGTGTGGCAGAATTGTAATTAAGTGGAACACAAATGACATTTGTCTACTAATTTTATAACACTTGTATATAAATTGGTTTGACTCTCATTAATACATAAGTTTTTAAAAATTAGATACGAACAATAATTCATTCGGATATCATGCAATTCAGAACCCTAATCCCCAAAATCACTCACTCAATCAAAAATCCCCAAATCATAGTTCTACAATTGTTCTTTAAAAAGCATCAAGAAAGGTGTATGTCCATTCCATACAAACGAAAATGGTAGTTTTTCAGAACGAAGTGATCGACATTGGGAGTGAAGAACAAAAATTGTTTGGTAATTGATACATTGATCTGCTTTTTAATATCTTTTTATTCAGTGAAAATAGTTTGTTTGTTAATTTTATTTGTTGGTGTTTGGTTGTCAGATCGACATCGACCAAAGGGAGATAATGAGGAGTATGAAACGATCGATGTAACTATTCATGGAGATAGTGAAGACGAACAAGGTATTTCTAAGACCGCAACTGTGTATGAGTTGGTTTATGTGTGTAACCTACTTTGTAAATTTTGTAGGTTAGTTGAATATGATTCATGTGCATCAGATAAACAATAGTTTGATATATGTTTTGAAAATAATCTGTTAGTTGATTATGTGTATTAGTTTCATGTGTTGTTTTAAATTTAGGTATATGTTGATTATATGTATTAGTTGAAATAGACTTTTCAAATAAGGTATTCGTTGTTTATGTGTATTAGTTGAAATAAATTATTGTGTATTGGTTGATTAGGATTCATGTGCATCAGCTGTGTATGCGTTTTGTAACAAGCTATTAAGCTTCAGTGAATTAGCAGTTTCAAGTTGCTTATTCAAAATATTTTGTACCCATCATGGGTAAGTGTGTATGAGTTGGTTTATGTGTAGTAGCGACTTATAGCTGTTTTGAAACAAGCTATTAGGTGAGTATGCGTATTTGTCTCATATGGTTGTTTTGGAATAAGATATTAGTTGGTTATGTGTACAAGCTGATTATGTGCACAAGTTGGTTATGTGTACTAGTTGATTAGGTGTATTAGTTGAAATAAACGTAGGTGTATTAGTTGATAATGATTCTTGTGCATCAGTTTCATATATGTTTTGTACTCAGATAGTAAGCTATTTTGTGTATTAGTTGATTCTAATTCATGTGAATCAGTTTCATTCATGTGTAGTAGTTGATAAGGATTGATGTGAATCACCTGCATATATGTTGTGTACTAGTTGGTTATGTTGTTGTATAAAACATATATGAAAAACAAGGATCTCGTACCTGTATATCCAGATCATGTGCCTTTAAATGTCTTGGTACTGAAACGTGAATGTGCTAGGTTGAAACGTGAAAGACTATTACCCGAAGTGCTAAGGTCACCTTATGTGATTAGAGAAGTATCACTGTTATATGGCATCTCAACACACGAACAAAGAGTTGTTGACTGCTTGTTCAGTGGTAGATTACCAGAAACGTAAGTTTCAATGAATCATTAAACACATAATTATAAGTGAATTCGTGTATATTGTTTAGTGTTTAACTCATGTGTGTATGATAGTGATATCGTGTTCAAGACACGATATGTAGATGGACAAAGGAGCGTGTTGGAAAGTCTGTTTCCGGGCATAGACATAGCCAGCAGGGTTATTGACATGTTCACGCATGTACTCAACAATGCAAAGAAGCACAGAAGCAAGCATACTGTGATGAGGCTTTTTTGCAACACATCTTTGGTGGTAAGTTATGAAGGATATGAAATACGTATCCGTTTACTATTTTTTTTATTGATTAAGTTTAGGGGTACAACTTACAAGCACAACTTCATCTGAATACAGACTAGTGACATGGCAAGCTGGGAATACGAAAAGGAATTAGGGAAGTTCGTAGAAAACATGGATAATGTATTGTTGAGGAGCGAGTATAAAACTCTTGAAGGCGTTGAATTGGTATGTATCAAATTACCAATCCTATAACCCATATGATTTCCAAAATTTGAGGTATATTTTGTTGTGCAACTGTGTGGCAGGTTTTCTTCCTTGCTATTAAAGGACGTCATTTCTTTGTAGTATATATGAACATTAAATATAGTGAAGTTCAAATTTTGGATAACATCCTCCCAACATATACAAATGAGGAGGAAAGATTCGATTTCAATACCATGCTACTGGTACATACGGTTTAATCATCTACTTTATTAGTATACTACAGAGTGTTTCTTTTAATAACAGAATTTTGAAAATGTGTCAATAACAAAATTTTGAAAAGAGGAATGCTACATCCACTAAGAGTTTACAAAATAATACCCACACAAGGACTTGTCAATTTGAAAAGAGGAACACTGCATATGGAGACTTGGTTTGCATGAATTTCATGTACAGGCAAAAGAACGTGCATAATTTTTACAAATAAGAGAGTGGATGATTAGTCTTTTATATCTTGTCATCACCTAAATATGTGCTTGGAACTAATTATATGGGTTCAAAACCTATGCTAGCTTCTGGCGGATTGGTTTAAAATGTGTTGCAATCTACTCATCTTTTATAGCCTCTGATCTTATTCTTTATGTTTATACTGTTATTAGGTACCCTGGCATGACAGAGGAGATGTTTGCTGAGCGTTGTCCTGTTTGTCTTGACATATGCAACTGTAAAGGTTTCTTACGCGATGTGTGCCCTAATGTTAGTTCCTGCACCTGATCTTTTGTTATCGGACATTATTGTTGTTTTTACTCTTACTCATATAGGCATATACATGAGTGTTCGGGAATGCTTATTAAAACTGCTTATTCCTGTTGAAATAAATAGAAGCAAATAAGTATGTGTAAAAAATGCAAGGCAGGAGATGGTGTTTGCATTTGCATCCCTTGTAACAAAACACTGTAATCAGATAAGCAACTCAGTTTGTTTCTATCCAAACACGTACACGTTTAAAGTGCTTCTATATATATATGTGTGTTGTATAAAGGAGAAAACAATGGAGGCTAAAATTCAAGGTACTTTCCATTCTCTTCTTAGTAGCTAATCTGTATGAGTACTCTCATATATTTGATTTGATTCTGTATTGAGGATGAATGTTTCATTCTGATGAAAAGAAGGCTTCAATTGAATGAGTTCATTGTTTCAGTACCCTCAGTGGTCATGGGCTTATTTGATTTTCTTTGTTTGATTCAAATAAATGGAAGAGATGGACTTGAATTTTGACCTTGCATTTGATTTGAGAAATGTTTGTATTCAAAATTTCAAGAAGGGTTCATGTTGCTTAATATTATGCCAACAAAGAATCATATAAAACGGTCTTTTATCTTTCTTTTATTGCCTTATGCGGATAAAATGATGATTGTGTATTTGTATTGATTTTTATTGGTAGAAGTATTCATAGGACTGACTGGAGTAGGAAAACTAAAAACCAAACCAACCTAAACTGGTTTGGTACTGATTGGGTCCCAAACTGGATCATTAGAGAAAACACACTATCTTTATTGTTTGTAAACGGTAATTTAAAAATATGCTTGATTTAAGTACGAGACGAACATATTTCATTATGTACCATATCAAATATTGTTATTCAGGTCCGAATTTGGTTTATTGATTCTCTCAGCTTAGACTGATTTTGCATGTTCTTGGTTTTATTTTTATCAAACTCGAGGAAAATAGTGTGAAAAACGCTCTCCTGTTAGTTCTTATTGCTCAATTATATTTCTTTCTCTTAATAGTGAGTTGGAATGATAATGCCATAATGGTATGACTTTGTTTACAAAAAAGGTGTGTTATTGCAATGGTTCATAGTTTATAATTTATATAGTTTTCCAAAGTGTATATTCTTGTGCAGGAATTTCTTTATCAGAGGTGCAACCGAAAAAGTCTATGTGTATAAGTGATGAGCGGATGTACTGGTACGTTTTTTTAAATAAATGTTGTGTTGTTAGAATATGTTTTTAGTTTGTATCGTTTTCTTTGGTTCTGTATTATAATACGTTTCTCGTTCTGTTGCATGATAAATGCAGTGACTGCTGTAAAACGTCAATCTTTGACTTGCATAGAAGCTGTCCTTCTTGCAATTATGACCTTTGCCTTCAGTGTTGCTGGGAATTGCGTGATGGAAACCTTCAGGGATACAAGGAAGAAGTTATCTTTCAGTTTGAAGATCCAGGTACCGAATACTTGCATGGGGGAAGAGCAAACGCAATGTCGTGAATGGCTCTGCTAATCTCCTTCAAAGAAAAAAGAAGCAAAACTATGACTGGAACACTAAAGATAATGGAACAATTCCATGTGCTCCAAAGAGTATGGGTGGTTGTGGGAATGGAATCTTAGTTTTAAAGCGCATAAAGCCAGGTAACAAGTTTTCAGACTTACTGGTCTCTGCAGAAAGTCTTCTAAAGAAGCACAAATTGGAGGAAGATATGCGAGAAATGCCTAAAGAATGGTGTACTTTAAAACCGTCAATTTACGTGTCTCGACCATGATGAAATGAATTGAAGTGTTTTCTGTATTTTGGATTTAATAAGTAGCATTAAGACTGCAATTTTAGTATGCTTTTGTGTTTTCAGTTTATTGTCGAAAAAAACTCGATGCTTACCGAGTAACCTTTAATTTGTGGTGTGTTTTAGTAAAAAACATGGAATGTGGATCTGCTATTTCTTTTATAAAAATGTGAAAGTGTTCTCCCATTGTTGATTATTGTACATCGTCATGCTTCTTCTTTATAAGAAAAAGACATATCGTCTGATTCTTAACCCATTGGAAAACCTGTAAGTCTTTTATTCTTTGCACACCTTTTGTGTTGTTTATTTCCTGTTTTTTTTGTAACCCTTCTTACATCTATAAATCATATTTTTCTGTATGTTTATCATTTAGAAAGAGTATATTTGTCACAACTCGTAATTTTAGGTCATTTT
Organism: Artemisia tridentata subsp. tridentata; assembly: GCA_021014915.2. Taxonomy (NCBI): domain Eukaryota; kingdom Viridiplantae; phylum Streptophyta; class Magnoliopsida; order Asterales; family Asteraceae; genus Artemisia; species Artemisia tridentata. The sequence continues at coordinate 260,595,083 of CP139506.1, forward strand.
CCGAATCTCGACAATTTACTATTCACGAATTACTATTCATCAGTTACTATTCACATTTCACTATTCATCGTTTTTGAGGTCAGTTGGTGATTTTGATAAGCTTTCGAAAATTTTACTATTCACGAAACACTATTCATTCCGGAGAGAAATCACTATTCATGATCATCATGCATCATCAGTAAGGACACATTATATAGACTAGAGTAGTCTACATATCATCAGTAACATCATCAGCACATTAGATCATGCACGGATATGCATCATTTCAATTTACGTATGCTTAATTTGTAATTAACGTTACCACTCAGTCATTACTACTAACATTATATCCAATACCCCCGACAATGATCCTGGTATATTTTCATACTAATTTTAATAATATAAAGATTATATTATTACTTTACCCGGGGTTTTTAAACCAATTACTATATTTTCCGTTAGGAGCTTATAACTCCGTCGGTTTACGATAATTTAACCCGAAAATTATTTTAACACCCGATTCTTATCAGGAATATGATTTTTCAATTTTTACAACGTCGTCATATTTTATTTGGTACCGTCAAGATTTATTTTTAGCTAACTCGGTACCCGGTAACACATAATACCCATCCAAATCTAGCTAAATCTTATACATGGGACAAGAACATTAAATGAGCACATGCATTTCATTTTTCCTCCTCCCATTTACACGCCAATGCCCTCCCTAAAAGTCCAAGATGCATTTAATTTGTTTGACAAAAATTTATTCTTACTAGATATGTATACTTCTTATAATTATTTTACACATACAAGTCTTCAAATAAACTAGCTTACATCAAAACTCTCTTATTCTTTTTCTCTCTTCCTTGATCGACCAACACAAGAACACCCAAGATCATTCATCAACTTTTGAAGTCCAAGTCATAATCAAGCTCTATTTACATTACTAGTTAGGGTTTTGTGTTAAAAACCCTAAGTTACAACACACTTTCTCATCAAAACTCAACAATATTGCAAGTAAGCTTCAAGAACATCTTTTTGATCATGGTATACTTTCATTTTATTGTTTTTCAAGTTATATTAATGATTGATCATGCAAAAATACAAGTTATCTATACCACTTTAATCATTTTCATCATAAACACTAGATCTATAAGTTTTTATTAACATCCTCATAAGATCCACCAATGTTGGTGATTTTTAGGACCCCATGACACCCTAAGAAGGTGTATGGTAGTTCAAGAGATGGTTGATTGTTGATTGATATGGTTTTGGACAAGTTAGTAACTAGGAAAATCAATTTTTGAAACAAAATAAAAGCTACTGCCACTATTTGTAAAACGTGGAAAGATCAGGGACTAAAGTGTAACTTTGGACCAAATATTTAGAAAATACATTCCGAGACGAAACTATGGCCGAAAACGGGGATAAAAACGAGTTAATAACGAAGGAGATATGATTTTCCGAAGTTAACGACGAAAACTATTTTTTGAAAATCCTTTGCTGATGAACAGTTGTCACGGGCTGTTTTGGGCATAAAACTTGATCTAGCCGTCCCGACTTATCAAAAATATGTTAATACGTTGTCCCACGATTCCGGGGATGTAAAGAACATAGAAAACGAGATTATAACGACCAAGATATTCACGTTTAAAACCCGACAACTATATTATTATTTTTGACAGCTTTTTATAAAGAAATATAGTACGTACTAAACTCTATATTTTCAAGTAACGACATTGGAGCGCCGTATTTCCTAACCATTGAAGCACGAATGTCCACAAGTTTATTTACACGACTACTAAACGTCATTTCAAGGTTTTCGAAACGCCAAGTCTAAATATTAACACTTTACGTACTAAATTACATGACTAGTTTTGCAAGTCTAGTATGGACATATTTTCCTAAGTTATGGAAACACTATAATTCAACGATAACTCTTATTTCCAAACTACGAGTGGTATAGACTTCATGTGCATGTACATTCATCACATCACTTCACAATCTAAGTAGATCATATCATTCATTCATTATAGGTCGTGCTTAGAGCCGAGCCTTACTTCATTCCGCTCACTATCATATTCACTATTGTCATTGTTGCTATCATATCAGGTGAGTCATAGCCCCACTCTTACTCTTTAATACTTGTTTTAAACTCTTTGGGGGAGATACATGCTTAAACTACTTACTTTTACTCAAGACAATTTTACTCATATGCTATGCTGTGCTTTTATACACTTAAACATGATGTGTAGTTTTATTACGACATGTGACTTAATGTGGAAAACTATTCTATACGCTATATTCTTTCACCACTGTTTAACTCCTGGATGGAGCCGACGGAGAGGTATTGATAGTACTATCGGGTTGACACCCCCACCCTTGGCCCGCGATTCATGGCTTTGGGTGAATATAATCCAGCTTTGAAGCATTCTTGCTTATTCTTGTCGTGAGGTTCAGTAGCCTATTAAACTTTACATTAAGCGTGCATATATCGTATACACATTTGACTTAATCATACTATATGTTAGCAGTGGGTTGTAAACACACAGGTTGCGAGTCTTGTATGGCCGAGGCTTGGAACTGAGTGGATTTACAATGCCTTTGCTGGGAAATCTTCATTCAAATGCAATTCATTTTACACTAAACTCTATGAACTCACCAACCTCGTGTTGACACTTTAGCATGCATTTTCAGGTATTAAGCAATGGCACGCTACGGGAGGTTTTTGACAGGGCATGGCATGGTCATAGAAGACTCTGATATTCATATGGGGACCGTTTAAACTATTTTAAGGGCCTATTTCCGCACTACTTTTAACAATGAAAATTCCACATTTTTGTTAAACAATGTTATTCTAAATGATTGAGTTGAAAACCGTTCTTTGTACTAGTGTTATGATACCAATTGAGTAGCACCCCAGCGACATGTATGCTTCCGTTGGACCCGATTTTGGGGGTGTTACAGATTGGTATCAGAGCATTGGTTATAGAGAACTGGGTGATTTTAAAACCTAGACTATAGCTACTTACACGAAAACTTAACCCTATGACTGCCACGTGCCTGCCTGCCAAGCTGATGCCTCATTTGTGGTTTGTTGCTGACATAATTGATGAGATTTGTATCTCATTATTAGATAGATTATACTAACTTATTCTCGTTGATTACTATAATTGTCTTCCATATAAGTATGCTTACATATCGTACGCGTCTCATCGTTACGCCTTTTCCTTGCGTAGTTTCATCATTCGACCTCGAGTTTGGTCATTTACCTTAGTCTTCCAGAACGTCTTTTCAAATGTGAAGGACATAGTATTAGTATAACTGAGCTGGGTATTTCAAAATTTATTGAACCTCGGTGGAATATAGACTGGTCATCTATATTCAACCAGGGACAGTGGGACATAGCCTGACCGCCTATGTCCGACTCAGAGATGAATTTTGCAATACTGAGAGTAGTTATAATAGAATTATGTCCAGATTGATTTTCTACTAAATTAATTCCTAATGTTATTTACCTTAGTTATATTTATTTACTAATTGATTTGATTGGTGTAAGCAATTCTGTCACACCCTGAATTTACCTGTTAGGCAGCGGAATGGAATACCGTGGTGTGACTTTCATGGCATCTCATACAACGTTATATTGAACGACCTAAAGTGTCGTTTTGAAAATACACGTTTGATCATTAATAAAATCAGAGTTTACAAAACATAGGTCCCAAAGTGTTGTTGCAAGTTTATAAAACAAAACCATAATAGATCAAATGGTTACATAAGTGCTTAAAGATAAGTTATGCAAGTCGACCCCGCGACTCCAAAATGGTCCAATGCATGTCCACACAAGCTAGCTAAATACCTGAAAATACATTGCTAAAACGGTCAACATAAAGTTGGTGAGAGATCATAGGTTTAATAAAAATGAAGTTATACGATAGCCACAAGTATAAAGTGCATGACATAAGTCACGTAAAAATGATTGTACCATAGCCTTAAGCTCATGACCCCGAAACTATGACTGAATTCTATGGTGCCCCTCAGAGTGTTTTGCCAGGCACTCAAATGAAAAAGACATGAAATGCATCCGCTTACTGTTGTTGGTCAAAACCAACACGGATGGAGGCGTCACCCTCAATAGATCTATCCACTCACTCTCGCTTACAGGGAATTAACGGTTCATGATATCTGAATAGGGGACTTTCACTTGGCAACACGGTAACTTAATCTATGTACAGGGAATTTGATACTTAGGCTCGTATATAAAATGGTTGCAATGTATTCTCCCCCGTGGGATTTGAAATGAAATAATAAATTGAAAACGGGGCTATGAAAACTCACCTGAAGTGATGATACAACAATGCTATGAAATCGGAATACTTGAAATACTTGGCAATAACAAGGCGCGAACACTAGCCGCTACCTAGAATGAATGCATGAATACTACTTGAGATCATGAAGTGAAACAATGAATGAACATGCACATGTTACCTATACCACTCGTACTTTGAAAATATAGGTTATCGTTGAAATTCAATGTTTTCTAACACTTGGTATAATTATGTTAACTTGTTTCGTCAAAACTAGTCGTGTAATAATGTGTATAAAACGTTCATGTTAGTCTTGGCGTTTTGAAAACCTTTGTAGTCATATGGTAGTCGCGTTAATAAACCTTTGATCGTACGTGTTCCAACGGGTAAGAAATACGGTTCTCCATAGTCGTTACGTGAAAAATATAGTTTCTAGTACGTAAACATTTTCCCATTAAAAAGCTGTCAAAAACTAATGTCAATTATCGATGTTTAAACGCGTGTATCTTGTTCGTTATTAGCTTGTTTTCGACGTTCTTTATATCCGTGGTTTCGTATTAACATGTACTAATATATTTTCAGTAGCTCAGGTCATCTAGGTCGCGTTAAACGCCTCAGTTTGTCCGTCGAATGTCGTCCAACAGCACGTAATTTTTCGGAAAATTAGTTTTCGTCGTTAAACTTGTAAAAATCATATCTCCTTCGTTATTAACTCGTTTTTATCCCCGTTTTCGGCCACGGCTTCGTCTCGGAATGTATTTTCTAAATATTTGGTCCAAAATTATCCCAAACTTACTGAGTTTCCCACGTTTTCATTTTAGAGACAGTAGGTATTTTATAGGTTCAAAAATGAGTTTTTTCTAGTTTATATCTAGTCCAAAGTCATCCAATCTACAACCAAACAATTCTCAATCCTACCATACACCTTCTTAGGGTGTCATGGGCTCCTAAACTTCATCATCCATGTAAATCTACCAAGGATCTAAGTATATAACAAATCTAGGGCTCAAAAGTGGTAAAAGTATAAATAGAGTGGTAAAGGCTAACATATGCATATAGATCTTGCATAAAAATGATATGAACATCATATTAACTTGGTAAAATTATGAAAATGAATTTTGTACACTTACTTGAAAGATTAGTGAGCAAATGAGGATGAAAACCTAATAAAACCTTGAGTTTGTATTGCAAAACCCTTATAGGAATACTAATAGGACTTGTTTATGTAATGATCTTGCAAAATTGATGATCCTTGCTTGTTCTTGTTGTTTAGGCCGAGCACCATAAAGAAGAAGAAGAAGAGAGAAAATCTTGAATACTTGAACTTTTGATGAAAGGATATGTGAAGTAAAAATGGGATAAACTTATGTATTTAGACAACAATTAGGTGTGGCATTAAATGGTGAGGTGAAGTTTGCACATTTTGGGGCTTTAGGGGGGGCTTGGCCGGCCTATTAAGAGAGCAAGGGGGGGCCTCTTTGGTGGTTTATGTAGTGATTATGGGTGTATATATGTGTAATTTAATTAGTTTTAGGTGTAATCGGATACCGTGTTTGCTAGAAATAAATTTTAACGGAGTTAATCGGGACATAATAAACTCATAAAAATTGTAAAAATATGTTGGGTACAAGTATTGAGTGTTTGGACAATTATTGTTTAGTTTTTACGAAAACCGTCGTAATTATATAAAACGTACGATATAAATTAAATAAATTCTCAGAATACCGGGTAAATGAATTTTATAATTTTCTTGATGTTAAAATGAGTGTAAAAATATATCGGGACCGTCGTGGGGATTGTCGGACGTGTTAGTCACATTTATTGATCGCGCGTTAACGTTTTAATTAAATTTAATTATACGTAAAACGTCAAATGTAATAAAAATGTTAATTTGATAAACCTACGAGTGGAATAGTATGAAAATGTCAATATGATGATATGCAGACTATTCCTAGTCCGTATGCAGTGTTCCCACTAATGATGCATGAATTTCGCAGCTAAACCCAACCGGTTACGCGAATATGAATACCCGTAAACCACGTTTACGATGAAATGAATGATGAACATGAATAGTGATTTCCTCCCGGGAATGAATAGTGTCACATGAATAGTAAAATTTCCGTACGCTTCTCGAAGTCTCAAACTGACTCCGAAAATGATGAATAGTGAAATGATGAATAGTGATCGGTGAATAGTAAATGATGAATAGTAACTGATGAATAGTGAATTGTCGAGGTTTGGAAAGTGACCTGAAATTGTGGGTTGTGACAGTCGCCCCTCCAAAAGGGAATTCAGTCCCTGAATTCAGTTGTTGTTGGTTTCAGAAGCAGGCTCGGGAAAAAGATGCGGATACTTGCGTCGCATTTGGTCTTCTCGTTCCCAAGTAAACTCGGGTCCTCTACGAGAATTCCAGCTTACCTTCACGATAGGAATTCGACTCTGCTTCAACGGTTTGACCTCACGGTCCATGATTTCGACGGGTTCTTCCACAAAATTAAGCTTGTCATCTAGTTGAATTTCTTCAAGTGGAATAACGGACGACTCGTCGGAAAGACACTTCTTGAGGTTTGAGACATGAAATGTGTTATGAACGTTGCTGAGTTCTGACGGAAGTTCAAGCCTATATGCAACCGGACCAATCTTTTCCAAAATCTTGAACGGTCCAATGTATCTCGGGTTTAGCTTCCCGCGTTTCCCAAATCGGATCACGCCCTTCCAAGGCGAGACCTTCAACATGACTTTGTCTCCAACTTGAAATTCCAATGGTTTGCGTCGAACATCTGCATAGCTTTTCTGTCGACTTCTCGTACTAATTCCGGTCCAGTACATTGTACATCACCGACTTCGGCCCAACAGACTGGAGAACGACACTTACGACCATAAAGTGCCTCGAATGGTGCGGCTTTGATGCTAGAATGGTAGCTGTTGTTGTAAGAAAACTCGATCAATGGCAAATGGTTAGCCCAACCATTTCCAAAGTCAATCACACACGCTCTAAGCATGTCTTCTAGCGTCTGAATTGTTCCTTCACTCTGACCATCGGTCTGAGGATGGTAAGCAGTGCTCATGTCTAAGTTAGATCCAAAGGAATCTTGCAATGACTGCCAAAAGTTTGAAGTAAAACGACTATCCCTGTCGGAAATGATGGAAATTGGTGCACTGTGCCTTAAGACTATTTCCTTGTCACAAAGTCTGGTAAGCTGCTTCATGGAATGAGTCTCTTTGATTGGAATGAAATGGGTTGATTTGGTGAGACGATCTACTATAACCCAAATAGCATCGTAACCACCTGAAGTCTTGGGGAGTTTAGTAACAGAGTCCATTGTAACGTGTTCCTATTTCCATTGTGAAATTTCTGGTTTCTGAAGTAATCCCGTTGGTTTCGGGTACTCGGCTTTTACTTTAGCACAAGTATGGCATTTGCTGACATAAGTAGCTACTTCTACTTTCATGTTTGGCTACCAATGAAACCTCTCGAGGTCCTGATATATCTTATTAGAGCTTGGATGAATAAAGTACTTCGACTTGTGTGTTTCATTAGGAAAGTACTTCTTGAGGTCTGAAAGGTGAGATGAGTAGTATATATGTTGCTGAACTCTGGCGGAAACTTAGGTTTGTATGCCAACTGACCGGTTCTAACTAGAATCTGAAATGGTCCAATACCGAGAGCTCAATCTATCGGGTTAACAAAAATTGTATCATGCCTTTCCAAGGCAAGGCTTTCAATCATAGTTCGTGCTTCCGCTTGAATCTAGGAGGTTCATTGTTCAAGGATATCAAATCCGAATGATGTGCATCATGCACCAACCTAACTTCCACTGTTTTCTCATTTCTTGTAACTGATTCTTGACTTGTGAAATTCCCTTTGTTGTTTCCCAGTTTAGTTCTAGGCCCGTGAATTTAACTTTCCAAGTTCAATATGTAAATGTGTATATGGTCACTTCGGCCATAGGGTGTCTTAAATGGTGCCTTTATATATTCCCGTGATGGCTATATTTGCTGATGGTGAAATTCGTCAATAATCGAAAGATTATTCTAATCCATTCAAAGTTGGTTATGTGGTGTTGAATACATCCTATAGTGCTCAGGTAGTTCTCTTAAGGATTCGTCGGGCTAACGATGGTAGAGCGTGTATATCCGATTAGAAAAGGAATATCTTAAAGGAATTGCTAGAAATCTGGGGGGTATGGTCTATCCTTTCGCCGTTTCTATGTCATGAAATATCCTTCATAATGTAGAGTCTCTCCTAGAGAAGTCAATGGTAAAATTCAACTTAATGGCTGAGTGAGTGATGAGTGGTGTAAGTATCCGGTGGAAGTTTGTTAAAAGGGGTGTTCATGAAAGATTCCATTTGTTTACAAAGTTTTTGAATGAAGATTGTTATTAATAATTCCTGAAAATGTGACTATTTTCTTCATGGCATAATTCCTCCTGAATTATACATAGGTGATCAGGCTATGTATAATTGAGGACCAACGATGCGATGCTTGGTTAAATTGAAACGGTATTACTTTACCCCAAAAGTTTTAGATGGTGTTCAACGTGTTGTTTTGATAAATGGTTTTCTAGATATTTCCTTTGAAAGTAACATGAAAATTGTCTCGCGTAGCGGTAGTAAATACTTGATAAAATGACGGAAAATCCATTTATAAGGTGGTACAAAATGGCTTATTTTGAAAGTTCTGAAAAATAATTCTCCCGTAGGGTAGTAAAATAACTTGCATTAAATTTGTTGAATGGTTCATTGGATACATGGATGAATCTTTCGAAATGGTAATAGTCTACTAATCTGCCAAGAGTGAAATCAGCTTAATCCCTAATAGGATAGTGGTATGTTGTTGTGGAACGATTGAAAATGGAGCAATTGAAATAGAAATGGAATAAACCAAGGTTGTGATTATCGGGGAAATAACAAAAGATAGTTATTACATTGGATAGAAGAGTGCTTATACAACTAGGTTATGTCAACGTACCAACGGAAAAATACAACGGATAGATACGACCCTAAGGGCTCGAAATACGGTTTATGATATAAGGCAGGAATTCCTTTCCTTAAAACCTGAGCCATAAGTTTCTGAGCCATTCTGTTTGCCTCATCAAATGTTTGCGGGTCAGAAGAGATCACATCTCCACAGATGTTTTCAGGTAAACCACCAATGAAGTTTTCCAACTACTTCTCATTATTAGGAACCATAGACGGGCATAAAGTAGCCAACTCTTGAAACCTTCTGAGGTATGTCTCAATGTCATTACCCAATGTCACTAGTTCATAAAACTCGACCTCCAACTTCTTCACTTCCATGCGTGGACAAAACTTCTTTGTCAACAAATTCTTGAATTCATCCCATGTATGCTTGTTTGCATTATCCTTTCCAATGAGCTCGGTGTAGGAATTCCACCATGATATAGCTTCATCAGGGAGTGTACTAGCAACAAACTTTACCTTAGCTTCCTCGGGACAATAGCATAGGTGAAATACAGATTTGGTATGCTCAAACCAACGAATCATAGCAATGGCTTCTTCAGTACCTTTGAATTTGATGGGATTACCACTTTTGAAGTCCTTATACGTACACTTTCTTCCATTAGTTCCATTACTAGCTTTCCCAGATGTCTCTATCTGAGGAGCAGCCTCAACGGCTCTTTCAACCACTAGTGCTTCAGCAATACTATTCTTAACAAGCTTTTGGATAGCTGCTTGTGTCATGTTCGGTGTAGCCGATGTAGTCTTAACTTTCCTTGGTGCCATGTTTCTTCAAAACCATAAAAGAATACAACCATGAGTACTCGTAATAGCAACGATCATTGTTCACTATGTATACCACCACAATCATGCGTATATCCTCATAACACATGAGTACAACACTTGAAAATTTCGGTCTACATTGACCGGTGTCATAGATAGCACAACCATACCCATATAGTAAAGTCAATACTTGGGAATCTCGTTGTACAACAATCAAAATACCACAAGCTTCTTTGAACTACGCCACACTTCCCGTGGCTAGGATGATAGTAAAAGCGAGTAAAGGTAAAAGCTAGGATGATGTCCTTTTCAATGAATCCAGGGTTGTGGCGTCATAAGGTTAAGATGTGTCCTGAAGTGAGGTCCGGGGTTGTGCATCGCTTCATGTCCGAGATAATGTAGATTCCAATCCATTCTTGAGGAATCTATTGATGTTCCTGTTGAGTCCGTGATCTTGGTGTTATCCACAAGATGTTATCTAATTCATGTCGAGTGAGAATGGGAAAAGGGAAATGAATATGGTCGTACTGACAGGCAAGGTTAGACTCCCGAATCTCGAAGGTCTCGGTGTCGTATCTAATTGGTGGGGTGTTGTTACGATGACCAATGATGAAATCCAACTCATCGGCTTAGAATGTGATGTAATCAAACTTGGTAATGAAGAGGGTGTTGTGAAGAGTTCTCTTGTGGTGGTGTAATATTGCTCAAAGCATCTTGTTGGTTCATTATGTCATGGAAGTATGAGTCAGTTATACCTGAGATAGTATAGAGTCCTTGCGAGGAATGCCACTCTTTGGCGATTTGTTGTTGCTCTTGTTTGGTTTGTGGGGCATCCAAACCCTCACGTGTAGTCTCAATTAGTTAGAGATCATCATCTAACGATGAAGAGTAGTAGGTTGTCTAACAGTAAGGGCTCTCGAACTCTCATCAACCTTAATCTATAAGGTGGTGTAGTGTCCTTAGTGGTAGATGGTAATGGTGTATCAAATCATGTACGCTTCTCACGCGGTAAGTTAAGTATGTGGGTAGAGTCCCTGAGATGTGATGGTATAAATGGGGTTCCATATGATGATGATGAAGTCGGTGGTGATAACACTGAAGGAATCACTACCTCTTTTACGCTATCTTGCGATGTCTAAGCGGTAAAACTGGAGTATGCACTATGGGACGACCAATAGTGGCATGAGTAGCTGATACTGGTGGTAATACATGAGTAGTGAGTGTTCTAATAGTGAGGGAATGAAGATATACTATCTTTCTTGCAATAAACATTCTAATAGGTCCATAAGGACTAAGCATGTACGTCTTATCAAATGGTATACTCTGTATGGGCTGAAGTAATAGGGACATCCCTGTTTCTAAGGTACCTTAATGGTGATAATGATGGTGTAGATGCGACTTTACCCTCCTCAAGGGCTCGGTCTCGGCATCGGATGTCATCCATAGTGAGTATGATGTAGGGTCAACTGGTGAAAGAACGATGTGATGTATGAGTAATGGGCACCCTAGGAGTAGAGGCAACAAAACGTTCGCTCTTCCTGGACCCCCGATCGTCTTACGACGTCGGAACATAAGAGTTGGATTCTGTGGAAACCGGAATAGTATGGGATGATGAATCTATAGGTGCACGAGTAACCAAAGGTGGTGCAATAAGTGAAATCTAAGGAGTAGGTGCAACAATGGGAGTAGTAGAAGACATAGCGTCCTCGATGTAGACATCAGAAAGTATAACAATAGGGCGGGAATTGGAAGACATATCTCTGTGGCAATAATGCAAAATGAAATGAATAACCCATGTAATGAATCCTCGTAAATAATAATGTGCACTTATGATGTAATGATGAGACGCTACCGTTGGGGTAGTTATAGTCTAGGGTATAAGGACAACCTAGTTCGCTATAACCATTGCTCTGGTACCAATCTGTCACACCCTGAATTTACCTGTTAGGCAGCGGAATGGAATACCGTGGGTGTGACTTTCATGGCATCTCATACAACGTTATATTGAACGACCTAAAGTGTCGTTTTGAAAATACACGTTTGATCATTAATAAAATCAGAGTTTACAAAACATAGGTCCCAAAGTGTTGTTGCAAGTTTATAAAACAAAACCATAATAGATCAAACGGTTACATAAGTGCATAAAGATAAGTGATGCAAGTCGACCCCGCGACTCCAAAATGGTCCAATGCATGTCCACACAAGCTAGCTAAATACCTGAAAATACATTGCTAAAACGGTCAACATAAAGTTGGTGAGAGATCATAGGTTTAATAAAAATGAAGTTATACGATAGCCACAAGTATAAAGTGCATGACATAAGTCACGTAAAAATGATTGTACCATAGCCTTAAGCTCATGACCCCGAAACTATGACTGAATTCTGTGGTGCCCCTCAGAGTGTTTTGCCAGGCACTCAAATGAAAAAGACATGAAATGCATCCGCTTACTGTTGTTGGTCAAAACCAACACGGATGGAGGCGTCACCCTCAATAGATCTATCCACTCACTCTCGCTTACAGGGAATTAACGGTTCATGATATCTGAATAGGGGACTTTCACTTGGCAACACGGTAACTTAATCTATGTACAGGGAATTTGATACTTAGGCTCGTATATAAAATGGTTGCAATGTATTCTCCCCCGTGGGATTTGAAATGAAATAATAAATTGAAAACGGGGCTATGAAAACTCACTTGAAGTGATGATACAACAATGCTATGAAATCGGAATACTTGAAATACTTGGCAATAACAAGGCGCGAACACTAGCCGCTACCTAGAATGAATGCATGAATACTACTTGAGATCATGAAGTGAAACAATGAATGAACATGCACATGTTACCTATACCACTCGTACTTTGAAAATATAGGTTATCGTTGAAATTCAATGTTTTCTAACACTTGGTAAAAATATGTCAACTTGTTTCGTCAAAACTAGTCGTGTAATAATGTGTATAAAACGTTCATGTTAGTCTTGGCGTTTTGAAAACCTTTGTAGTCATATGGTAGTCGCGTTAATAAACCTTTGATCGTACGTGTTCCAACGGGTAAGAAATACGGTTCTACATGGTCGTTACGTGAAAAATATAGTTTCTAGTACGTAAACATTTTCCCATTAAAAAGCTGTCAAAAATTAATGTGGATTATCAACGTTTAAACGCGTGTATCTTGTTCGTTATTAGCTTGTTTTCGACGTTCTTTATATCCGTGGTTTCGTATTAACATGTACTAATATATTTTCAGTAGCTCAGGTCATCTAGGTCGCGTTAAACGCCTCAGTTTGTCCGTCGAATGTCGTCCAACAGCACGTAAATTTTCAGAAAATTAGTTTTCGTCGTTAAACTTGTAAAAATCATATCTCCTTCGTTATTAACTCGTTTTTATCCCCGTTTTCGGCCACGGCTTCGTCTCGGAATGTATTTTCTAAATATTTGGTCCAAAATTATCCCAAACTTACTGAGTTTCCCACGTTTTCATTTTAGAGACAGTAGATATTTTATAGGTTCAAAAATGAGTTTTTCTAGTTTATATCTAGTCCAAAGTCATCCAATCTACAACCAAACAATTTTCAATCCTACCATACACCTTCTTAGGGTGTCATGGGCTCCTAAACTTCATCATCCATGTAAATCTACCAAGGATCTAAGTATATAACAAATCTAGGGCTCAAAAGTGGTAAAAGTATAAATAGAGTGGTAAAGGCTAACATATGCATATAGATCTTGCATAAAAATGATATGAACATCATATTAACTTGGTAAAATTATGAAAATGAATTTTGTACACTTACTTGAAAGATTAGTGAGCAAATGAGGATGAAAACCTAATAAAACCTTGAGTTTGTATTGCAAAACCCTTATAGGAATACTAATAGGACTTGTTTATGTAATGATCTTGCAAAATTGATGATCCTTGCTTGTTCTTGTTGTTTAGGCCGAGCACCATAAAGAAGAAGAAGAAGAGAGAAAATCTTGAATACTTGAACTTTTGATGAAAGGATATGTGAAGCAAAAATGGGATAAACTTATGTATTTAGACAACAATTAGGTGTGGCATTAAATGGTGAGGTGAAGTTTGCACATTTTGGGGCTTTAGGGGGGGGGGGGGGGGGCTTGGCCGGCCTATTAAGAGAGCAAGGGGGGGCCTCTTTGGTGGTTTATGTAGTGATTATGGGTGTATATATGTGTAATTTAATTAGTTTTAGGTGTAATCGGGTACCGTGTTTGCTAGAAATAAATTTTAACGGAGTTAATCGGGACATAATAAACTCATAAAAATTGTAAAAATATGTTGGGTACAAGTATTGAGTGTTTTGACAATTATTGTTTAGTTTTTACGAAAACCGTCGTAATTATATAAAACTTACGATATAAATTAAATAAATTCTCAGAATACCGGGTAAATGAATTTTATAATTTTCTTGATGTTAAAATGAGTGTAAAAATATATCGGGACCGTCGTGGGGATTGTCGGACGTGTTAGTCACATTTATTGATCGCGCGTTAACGTTTTAATTAAATTTAATTATACGTAAAACGTCAAATGTAATAAAAATGTTAATTTGATAAACCTACGAGTGGAATAGTATGAAAATGTCAATATGATAATATGCAGACTATTCCTAGTCCGTATGCAGTGTTCCCACTAATGATGCATGAATTTCGCAGCTAAACCCAACCGGTTACGCGAATATGAATACCCGTAAACCACGTTTACGATGAAATGAATGATGAACATGAATAGTGATTTCCTCCCGGGAATGAATAGTGTCACATGAATAGTAAAATTTCCGTACGCTTCTCGAAGTCTCAAACTGACTCCGAAAATGATGAATAGTGAAATGATGAATAGTGATCGGTGAATAGTAAATGATGAATAGTAACTGATGAATAGTGAATTGTCGAGGTTTGGAAAGTGACCTGAAATTGTGGGTTGTGACAAATTCCAAAATCGAGCCAATCTTTCAAAAGACCTCATTCCAGGATGTTGAATCCTATCTTTCTGACAGATTGATTCCTAGCTTGATTCTAGTGACAGTTCTTGTCTGATGAGTTGCGAAAATCAAGCTAAGAGTCAAGTAGTTACTCAAACCGATTTAGCCTAATCCCATGACAGTTCTTGTCTGATGAGTTGTGGGATTAAGTAAAAATCGGTTACCTAAAGGTCTTTTGAGGGTTATGCTCGAGATTGGGAAAGTTTGCCCTATCAAATCTAACCGCGAGAACATACGTATGTAGAACGAACGAGCTGAATTCAGGGACTGAATTCCTTTAACGGGTGGAGACTGTCACAACTCGTAATTTTAGGTCATTTTCCGAATCTCGACAATTTACTATTCACGAATTACTATTCATCGGTTACTATTCACATTTCACTATTCATCGTTTTTGAGGTCAGTTGGTGATTTTGATAAGCTTTCGAAAATTTTACTATTCACGAAACACTATTCATTCCCGGAGAGAAATCACTATTCATGATCATCATGCATCATCAGTAAGGACACATTATATAGACTAGAGTAGTCTACATATCATCAGTAACATCATCAGCACATTAGATCATGCACGGATATGCATCATTTCAATTTACGTATGCTTAATTTGTAATTAACGTTACCACTCAGTCATTACTACTAACATTATATCCAATACCCCCGACAATGATCCTGGTATATTTTCATACTAATTTTAATAATATAAAGATTATATTATTACTTTACCCGGGGTTTTTAAACCAATTACTATATTTTCCGTTAGGAGCTTATAACTCCGTCGGTTTACGATAATTTAACCCGAAAATTATTTTAACGCCCGATTCTTATCAGGAATATGATTTTTCAATTTTTACAACGTCGTCATATTTTATTTGGTACCGTCAAGATTTATTTTTAGCTAACTCGGTACCCGGTAACACATAATACCCATCCAAATCTAGCTAAATCTTATACATGGGACAAGAACATTAAATGAGCACATGCATTTCATTTTTCCTCCTCCCATTTACACGCCAATGCCCTCCCTAAAAGTCCAAGATGCATTTAATTTGTTTGACAAAAATTTATTCTTACTAGATATGTATACTTCTTATAATTATTTTACACATACAAGTCTTCAAATAAACTAGCTTACATCAAAACTCTCTTATTCTTTTTCTCTCTTCCTTGATCGACCAACACAAGAACACCCAAGATCATTCATCAACTTTTGAAGTCCAAGTCATAATCAAGCTCTATTTACATTACTAGTTAGGGTTTTGTGTTAAAAACCCTAAGTTACAACACACTTTCTCATCAAAACTCAACAATATTGCAAGTAAGCTTCAAGAACATCTTTTTGATCATGGTATACTTTCATTTTATTTTTTTTCAAGTTATATTAATGATTGATCATGCAAAAATACAAGTTATCTATACCACTTTAATCATTTTCATCATAAACACTAGATCTATAAGTTTTATTAACATCCTCATAAGATCCACCAAGGTTGGTGATGTTTAGGACCCCATGACACCCTAAGAAGGTGTATGGTAGTTCAAGAGATGGTTGATTGTTGATTGATATGGTTTT
Organism: Artemisia tridentata subsp. tridentata; assembly: GCA_021014915.2. Taxonomy (NCBI): domain Eukaryota; kingdom Viridiplantae; phylum Streptophyta; class Magnoliopsida; order Asterales; family Asteraceae; genus Artemisia; species Artemisia tridentata. The sequence continues at coordinate 260,611,685 of CP139506.1, forward strand.
GGACAAGTTAGTAACTAGGAAAATCAATTTTTGAAACAAAATAAAAGCTACTGTCACTATTTGTAAAACGTGGAAAGATCAGGGACTAAAGTGTAACTTTGGACCAAATATTTAGAAAATACATTCCGAGACGAAACTATGGCCGAAAACGGGGATAAAAACGAGTTAATAACGAAGGAGATATGATTTTCCGAAGTTAACGACGAAAACTATTTTTCTGAAAATCCTTTGCTGATGAACAGTTGTCACGGGCTGTTTTGGGCATAAAACTTGATCTAGCCGTCCCGACTTATCAAAAATATGTTAATACGTTGTCCCACGATTCCGGGGATGTAAAGAACATAGAAAACGAGCTTATAACGACCAAGATATTCACGTTTAAAACCCGACAACTATATTATTATTTTTGACAGCTTTTTATAAAGAAATATAGTACGTACTAAACTCTATATTTTCAAGTAACGACATTGGAGCGCCGTATTTCCTAACCATTGAAGCACGAATGTCCACAAGTTTATTTACACGACTACTAAACGTCATTTCAAGGTTTTCGAAACGCCAAGTCTAAACATTAACACTTTACGTACTAAATTACATGACTAGTTTTGCAAGTCTAGTATGGACATATTTTCCTAAGTTATGGAAACACTATAATTCAACGATAACTCTTATTTCCAAACTACGAGTGGTATAGACTTCATGTGCATGTACATTCATCACATCACTTCACAATCTAAGTAGATCGTATCATTCATTCATTATAGGTCGTGCTTAGAGCCGAGCCTTACTTCATTCCGCTCACTATCATATTCACTATTGTCATTGTTGCTATCATATCAGGTGAGTCATAGCCCCACTCTTACTCTTTAATACTTGTTTTAAACTCTTTGGGGGAGATACATGCTTAAACTACTTACTTTTACTCAAGACAATTTTACTCATATGCTATGCTGTGCTTTTATACACTTAAACATGATGTGTAGTTTTATTACGATATGTGACTTAATGTGGAAAACTATTCTATACGCTATATTCTTTCACCACTGTTTAACTCCTGGATGGAGCCGACGGAGAGGTATTGATAGTACTATCGGGTTGATACCCCCACCCTTGGCCCGCGATTCATGGCTTTGGGTGAATATAATCCAGCTTTGAAGCATTCTTGCTTATTCTTGTCGTGAGGTTCAGTAGGCTATTAAACTTTACATTAAGCTTGCATATATCGTATACACATTTGACTTAATCATACTATATGTTAGCAGTGGGTTGTAAACACACAGGTTGCGAGTCTTGTATGGCCGAGGCTTGGAACTGAGTGGATTTACAATGCCTTTGCTGGGAAATCTTCATTCAAATGCAATTCATTTTACACTAAACTCTATGAACTCACCAACCTCGTGTTGAAACTTTAGCATGTATTTTCAGGTATTAAGCAATGGCACGCTACGGGAGGTTTTTGACAGGGCATGGCATGGTCATAGAAGACTCTGATATTCATATGGGGACCGTTTTAAACTATTTTAAGGGCCTATTTCCGCACTACTTTTAACAATGAAAATTCCACATTTTTGTTAAACAATGTTATTCTAAATGATTGAGTTGAAAACCGTTCTTTGTACTAGTGTTATGATACCAATTGAGTAGCACCCCAGCGACATGTATGCTTCCGTTGGACCCGATTTTGGAGGTGTTACAATATTGTGTACTAAGATCGTGATATGAAATGATGTAAATTATGATACCATAAAATGAATACTCGACAAAACAAAAATTATGTGATGACCTTTTTGTTTTGGAGCTGAAAATATCAATAAAAGCTTCATTCATCATCCATGTAAATTTTCAAACAATACTGGTCCCTTATTGCACCATTCAAGATAAACAATATGTTAATTTGGCCCATGATATCCACGCCCTCTCTATTATGATATCCACGCCCTCCCTATTAACTTATGTGTACTTTATTTTATTTTTTTCCTTCTTTTGTCCTTTTTTGTCGGTTGTTGGTTTTTTTTTTTTTTTTTTTTTTTTTTTTTTTTTTTTTTTTTTTGTTATTTTTTTTTTGTTTTGTTTATGTAATGTATTATGTCTAATTTAGTTCACGTAATGTATAATGTTAAACGTTACCACATTAAACGACTATAACAACAAATGTTATCATTCAATTAAACAACAACGTTAACACATTATTTAAAAACAACATCATCTACGACATATGAAGATTATTCATTTCATTCAAAAGATCATGGAGCCTTGCACCCGACTGACAAGCGTGAACCTCAGGATTCCTTGCCAATTCTAACTCCATCTCCAACGTCTTTATTCTTGTCTTCAACAGCTTGATCTCATTATCTTTAGCAACGCAGTTTGAGCACTGCGTTGAAGATGAGGCTTGATTAAAGTACGTGTTTTCAAAATCATCTTTCCACATGAAGTATCGACACCCATAGTCTTTTGTACCTGGCTGTTACATGTTAAGAAAATTATAAGAAATGTATTTTTAACAGACAAATTATTTACATAACTGAGCAAAACGTATGATTATTTACCACTGAAAGAGGACATGCATAATACAGTCGCCCACGGCTACCTTCTTTCCCGGATTTCCGTTCTTTAATGAATCCTCTATCACATCGACACCAGAAAGGATTTCTTTGTTCCACCTGGACAAAGAATTTGCATAATAATTTACAACATCAATCAATAATGTTATTATTAATTTTAATAAATTTTCAATCATTTACGATATAATAAAAACAGTTATTTACAACATAAATCAATAATTATTTACAATGTTTTGTCGGTATAATTATTTACAACATAAATCAGTAATCATTTACAATGGTTTGTATGTATAATTATTTACTGCATTAGTCGATGTTCATATAAAGTTTCCCATGCGGCTGCAACTGGCTGTCTGAAATACCTCCATTGTGGGTGGTTACGCGGAAGTGGAGAATTTGGGTCTAGCGTCGGTACAATGAAGTGAGCATAGTCCAAATCCCCCATACGGGCAATCACAAGAGGGTCGGTTCGTGGTGATACGTTTGGCCCGGAAAAAAGCGGAAAACATGTGTTCGAACCATGCTCGGATATAAATGCAACAGGTCGGTGGATCGTTGAAGCGAGAACCAGCCCCGTGTTTGGCATCAACATCCAGCGACCTCTAGGTGCACCTCCATCGAACCAGTTTATTGTATGGCGAAGATGGTCATAGTCAATTTGCCCCCACATACTTAGGTAAGTTTGAATATTTGGATAACTGTCTAACTCTCGCAGTAACATACGTCTCACATCGGCCCACCTATTTTCGTTTTGAGCAAGACTGTGGGCAATGCACCGAAACCCACAATTTCCATCACCATCCACATTATGTATACTTATTACGTATGGACGAAAAAAACTGTGGAATATGCTCAATAAAATTATTGCTCACACTATCTCCAACATATAATCTGTGGCGTAGACTCTCACCCGTGTAAGAACTATGTCTTGGAGGTTCTCTCCGCAAGTTCGGGACTTTTGTAGATCTTGAATTTGTACTTCTGCGGTGATCTACAATTGGTACTTCATTTAAGTCCGGGACTTCATTCAAGTCCGGGACTTGTGTAGCCTTGCCCTTTTTGTCCTTTGCGCTCGGACGTCCACGGTTATTTTTCTGAATAGGAGGTTCACGTGTGCCAACAGATTCAGGCTGAAATATCCCTTTAAACTTCGATTTCATATTTTGCTTGACAAACGACGATGCTTTGCTAAAAATATTCTTGAATTGTCGGTAGTCATTGTCAAGCGAAATATCATCATCATCATCATCATCATCATCATCATCATCATCATCATCATCATCAGGTTCGCTGGAAGAGCCATCTTCTTCAGGCGGTGGCCTATTGATAACAGGCCACGGAACAGATAGGGTTCTCCAAAAAATAGGAATTTCATCCAGTGGAATGGGGCGTCCTGAATTCATTAAAAGTGACAAAACCTTGCCCACGAGCTATATTTTGCACCCAAGCCGTTAGTTGCTCGTCGGAACCGAACGTCTGAAAATACATCACAAATTTTATAACATTTTTTGATAACATTTTTTTATAACACTTTTTTATAACATTTTTTTATAACACTTTTTTATAACATTTTTTTATAACACTTTTTTATAACATTTTTTATAACATTTTTTTTACAACATTCACAACTTTTATAACAATTTTTTATAACATTTTTTTACAACATTTACAAACTTTTATAACTTTTTTATAACTTTTTAACATTTACATTTTTACATTTTTTATAACTTTTTTAACATTTATACACTTTTTAATACAACAATTAAAAAAAAAAAAAAAAAAAAAAAAAAAAGATAAATACAAAAAAAAACGCGTTTTCCCACCGGGGTATAAAAAATTTTCTCTCTCTCTTTTTCTCACACATGTGTGTGTGAAACGAGTTTATCTCTCTCTCTTTTCTCTCTTTTTCTCACACATGTGTGTGAAACGCGTTTAGATCTAAAAAAGTTTTACATCTGTTTTTGTTGTGATGGATTTGTTTTGATGGATTTGTTGTGATATGTGATATACTGTTTCTGATCTAAACAAGCGTTTTATCTCTCTCTTTCCTCTATGTTTTCTGTAGTTTTTTGGATTTGTGATATGTGATATTCTACGGTGGGTGATTATGTGATACATTGGTGGGTGATTATGTGATATGTGATTCTTCGTGATGGTTTCTTGTTAGATCTGTGATTTTTAGGGTTTCTAAAAAATTAGGGTTTCTAAAAAAATTTGGGGTTTTCTTAAAATCGTTTGATTTATTACGATTAAACATACTTAATTGTAAGATACGTGCTCTAATTGAGCAGATCTATAAGTTTTTTTGGAAACGCCTAATTTTTAAAAATTAGGGTTTGGGTTGGGTGGTTCTGTGGTGGGTGATTATGTGATTCTGTGGTGGGTTATTATGTGATATGTGATTCTTCGTGATGGTTTCTTGATAGATCTGTGATTTTTAGGGTTTCTAAAAAATTAGGGTTTCTAAAAAAATTTGGGGTTTTCTTAAAATCGTTTGATTTATTACGATTAAACATTCTTAATTGTAAGATACGTGTTCTAATTGAGCAGATCTATAAGTTTTTTTTGAAACGCCTAATTTGTTAAAAATTAGGGTTTGGGTTGGTGGATCTGTGGTGGGTGATTATGTGATATGTGATACTTTGTGATGGTTTCTTGATAGTTCTGTGATATGTGATATGTTGTGATGTTGGTGATTCTGTGGTGGGTGATTATGTGATATGTGATACTTTGTGATGGTTTCTTGATAGTTCTGTGATATGTGATATGTTGTGATGTTGGTGTTTCTGTGGTGGGTGATTATGTGATGGATAACCATTTAGGTGGGGCGTGGATATCACAGGCCTTATTTATTATCTTATTTGGTGGGTGATTATGTGATGTGATATGTTGTGATGTTGTGGGTGGTTCTGTGGTGATTATGTGGGTAGGTTAACACCTTGATCTGCCACTTTGAGTGGTATGAATACCTGCTCTGGCCTACCCCATTCCCCACAGGCTTGTGATGAAACTGTTTTTATTTTAAAAAACTTGATTTTGGCAATGGCAATGATGATTTTATAAAAAAAAAACTTGATTTTGGCGTGGCATTTCCGAATGGACGGCAAAACAAAAAAATGATTTTGCAACCTTTGATGTTGCAGCCAAATATGAAAGCAGTTTTGTTATTAATCTGAGCCTTTACCTGATTTGTGTAAAATTGTGAATTCGACATTTGTTGATGGTGGATTATGGTTGGTTTTCTCTTGTTGGTGGTTCTGTGGTTGTTGATATGGTTGTATTGTTTGCGAGCGATATCCACGCCCTCCCTACTATTTTAACCAAGCCCTCCCTATGGACTTAGGGTGTACTTCTTGATGGTGAATTATGGTTGGTGGTTCTGTTGTGGGTGAATATTTGATGGTGGATTATGGTTGGTGGTTCTGTGTTGGGTGATTATTTGATGGTGGATTATGGTTGGTGGTTCTGTGGTGGGTGATTATGTGATGGTGGATTATGGTTGGTGGTTCTGTGGTGGTTGATTATGTGTTGGTGGATTCTAGTTGGTGGTTCTGTGGTTGTTGTTGATATGGTTGTAGTGTTTGTGGTTCTGTGGTTGTTTTTGATATGGTTGATATGGTTGTAGTGTTTGTTGTAAGCTTTGCTTGTGATTGAGCTTTGTTTATAATCGAGCAAAGCTGCAGTTTACTGTTGGGCTTGTTTGTTTTTTACGGGCATGCAGTTTGGGAATCTTACTGTTTTGCTACATGCTTGTATCAATTTGTCATTGTGGATTGTGTTAACAATCCGTGATATCTGCTTTTGTGGATTGTGGAATCTGCTTTTGTGGATTGTGTTAACAATCTGTGATATCCAGGCCCCCCCTATTTGGATATAACCCTTGTGTGCAATTGTGTGGAATCTGCACTTGGACAATGGTTTTAACTTTGTGTTTCACTTTTGGTTATAAGGCGATGACGAAAACCGAATGGATGGCAAAGTGATATTTTTATCACTTTGCAACCTTCAAAACCGAATGGCATGGCAAAGTGATATTTTATCACTTTGCAGCCTTCGAATCCGAGCCTTACTAAAAATCTACATTTTTTTCTATTACGTTTTCAAATCTGAGCCTATAAGGCGATGACGAAATCCGCACTTTGTGTTGTGTGTGGAATCTGCAGTTGGACTTCTTGGACAAAAAAAACACCACTTGACCTGGACAAAAAAATACAAAGACACAAAAAAAAAAAAAAAAACACTTATTATTTTAACTTTGAAAAAAAAAAAAAAAAAAAAAAAAAAAAAAAAAAGCTGTCAAAAAGGCTGTCAAAACTGCAAAAGCCCTCCCTACTCTATGTAGGGAGGGTGTGGTTAGTGTATCCCGTTAATTTTGTTATAACTGTTCTTATGTTTTATAACGTATAGATAACTAATTTGTTGGGAATGGAGCGTTTAAGATGGGATTTTAATTGAAAGAATCAGATCATGCACAATAGTAAGATTACTAGAATACCCTTATATACACTATCTAATTAATTCATCTAATTTATTTTGATCTTGATTCATCAAGTTTGATCCAACGGCCCACAAGTGTGCCTATTTTATCTACTTTAAGCTTGTACACCACAAGAACGCAAATATATATATATATATATATAGTGTAGCGTTCAATGCAGAACCACTTTTTTGTACAGAACTTTACAGAACCACTAAAATTAATCTGAATCATTGGATGAGTTTGATCAAAGGTTAAGATTAAGTGTGCCAAAATTGCAATTACACATAAAATGAGGGTTTCTTTATTAATTAAACAAAAGACTGAAAAAGTATTATGGACCTTTCACAAAACACATTAATCCCTTAAAAGTAAATACCCGTCACTTTAATTTTTTAGATCCAATATTATAGGGAACATTTATCTCTGTTACTCAAAACCCTAACCACCCTTCTCACTTTCATTCTCACATCACCATAACCATAGATCTACCACCCATCCCCTCTTTTTATCAGTCATCATGATTGAAACTAACAAGATCTTATCTTTGCCTTTCGAAAAAAAAATAACAGTGTTCCTTTTATATCTATAATGGGATCCAGAATTGATCTCCCTTTTATATCAACAAATCCACACTTCTCTGTCTTCCTTCATCAAGATCTGACCGCCGCCGAAAAGAGAAGATCCACAGGAGACGCATTTTAATATAAAACAAATTGTGATTTTCTATCTTAGAAGTTAGATGTTCATTCTATTGTGGGCTTTTTCAGATTTCGAGATCCACAGGAGACGCATATTTGAAGAAGCCAGAATTTGCTCTTGAACGCATATTTGGGTATTTGATTTTGTGAAAGGAGTTTTTGTTTCGTTATATTTTATAATGTTCTGGGATTTTTTTTTAATATTTTTTTATGATGTAGATATGTTTCACATCCGGTAATATTAGAAAACATATGTGTTTTAGAGATTGTAAGATGGATACCAACTGTTAAAAAAAGTAATGACTTTTTTAGATGCATTAGTTGTTTTTTTCTTGATTTATTCATTAGGTGCAAAGTCATTGTTTTGAAGATTAAATATACGAGTAATAAGTAATGACTTTTTTAGATGCATTTGGTGCAAAGTCATTGTATTCAGTGTTTTGTTTGCAACTGGTCCTTGTTTTTTTTTTTTTTTGAAAGGTAAATTTCAACTTAGAAACGACCAACTTCGTTCGCGAAGGCCCCATCGCCACCCCGCCAGACTATGTTGTTTTAACCGGGTCCACGCTGATCTCAGGTGGTAACGGGTTTTCCCCGGAAACCGTACTGCCTCCACACAAGTTACCTTGCTGGAGTAACAGCCGGATGAAAACCGGGCCATTGCTCAAGTTCTAACCCCAGCGGCTAGGTCTAAGGGGCTCGAACCATCATTGCAAATATATCTCCGGAACAATATGGTCTGCAAGTGGACCACAAGTGAGGACTTCCCGGGTGGTCACCCACCCGGTACTACTCCCACTTGTGGCTCGCTTAACAAGTTAAGCCCCACCCACTAGACCACAAGTCCTTTGATGGGTCTCCGGAACAACTGGTCCTTGTTTTGAAGATTAATTATAAATAAGAGTATTTTTTAAGACCAGTTGTTTTTGGATTTTAGCATTAGGTGCAAAGTCATATTGTGAATATAAAGGTGATTTTATGTTTGCTCGATGGGTCAATTAACACATCTTATGCTTAAATCGATTTTGATATATTTGAGCAGACATTGAAGCCTTGCATAATGTGAGTATACCATCTAAAAATGTGAAGCGTGCACATATGTTTTTGAAAGGCGTGCACATATGCTCTAATTAATTTGACGAGAAAACACAACGTGCACATATGTTCTGGAAGGGTGCTCGTATGTTCTAACGAATTTGATGAGAAAGTGAAGCGTGCACGTTTGTTGTTGGAAGAGTACACACATGCTTTTGATGACGTGCATATATGTTTTTAGAAGACGTGCATATATGTTGTAATGATTTTGATATACTTTTGTATTGAATTGTATTTTATTTAATATAATATTGTTGTAAAATATTACTTATGGGCTTATGTCTATTCATCTAATCTTTAGTAACAAGTTAGGTTTATACTAGTAACCTTATAAATAGATCCTACTTGTAACCTCTTGGGAATGATAAATCAATAAGAATTCTCTTTTCTTCTTACATCTCTCTTTCTTGTTTATGATTATTCACAACACGTTATCAGCACGAATTACTCAAAAGACAAATACTAAGCTTCTAAAGAGGAGAGGTACCTGGAAAAATAAATCGTAAAGGTTTACGATGCTTTAATTTGGCATATATCTCTACACGAGAGATAAAGGTACAATCAAATTTGAAAGCTACATAAAAAGTGAGGTAATAATATATTAGTTAATTATGTGTTGATCTAACATTTATTTTTATGCCGTTGAGCATTAATCCTAAAGCATACACATTAATATTATGTACTATTTATTTTTCCAATACTAACTGATGAGAATAGATACGTACGTGTCACCATAAGTTTGATTTCTAAAAGACTATACTATGTACAATTTCTCATGCCTTTGTTTTTTGTATATTATTTTTAGTTGGCATCTACGATTTTTGATTTGGTTATATTTCAACTTCATGTTATAGTTTATATAGTATTTATCAAGACCTTCGAGATCCATTATGGTGTTCTCAATCCTATTGATTTAAAGTTACATGATGGCTACAAAGAGAATCATGTTATGGTTGAAAACAACATAGCCATCATGTTATGGTTGAAAAACAAATTATTAGAACCTCAAGTTCTAATACGATTCTTTAATGAATCAATATCATAAACTCATGTTATGATTATATTTATTCATAATAAAACCTCAAGTTTTATTACAATGAATAAATTAAAAATACAATAACCTCAAGTTATTGTATCTCTTTTAATGAATCTCAAGTTCAGTTATCATTCTCTCAAGAGAATCACAATATCATAACCCTCACGTTATGTTAAAAAAAAAAAAAAAAAAAAAAAAAAAAAAAAAAAAAAAAAGTATGAACCTCAAGTTCTACAATGATCTCGTCAAGAGAATCAAAAAGTATCATAACCTCATGTTATAATTATAATTATGTTTTTTTTAGAACCTCGTGTTCTATTTTGATTATCAAAAGAATAAAAATAACATAGTCTCATGTTATGTTGTAAAAAAAAATAATTAGAACTTCAAGTTCTAATATGATTCTTTCATAAGAATCAATATCATAACCTCGTGTTATGAATGAAAAAAATAATTAGAACCTCATGTTCTAATTTGATTCAATTAGTAGAATCAATAGCATAACATCATGTTATGTTAGAAAGAAAAAAAATAATAATAAAACCTCAAGTTTTATTATGATTCTCTCAAGAGAATCAAATAACATAACCTCACGTTATTGTTACATGTTCTTATAGAACCTCAATTTCTATTGTTGTTATTTAATTTACCCATTGCGTTTATTTTATGTTCTGTTTGTTTACAAATCAAATATTTAACTGTTGATGTTTATATAGCCAATATTTCATCTAATTTACTTGATAGTGTAAATAATTTCAATTATATGATATATCTTAGCAAAGAAGTATTGTTCTTGGTGTATATAATATTTTGCATGATATGAATGGTCGAATGATATGCATGATATTTAACAAAAATAAAATAAAATTTGTATATGTATTATGACGATGATTGCTAAAGCTAGCCCATGGAATTTGTAAAGTTTTATGTTTTGTCGCTTTATTTGTCTAATGTGATTTATCATCTGGTTTATGGAAATGCTTTCATGTTTATTCTTAATATTCAATAGTATTATCACTGTCTCATGAGTAATATTACCTATATTATAAAACATTTTAGTGATATAAGCAAACTCTTATATGTATATAATTTGCTTGCCATGACAGTAGATGATAAATACTGAATGTTGCTATTCAATTGTGACAGTAGACTTGATGATATACGAAAAATTTGTTAAATGATACACTTGTTTTCTTTATCAAATTCAATGCTTTCGAATATGTTATTATTGTAAAGAAAAAAAAGAAAGTATTATTTAGTGATGCATGAAATCACTCTTACTTTGAGATTCGTTGGTAGTCTATGTGACGTGAAAAGAAAAATATCATGATAATTCCTTACGTACGCTCACACGCTAGTAAGGTGCTTGATAGCTCCTAATGAGCTAAACAAAATAGTCAGAGAAATATTATTTTTTTATAAATTGATCAACATAAAAACCTCCATTCTTTTAAGTGAATGTCATGAAGTGATCAACATAAAGATGTCCATTCCCTCAAGTGAATGTGATAAAATGATCAAAATAAAATCTCCATTCCCTCAAGTGAATGCGATAAAAAGTGTCAACATAAGATCTCAATTCCCTCAAGTGAATGCGATCAACGATCATTTATTAATGTCATAGATATGGTCACAGTAAAATGAAAAATGACCAACCACTAAAAGTGGGAAAATAAGAACGGAGCAAATAAAAATGTCATGTAAAAAAATACAAGTGTGTCAAATATATTACACACTATCTCCATAGATGTAAGAATCTATGCTAATATATTTTGAGATTTACATGAATGCTCCGTAAAAGAAAATATAAACTTGTTACGAGGAATGAAATTTCATATTAATGATGCATTATATTCTCTTGCATCTTCCTCGATAAGCCATAACATAAGTTTATGTGCCAAAATTATATTATTATGAGGCATGACCGGTTGGACCATCCCGAGTCAATGATGATGCGAATATATAAAAGAACCATGAGTTTCTTCAATGATTTTTTCATTGTCTTTATTGCCCTCAATAGAAGTTAATACTTCACCTACCACCATCAAATTAAAGTAAGGGCTCATTCCCTTATATTTTGGAAAATATCCAAAAGAGATATATATAGGCCTATACAAGTGCCATTTAGATCATTTTGATTTTAAAATCGATGCATCGTCAAAATGATCATGAAAGACGCAACATGAAGTTAGCGTGATTAGTGGCTCCGCTTATAAAAATGCGAGCATGTTTTCCATATTATATTTTTGGAAATGGTGGTTAGTAATTTCAAGTATTTGGTAATTATTGAAACAAGTGTCGAACACTTGTAGCTCATGTTGGTAAGCGAAATGCTTTTGTTGAAGTGTTTATAAACGTTTTCAATTAATTACAAAGCCAATAATTATGAGAGCAAAAATTAATGTTTATGGGGCATGTTATAAATGATAGAACATGAATTTGCATCATGCCAAAAGTTATAATGATTCCTCCCCATTGAACGGTTTTTAGGTCATGAACCATATATCTCTTATTTAAGAGTCATGTAATTGTGCGGCTTATAGTGAATCCACCACAACGCACAATGTGGGATATTGAGAATGATAATTCATTCGAGGGAAGAGAATGAGCAGCAAGAATTTGGAATGAATTATAATAATGTAAATGTTGATCCTCACAACACTAATGAATATGAACTTGGAGTTCATAATATAATTCATTTTTCTGATCTAGAAAATGCCAGACATATTTGTTGACCTAAACAGAGTAGCTAGATCTTTTATACGCTGCTAATGCTCCAACTTATATTTGTGTCCCGACTGGACAACCAATGATTGGTAATGTTTCTATAGCACGCCTGCAGCGTGATAGAAAAATCGATTCCAAATAAAAAGTCCTCGATATATAAAAATGGAGCAAGAAGTTAAGATTGGTCATATCGAGGTAATAAAGACCCCATAACAGTCTCGTACTGAGACACTAGACAAAGAGGATTCTAAAAGAACCTCATGTACATTTAAAACTATGAGATCTCAATAAATATAATGTCTAGTAAAATGTGGAATCGATAAGAATTGAATCGACGTCGATAGTACTATCGTATCTAATGATGCGCAAGATAACAAATTTATCACAAAAATAGCGCTATAATAACAGTGAGGATCTTGGAAATAATCTTGCAAGAAGTACAGTTGTAAAATGATTGGCCATAATCTAAAGATGCAAGTAACTAGTGAAAGATTGAAGTCTCTTCTGATGAGACATATGGGACTTGAAGTCCATACACATGAATGTGTAAACTTATTGGATTAGTATATGTCTTTATAAGAAAGCGAAATTAATGTACTGAATTTACATTTTCGCAAAGACGTGAAAATAATAATGAGATATGATCTCATGTGGTGGATCCAATAAGTATTTTGATATTATACAAGTCTGGCAATATGAGAAATATTGATATGCGCCTAAAAGTAAGTGCTCATTTGATGTTGAGATTCCTAAAAGGATATAAAATGCATGAAGCATGTCTCGTTATTTAAAATGCTTGAAGCATATAAAAAAATTTCTTGAGTATACAACTTGATCAAACCGAATAAATAATTGTATGAGATCAAGGAATATGAGCATAATTGTTACAATCGCCCTTAGTCAATATTTGTTAAAATGGGACATGAAATGATTATGTTTGCCCATGAAATTTTATAAAGATATCTGGATTTGACTATGGTATGTCAATGAAACTCCCTGAGAGTTTATGAAGGCGATTGAATGCTTAGAAACTAAACTTGAAATAAAAGACAAAGTTTGTCTTAGTTTACGAATTGAATATTTAATGATGATATCTTTATACATCATGAAAACTAAAGAAATATGATAAATATCTTTATATGGATATATGATGCTCATGTTAAACCATCCAAGAAGAATGCGTTTGGTTAAGATCGATGATTCAATACATCCAAGAAGAATGCGGTCTCAAGTCTATCAAAGGAAATCCAACCTTATTATATGAAGACAATGCGGCGTGTATAGCTCAAATCAAGGAAGGGTATATCAAAGGAGACAAAACAAAGCACATTTCTCCGAAGTTTTTCTTTACATATGATCTACAAAAGGATGGAGTTATTGATGTTTGTCAAATTCGATCAAGTAACAATTTGGCAGATTTATTCACAAAATCTTTGCCAACAAAAGTTTTTGAGCAACTGGTTTGGAAGATCGTCTTCGACGCTTGAAAGATATACATTATTTTGAGGAGGAGGAGCATATTATGCGCACTGCACTCTTTTTCCCTTTATCAAGTTTTTATCCCAATGGGTTTTTCTTGATAAGGTTTTTAATGAGGAAGTCTATGGCGTATAATAAATGATGAATATCCAAGGAGGAGTGTTGTAAAATATTACTTATGGGCTTATGTCTATTCATCTAATCTTTAGTAACAAGTTAGGTTTAGAATAGTAACCTTATAAATAGATCCTACTTGTAACCTCTTGGGAATGATAAATCAATAAGAATTCTCTCTTCTCCTTACATCTCTCTTTCTTGTTCATGATTATTCACAACAAATATATTTTTTTTTATGATATTTATGTTCTTGATCTGTAACAAAGTTAGAGGTTACATGTATATGTTTATATTTTTGGTTATAAATTTTGAAGATTAAAGAATGTACATTTAGAACATATGTGCAATTACCATTTTAAGTAAGAAAATGTACGCTAGAAACATATGAAGTTTACAATATTTAAAAAAAACACATATGCACTTGATTAAAAAAAAAAAAAAAAAAAAAAAAAAAAACATGTATGCTGAAAAAAAAAAATTAAAAAAAAAAAATTAAATTCCGGAAATTAAGGGATTAAAAAAACGTTTTTAATTAAGAAAAAATAAAAAGAAGGTGCAAATGTGTTTTACCATTATGCCATTTTGAATTAAATAAAAAGATTTAATAATACAAAATTTCTCATTGGTCCAAAGTGGTTCTGTAAAGTTCTGTACAAAAAAGTGGTTCTGCATTGAACGTGACCCTATATATATATATATATATATATATATTATATATATATATATTATATATATATATATATATATATATATATATATATATATATATAGTGTATCTTTATTTTCAGAACCCTGTTAAGTGCGGGAACTGCGAGAACCTTGTTTTAGCCATTGGATTTGTTGATCAAGGGTTAAGATCACTTGTGCCATAAATCTAATAAAGTAAAACACTAGATTAATTTTTTAAATGCTCGAAGGGTATTTTAGGGATTACAAAATTATATATTTTTAATTGTTCCTTATTAATTGGATATTAATTTTGAGAACACGTCTTCCTATCTCTCTCGTTCTCACATAACTGCCTCCTTCCCCTAGAAACCCTAGCCGCCCTCTCTCTATATCTCCTTCCTACACCACCATCTTTCACTGCTTCCCTCCCTAATAAAATCAGTGTTATTTGTTCGAAATATATATTATTTGAAAAGGGTTCGTGATTATTAACAAAGCCCGAAGAGTTACAACCAGGTAATATTGTCATTTATTTAGATTTAATAGATTGTTAATCGAATGTTTTTTTTTTCGATCTAAAAAAATTGACTTCGAATTGAATTTATTAAGGAAATTCAAAAAGAATTCAAAAAGAATATAAAAATTGTATTTTACTATAAAGCCCTTTTGAATTATTAATAATTTTTAATATTTAAAAAAATCTCATTGGTTTAGAAGGGTTCTCGCAGTTTTCGCACTTAACAGGGTTCTGAAAATAAAGCCCCCCTATATATATATATATATATAACGGTTCTGAGAAAAGACAAGATAGAAAGAGTAGTGAAAACATAATTTTATTTGTGTTGATTTTGATAATGCGCAGGAAATACATCTAGTTGGTATGGTTTAATATGCCATTTTGGTAGTGCTAAATATAAATATGAAACAGTATTTGACGTGGCGGGTCAAGGTGCCAAACCTGACCCGTGAACGAGTCCTAATAATCACCGGTTTTGACCCAAAATCATTCAGACGTTTAAGTAGGAGAACACCACCAAAACTCTCGAAAAAAGCTTGTACAAGTATTATACACATAAAATTGTGCCTTAGAGATACTTAAACGTCCTTTTGCACTATACATATATCATAAATTCTCATTTACGGTATTATCTTTTAAGCTTCATTCTAAAAAAGATACCAGATTTTAAGATTCATTCATGGAAAGTTGGAAACCACATGTTGCCAACTAGCTTTCATGAACTTTCTTAACAAAAGAACAACAAATTGAATGTGGGTTAATTAATAGAGTTTAAAAGATGCATCAAAGGTACATTCAGTGAAGTATGAGGTATAAAAAGACCTATTAGCTGTGACACACAAGTTTGCCCAATGCAAATTCATGTTCTTTAAGCCATTTTTACATCAATAGATATTCACTTGGTACGTTGATCTATTGTCTTGAGAGTCAGGTTAAGGAATAGGTACTGGTGCATATATGATATAATGAATCAGCCCCGTCATAAGAGGTTACAAAAAAGGTAGTATAAACCTAAGATTTTGGATGGTGGGCACTAATGCAATTAGAGCCTGAGTGTTACATGCAGAGTCCTATTTGCAACAAGTAAATTGGTTTAAGCTAGAATACAAGCTTCAAAACAGAAGCCCTAAAAATTTTAGTACATTGGCTGGCATAGAACTAAATAAACTCTTGATGCAATCGTGTATGAAAACTATGAATTCAGTTTTATACTAAACTAACTTGTGCATCCATACCCTTTACAAACTCTGCAACACACAATAAGGTATTCAGTCACCAACAACGTTTCTTTGTATTCAAATGTTGGTGCCATTGGAATGATAGATTCTAATATGTAATGACTATCACGTAGCGATGAGCTCTGAACTCCCCTGTTCACATTTTGAGAGTAGTCCATTTATATTTTTTATACAGAATAACAAAATTAAAGATGCACAACTAACATTAAGTCAGTCACTAAAATCCTTGAGGTCACGGATCTTTTGACATATTAAAAAGGGGGTATTGATACAAGCCGTTTGAAAGTATGATGGCGTATCCAATAAGCTAAGTAACCCACATAAATCGTGACACAAAGCCACAAGTCATCGTAACAACACAGGGGAAGCTTTACCCACATCACCGCAAGTGATAAGGGAAAAGTGAGATGCATGTACTCGAAAATCAGACTAGTCTAATCAATTTTACACACATTAAACAACACCCAGCCACGGGAACCGATACTTGAGAAAACTAACAACCACTGCTTCAATTCTCAACAAAAACAAGTCAAGGGAAAATAAAAAAGGTAAAAACAAAGACAGCTTTGCAACCTATCCCATTCAAACTTAGAAAGTCTAAAGGAAGGGATCATGATTGCGAGCCTAAAATTCTCATAAATCAGGAAACATCCAAAGTGACATTGCAAGCTGATAGTCAAATCCAGGAATCACAAGTTGCAAACGATGGTATCCGACCCGACTAACTTGCACCAAGTCAGCCCAGTGTAACCCCATAACTTTTACATCACACACTAATTATCGATTATATGAATCTTTTTTCCTAAAGAAAACATCAGAAATAACTATTCAAGGGTAGAAAACGTAAAGGGGAGTATATTAATAGATCAAGGGCCCTCATCTGTGGTTCCACAAGCACCACAATATGACTCTTATAGCCTCTTCTCATTAAGAAACTTGTCTAAAGTTGGATGCAAGCGGTAAAGTCTTGATCAGTATCTAGCCTACCTCGTACTCCCGCAAATTCGTACTCAAAAGTGTAAGTCCCTGCAACCAATTCCAGTTTCTTCTCAATTTTCTCTTTAACATATGCAAGTGTAGATGAGGGTCGGGTGAAGAATTGAGTCGCATTTTGTTTATTAGTGGCTAATATGATCACATCATCCTCCTCCTCCCAATACAAGTCAGAGTCATAGTCACTTTGAACGTCACTCAGTATCGGTCTCGCTCTCAGTCTCGTTCTCAGGCAACTTTCTGGACTTTCCCCCTGAAAAGACAACAACATTGTGTTTTTAAGGGAGAACCAATATAAAGGAAATGTTAATAAGGAGAAACAAAAGATGTTTGATTAACCACCATCAGGAGGAGCTTGTTTCTCCAATGCTTCCTATATTTCTGGTATTTTATTTCCTTGCAGAATGTTGAAAGATTTAGACTTCAGGATATCGGAAACAGATAGCTCACCACCAAGCTGTGCACCAGAGGCAAGCCTGAAACTAGGCAAAGACGTCTGAAGTGCTAACAGCAGGGCTCCAACACGCTTAGATGGTTTCGAGTTTTGGGCCATAAGAACTCAAATGCGTAATCAGTGTCATCTCCCGTGTAAACGCACCTCAAGGGTATAACAAGACAGTTGCAGTGAGCACTGCCCGAAAGTAATGGTAATATCCCATGCTCCTTAAACTTATAGGTATTTCTACAGAAATGTGGTTGGTGAGAACCAAGTGCTATCCCAACAAGCCCCTCCCGGGATTTTAAAGGAATTACACCAGAGCTGTCGTAATAATGAGTGATGTTGAATGAGAAAGGATATGTATCATCATCAGCAGCAGCAAGACGATAACCACACGATTTGAGAATAAATGATCCCAGAGTGAGTTATTTCTCCAATGAATGTGTAGCGGACGGGAACCCACTTTTCTTATTAAGAACCCAAGCTTGTCCAAGGGGGATGTTGAGTGATTCACAAACTTTTCGTAATGCGTCTTTGATTTCATCGGTTATAAGTATAGAAGCAGTAAGACCCTGTTTGATGACAAAAGTAGCTAGAGAGGGGAAATAAAAGAGTTTGAACAAGCCATTTCATTAAGGGCATATCAATTTCTACACAAGAACGAGAGAGCGAAACAGTTTACCATGTATGATCTTGGTCTAGATGCAGGATAGGTTTCCAACCCAGATTTCTACAAAAAGAAAAACAAAAGAATTAGATTATTATGGATACAACAACAACATACCCAATCCCGCAGGAGCAGGGTATGGGGAATTAGATTATTTTGGAGAAACAAAAGATAGAAACATGCATACCTCTAATGACAATTTTAACTGATTGAAAACTTGAAGAAGACCATTAAGCTTCATTAAGCACTGGAAAATGCCACAACAAGAGGATATTCGATTGGGAGTGAAATTATTAGGATGAAAAACAGGGATCAAGATACAACAAATGAATCCGTAATCAATAGCTTTTTGGAAAGAAGGAACCCTCAGGAAAACCCCGTGAGATCTGGAATCACCTCCGAAAAAAGGTTGATGTACGCCATAGGGATCATGTCATCACGTTTATCATTAGAACAACACCCAACCCTAAATCTGTAACGGTCTTAACAGGTGTCGATAGAAAAAGGTTGATTTGAAGTTGAAAATAAGGATTTTGGGCCGATTTTAGCGCCCGTGTTTATCAGTGCCCAAAACTGAATAAGCAAACCTTGATAAGGAGACAAATCAACACTAAGAAATGCATTTTATCTTCTCATGAACTTCCCAATATTCTGGGCAGACAGCATCTGTTTGAACATTAAATGTTTATATGAAACAGAAACAGCAACAGAAACAAAAACAAAAACAAAAACAGCAATCAAATAAAAAAAAAACAGTAATTTTACTCACGAGCCAGGGTGAAAGCCATTAATGCTTCATCTACTTATAATTTAGAATAATTATGCACTCTGAACTGATGAAAAACTCATTATGCATGACATACTTGAACTATTTATTCATTATGCATAATATTTACTTATGAAGAATGAATATTTTATGAAAAATATGCACATGCATAATGAATCATAAAGACCGGCATATTATGCATAACAAGATATAAATCGGTTCGTAGTTCATAATGAATATAATGTATAATTACATGAATCATTTTTCCTATTCATAAATAAGCCCCGTCATAAGAGGTTAGGGAAAAAGAAAATATAAAATTCTGGTATGGTTGAGAATTATTGACTTAATGAGTTAGGACTCGTATATGCAACAAGTAAATAGGTGTACGCTTATAATTTTCCTGATCATATCATATGTGACAATTATGAAATCAGTTTTGTACTAAATTAAACTAACTCATGTATCTGTTAGGTTTTGTGTATATTTATTAATATGTGTATGTCCGGTTTCGAACCCGAGACTCGGGATTGCACACAATACGTGAGAGTTTCAATGGTTTGAATAATTAAATATATTTTATGTATTTATTTATTCATTTCACTAATAACACTTAACGGCAGTTAGTACTTAACGGAGTTGGCCGTTAAAGGACTAATTATGCAAAAGGGAAAGAGAAGGATCTAGAACCCAAACCCAATGGGTTTTTTAGGCCGATCCAACCCATCCAATGGGGAAATCGGTTGGGCTTTCTTGAGGAGGAAGTTTGGAGGGTTTAGGGTTAGCCTATAAATACAATTCACTTGTATTTGGTTTTCACCTAATTCTAGTATCCCTAACTATAGCCAAACTTCTCCTCTCTTCTTCCTCTTAGCTCAAACGTACGACCCTCTTTTTAAGTTCACTTGAACTTGGTCGTGACTAGTAAAGCTATTAAAGTGTTTGGTTGTTAGTGATCTTGAACCTAGCTTTTCCCATTGGAACGCTATCATTACGTGTGTACAAGAACGAGTAACAAGCTTACTTTAGCTTGAGGTGATTTGTCCTATTCGACCGCATGGTGTTCGATCCACATAAACCCTAATTAGGGTTTATACCTTGTTCTTGGTGATCACGTGGTTACTTGTTTATCAAGTAATCAAAAGGTACGCATTTTCTTTTAGTTAATTAATTATGTGTTATGTAGATCCTAATCCGCTGTGCTTATGCTTTGATGTTATGTTTATGTTTATGTGTTTATAGTTTTATGATTCACATATTCCAACAGTGGTATCAAAGCCCGTTTTTAACATGTAATTAATTACTAAAAACACATAAAATTGGATCTATTTGATTATTGCATTCTTTGTGGTTTCTAAGTTTTTTATTAAAACTTTCAATTTTTTTTTATCGAAGTATTGCTCACGGTACTGTTCACGGTACTGTTCATCGGTACTGTTCATCGGTACTGTTCATCGATTTTTTTTTTTTTTTTTTTTTTTTTTTTTTTTTTTTTTTTTTTTTTTTTTTTTTTTTTTGATAAAAATTGTAGAAACCCTAGGATTGCATGTAATTTTTATGTGGTTAATTAATGAGTACAAGGTGACGTCATTAATAGTAGATTGCGTACAGGATATATTGACATGTTAATATGTTGTTATACATGATTATATGTGCAATATGGAATCCATGACAAAATCTTGCATGTTTTGTCATGGTATGTTTGATTGATTATTTGCTACATGATTTTTATATAGATCTTTAATTAGGGAAGACCCTAATAATATTAATAAAATTGGTTATGTGCAATGTGGTATCTAATTAGTCAAAACTTACGCGGCCAAATTTATTTGGCGTCTGTGGTCCATTGGGTACAATGAGCTCGAAAACCAATGGGAGTTTTGTTAATTATATACGTTAATATTCACATAGGATTATTAATAGGATTTATTCAAAAGGTTTGCATGTGGCTATATGATATTGTTAATAATCATATACGTGTTATTGAGGGTTTATTTTTTTTAATTACTTGTTCTTTGTATGTTTAATTATGATGGATTGTAACAACAAAGAGGGTAATTTTTCAATAAAAAATAAATAAATAAGCCTAATAACTATGAAACCTTTGTGGTAAATTTATTTACTACATAAATTGTTTTAAGCAAGAAAATCATAAGTGTTTAAATTGATTGATGCGACTGTACTAAGTGGTCGAAGCGGCGGACCTAATATTGACAAACTATAAAGTGGGTTTAAGGAGGTTTGACATTAAATTGTCATCCGAAAGGGGCGCGTTTTTAATTAGCTTCGGCGGACGTTTGCCTCTCCGCTCGCCTGTGCGTCAATATTAGACTTACCAAGTACACCATGATACATACGAAGCAT
The DNA here is from genome assembly GCA_021014915.2 of Artemisia tridentata subsp. tridentata. Classification (NCBI taxonomy): domain Eukaryota; kingdom Viridiplantae; phylum Streptophyta; class Magnoliopsida; order Asterales; family Asteraceae; genus Artemisia; species Artemisia tridentata. Next base: position 260,633,534 of record CP139506.1, read on the forward strand.
CTTAAGGCAATGTTGTAAGTTTCTCAACGCCTCAATTAAAACTTTGATGATTTGAGCTTATTAATGTAACGAATGAGTTAACTGTTTTGAAAACATATGATACAAAGATGAATGCATGACATCTTTGTACATATATTTTGATTATACACATCAAAATTTAATACCCTTAAATTTAAGTAATATGCCATCCAACTACTAAAAGGAACACCTAAGGTTTCATCCTACATCACTAGCAGCCAAAGCTGAATGTGATGTTCAAAGGGTGGTTGTCTAAGGGTAAATTGAGTACTTTCATTGCTAGCAGCCAAAGCTGATGTGATGAAATGACGTCAATTTACAGTTTCTTAAGTTGGTTAACTTAATTGAGCACTTTCATTACTAGCAGCCAAAGCTGATGTAATGGAACGGCGTCAAGGCATAAAGATTTGGGGATGAAACATGCTTACATTTGCAACTGAGGTTGGCAATATAATGTAAGTCCCATGATTTTAGGAATTGCAATTGGATATTGGCAATTGGGATAGACCCGTACCTTATTGAGTACTTTCATTGCTAGCAGCCAAAGCTGATGTAATGAAACGACGTCAATTTGGATCCTAATTTTCAATGAAAATTAAATGGTTAAATTTATATTTACCATGGGTGTTTAATTTTCTTGAAAAGTTATTATCGAAAATACTAAAATTGAATTTTGTAAATTCTTTTAATGTATTAAATGCAACGCTAAAACCGTAAACATGGAAAATTCTTTAGTAGTAAATTGATCTACACCCGTAGGGGTTTTGGATAGAGTCAATTTTTACTGAAAAGAATAAACCGAGTCTACTTTCCGTGTGAATAGTAAGACTTAATCCTATTCCTTTTCATGAGTGAGAAAGGTATAATAGAAAAATTAGAATTGTCTAAATTCTAAGAAATAACTCATGGCGAATTTTAAGAAATTGCACGTGTAGGAGTTATTAATTTAGAAGCTAGACTAATTACCGCAAAAATTGGTAAAAGTCAAACTAGAATGATTTGTCTAGTTGTTGTGCTTTAACCATTTAAAGGTACTACAAATCACTGTAGGTGATGGTAGACCTAATTGAGGAAGAAATTGCATACCCAACTTCTCAAGTTAATTGTATTGATGGATATTATCATCATTGACAAAGTAGAATACATTCTCTGAGTACCTTAGTATGTATTACGTAAGGGATTACTCAAGGGTGTAGGAAAGTAAACAGCACGCTATTTGTTTTTACTAGTTTTGAAACATTTATAATGTTGTCAAATCCAGTGGGAGCATTGTGTTGTAATTACTGAATAATGAGTTCATGTAGTGATCTTTAATTCAGTGGGAGCTACAAGCATTATATCTTGGTAGTAACCCATAATTATCTCTAGTATCTACTTGAGATAACTACTTTCCAATTATAGACACTTGTGGTATTAAGGATAGTCGTGTACGTTTCCTTACTAGACGAGGTGATTCTATATCTACTTATATCTATGACACAAATCATATTAATCTCATAAGCAAACTATTGACGTGTTGTTTATCTGATACGTGATGTTGTTCCATGCACAAGTGGGAGAAATCTTATTGTGTGCAAGCAACAACATAAAGAAATATGATTTAAGAGTTCTCTTGACTGTAAGGTAAGAGACTAATGTTCTAATGTGTTTTATACACATTCTAATATTAGAACACTTGGAGTTAATATCTACTTTCATTACTAGATATTAATGACAAGGTTAATTACATACCTTCATTTCTAGCAGCCTCAGCTGATGAAATGAAACTATGTTAATTTACAAGTTTCTAAAATTAGATAATTATTAGAACAAGTGTCGATATGAAAATAAGACTACTTCAAATGTGAATATTTATGTATTATTGCAATAACATAAATAAAAGTGAAGTAATCTTATACTACTTCATAATTTGAATGTTTATGTATTCTTGGGATGACATAAATATATGAAGTAATAAATTAACTTGAAATTATTATATGAAACCGAATTGTGGTGTTCATGATTACCTTGTTATACATGTTTATATTGTAGATATAAATATGAAGTCTTTTATTGCTATAAGACTTATAATAAAGTAAGACGTTAACTTGTTATATACAAGTAGTCATTGAATTGATTAATGACTTATAACGTAAATTGGGTTTATAATAGTTATGTCTCCTTGGTAAGACATAAACATAAAGTGACTTGATTAGAAGTACTTATGTTATAAAGCATGCAATAGGCTTGGAAAATCTATTATACCATTAATTGATTTAGTTGGTAAATAGGTAATCCAAAAACGAAATATATTTATCTTACATATTGTAAGAATGACTTACAATATTAATCCTAATGAAATACATAGTGTTTATGGTATGTTCAGTTAGGAGAATCAAACTCTTGCAATATTGTTTGATTAAGATAACTATATCTTCTTCTCTTCCTAAAGAACTCAAGGTTAGAAAATTGAGTATGGATTAGATGTACTCAATTAGACTCCAACCTAGAAGATTAATAAGACACCATTTATTATGGAATGTGTTGAATCACATTAAGTCTTAAAAAATTGAAGTTCAGAATTTGTTAAACTACTTGTTGGGTAGGTTGTTAACAAATTAAGGTTAGGAACTGTCAATATGTATTTGCAAAGTCCCAAAAGAGAACAATGATGTGTTGCTCTATTTGCTAAGTATTTATAGATATTCTATAAATTGCTAAAGGCAAGTGGGAGTTTTATCTTGATAAGATAATTTTACAAAATACGTAATCTTCTAAACACGCTAGCAAAATCATAATGAGGATTTAACATGTTAGTGTTAAATCTCAAAGATGATGGAATTATCAATTCATAGATCCGCAAGGATATCTCAAATATTTGTAGAATATGTTGAGGGTTATGAGTTACAGGATCGTTGTATGCCTGTTAATAAATTGCAAATGTTAATTTGGCAAATTACTCATACTATGAATAATAAGATGCAGTCCAAAAAGATAACTAGTTTTGAAAACGTGGTTGATCTTGAACTCTATAGTTACACTATAGAATGGAGATGAATTTCTACAAAGGAAATGAAAATCCTAGAGATTTAAAATTCTTGTGTAGAAATCATTATGGACGAATTATGTATGCATATTTAATATGTGAAAAGATTATCAATCACACTTAAGCAATTAAATGTGATTGAAATTCTTTCTAAGCACATTAAATATATAAAGATTATGATTGTCATTATCAGTTTCATTTATATGAAATTAATAATGGAATGTCAAAACTCTTTCTTGGATAATTACTTGAGCGAGGACGAAAAGTAATTGAAAGGAGTATTTGAATTCAAATAATCTTTAGTAGTATACAAAATACAAATCATTTGTAAATGGATTAATGCATGCATCTAGGAGATATACTCATTTTTAGTTATTAAATCTAGTTTTGATTTATAATTAAAATAAGGTATTTCTTAATATTCCTGAAAGCTAGTGGGAGTAATGTATTTATTTTCTTATTTCATATATGAAATAACATTCCATTAACGTTAACATTAAATGTTAAGTTTTAGTTTGGAATGAAACTTCAAATTTGAAATTTAGAAAATAAAACCTTGGAATATATGTTTATTATCATAAACATAAGCGGTAAATAATGATTCTATAAGAACATGATATTCTATTAGAAGGACTAGATAGAAACATATCTTTGAATAGATATGACATGAATAAAATTGGTTGACGAAAGGTTTATTCATGTACATCATGTTGCTTGTTGTATCATGCTTGAATTAAAGATGATTGACAACATTAATATCTAATTGTAATTATTAGATAGCTAAGTGTAATGGATATGGTTTAGAATTTACATCCTCAGCCTGGATTTGCTCCAAAATTCTAAATGTGAACCATATGGCAAATTATTGCTAAATTGATATAGTGGACAAATCTTGAAGGATTTGGAGATATCAATAAATTACACGATGCATGTTAAAAGTTTACGGAACTTATGAAAGAGCATATTGTTGTTTGCATACAATGATGCTAGAAAGATTGAGACGACACTCAATACTAGTCACAAGTGGGAGCTCATGATCCTTATTAGAAAACCATGTGTACTAGTTATGCTTAAAGCATAGTTGCATTATACATAAAGAATTAGAATACTTTAACTACAAATGTTTGGTAGTTTAATTGTCATAAATTCGCGGTTGAGGATGTCACGCAATTTATGGAATGTTATGTGGCAATATCTGGGTAGATGAATGCACACATACATAAATTTCATTCTTGAAATAAGTATTCTCAAAATTCCGATAGATCAAATTAATTGATTTATGCCTTGTCAACAAGTATGGTGGTCATGACTTGTGGCATATTCATTAATGGGAATTATCATGCTTGATCTGGTTAGTTTTTGGATAAGGGATATCAAAGCAATTATTATTTTAATGAAATAAAGTGTGGATAACGTTTATTCTCATTTATAATATTGTATCCTATATTTGCATGTTTAAATCCGTGAATAACTTATGTTATTCTAAATAGTCCGTTGTCGATTAATGATATGGGAATATCATTAAATTAAGACAAATGTGAGGATTGGTAGAATGTACTGTAAGGTTGAGACACCAATGTCACATGATATTCAATATTGGATAAATTGAATATAGGACTTATCCCAACCACATGATTGTACTTTATGGATCATCGTCATTAAGTAAATCATGAATATTTATCCTCAGACTTGAGATACCAGATAACTCCGAGGATGTAGCTCATTTTCTGTAAGGTAGTCTAACGCTATCCGTAAAAGGTGGTTATAAGGGCTATTTTCGGAGGTGATGCAAAGTTCAAGGGTTATGCTCGTAGTCAATAAAGGATTTGTTCCTTCAAATTTGTTTTGAAGTATAATACTGCTGGGCCCCTCGTAGGGTTGACAAGATGTTTGTGTGGCCACACCCAAAGTCTATCTGGAAGACGTTCAGATGATTTGGTAATCTTGATCAATTATTAACAACGAGAAACAGAATAGTTAATTATGGAATGATTTTGATCCATATCCATATTAACGCGGTATTAGAAACAAAAGGATAAGTATGATGATTAAATTCATCACGTGGTTTTTCCAGAAAAACCATACTCGGATCAAGCTGGGGGCATTGGGAAGGTTAAGCTAGACTGACCCATGTCATTACCATATTAATGATATAAATCGGTTCGTAGTTCATAATGAATCTAATATATAATTACATGAATCATTTTTCCTATTCATAAATAAGCCCCGTCATAAGAGGTTAGGGAAAAAGAAAATATAAAATTCTGGTATGGTTGAGAATTATTGACTTAATGAGTTAGGACTCGTATATGCAACAAGTAAATAGGTGTACGCTTATAATTTTCCTGATCATATCATATGTGACAATTATGAAATCAGTTTTGTACTAAATTAAACTAACTCATGTATCCATACCATTTTATACATTCTGCAACATATATAATCTGTGCTGGTTTCAAGCCTGTTTCATCAATGTTATATTGCTGTTTGTGTGGCACAGCTGTAGCAAACATGATCACTTCAATAAGATTTTTCTGGCTTTTATGTTGCTGTCATTTGCTGCTGATATCTATTTTGAACTAGTATGAAGACACAAACAAAGTGCAGAATGATGTTAGTTGGATATTATCTAAAGGGGAATGATTTGGCAGGAAATGATCTTTCAAGCGCACAAAGGGAAGTTGGAACTGAGATAAGCCCCTATATAGTATGAATACTTGGCGATGGGATTTACCATGAAGTTGGCCACTAAAATCCTTGATGTCAAGAATTTTTTAACAAAGGATGTAGTACTCAAAATCCAGACTATCAAACCAGAGCATGCCGAGCCACCAGAACCCATACTTGAACAAACAAACAACCACTTCGTCAATGCAACAAACATATTAACAGAAATGAAAAAGGTAAAAACGCAGACAGCTTTACAGACTATGGTACCACAGCCCATACCAACTAAGAAACCGGAAAGCAATGGCTGATTACGGGCCTAACTTTTGTTGACAAGATTCAAGTCAAAATTTTCTTGACATGGATTTTACATCACATACTATTTTTGGCATATATAAGCTTTTTTTTTTTTTTTTTTTTTTTTTCCCCCAAGAGCAAAACATTAAAAGATAAATATTTAAGGGGTAGACACAAGTAACATAATATGACTCTTATGGCCTCTTCTCTTTAGGGAGCTTTTCCAAAGTTTGCTGCAACTGTCCAAGTCTTGATCAGTATCTAGTGTAGCCCTTTCACCCTCAAATTCGTACTGCATTGAGTAAATCCGAGAATTCAAGTTAAACCTCTCCTCAATTATATTTCTAGCATATGCAAGTTTATATGAGGTTCGCGTGATGAATCGAGTTGCGTTTTCATTATAGGTAGCTAATATGATTAAATCCTCATCCTCTTCCAACAAGTCGGAGCCAGTTTGACCCACACACTCGCTCTCGCTCTCAGACAATTCACTTAACTTTCTCTTCACAGACTTTAGACCCTGCTCCCCTGAAAAATGAACATTATTTGTTGGGTTTTAATGCAGTAAAATAATATGAAGAGAGAAGTCAAAAATAGACAAGAGATATATTGTTGATTAAATACCATTAATAATAGCTTGTTTCTCCGACGCTTTAAGTATTAGTGAAAATTTGTTTTCTTTGAGAAGTTGCAAAGATGTAGAATTATGAACATCTAAAACATGTAACTCGTCACCAAGTTGTGCACCTGAAGATAACTTGAAATTTGGCAAACACGTCTTTAGTGTTAAGAGCAGGGGCTCCAGCAAGGTTAGATAGTCTCGAGTTTTGGGCCATAAGAATTCAAACGCAAAATCAACATCATCTGTGGTGTGAATGCTCCTCAAGCATATCACAAGACATCTGCATTCAGTACTGCCCGAGAGAAATGTCAAGATCCCGCTCACTGGAAGCTTATCAATATTTCTGCAGAAGCGTGGTTGACGAGTTTCAAGTGTCTTCCCAACAAGCTCGTCTCCTAACCTCAAAGGAAGCGCATCACAAGTATCATAATAACCCTTAATGACAGAAGAGAAAATAGACATATGATCATCATCATCATTTAAAAGATAACCACATAATTTGAAGACAAATAAGCCTCGGGTGCTATTTTCCTCCTTCAAAGAAGAAGGTGATGAATAGGAGATGTAATTGTCTTTGTGATTAAGAATCCAAACTTGAGCAAGCGGTAAGTGATGCGATTGACAAACGATCTCAAGTGCTTCTTTAATTTCATCTCTGGCAGGTTTAATAGCATCAATATTCTGTTTGATGGAATAGTACGTAGTACAGTCAGTATTTAAACACGCGAAAGAGATGATAAAATTCACCAAGTATTCCGTTTATTTCAACACCAAGAACAAAGGATAGAAAGAGTTAGTTACCTTGTAGCGGGGCAGTATAGGATACGTTTTCAGCCCAACACTCTGCAAAGACAAGTAAAAGCAAAACCAAATGATCAAACTATTTTTGTATCAATCAAAAGCTTCTATAAAAGAATGCCATTGAGATGGTCGATCATGTGTGTAAATTTAAGTAGTAGCGAATTAAGATAGAAACATAAATATACCACTAGTGACGATTTCAATTGATTGAACACGACAAGAAGCCCAGTCCGCTTCTTCATACAACACTGAACAACGCCAACAGGATAGAATCCATCGAATTGAGGATGACGATAAAAAAGAGGCAGCATGATACAACAAGTGAATCCAAAACTGATGGCGTTATCAAAAAAAGGAATCCCCTCATAGACCCAAAGATCTGGAATTACCTCTGGAAATCGGTTCATAAATGCAACAGTGGGTTTATGGTGGCATGTAGGCGGTTTCATACACAGTGTCCGATATTTGACTAAGTCAGGATCCTCAAAGGAAAAAGGTTGATTGGAAGTTGTAAGTAATTGTTTTTTACGTGTGGTGTGTACGAGTGCCCAAAACTGAAAAATTAAGCCTTTATAAGGAGACAAATTAACATTACAGAATGCAGACTTTATCTTCTCGTGAATGTCCCAATATTCAGGAAGAACAACATCTGTTGATTCATTTAGAGCGATTAAACAACAATATTAATCAATTAAAAAAACAGTAAGTGGTACTCACGGGCAGTTGATGGTGATGATATACTTTTCTGAGGTGGTTCAATTTGGCTCCAGAAAACGCGTCTTCCACGATCCCATTTGTTTGACGTGTTGCATAATTTATTTGCTGGAAGAACTGGAATAAACCTCCACCTTTGTTTGTTAGGAATATGAATATTCAGCAGAAGACTCGGTCACCCCGAGTACTTATTAGATCATCATAGCTCATTAGATTATCAGTAATATTATTAGTAGCTTAGTTATTAATTACTATTGTGGAGTGGGTCGGGTCTTTACCCTCTGTCAGCTCGCTCCACAGTCCACTAGGGACACAATATGTATTAGTATATATACCCCTTCCCACACAAGGGAAGGGTTGGACCTTTTCATTTAATCTAACATCACATTTGTTTCTCTCACTAAAAGGCTCCCACTTCTCTCTAGCTCTTCTCTTCTATTCGATCCATACAACCCTCAAACAAGTGATTCGTGTTTAGTGAATACCCTACAATTGGTATCAAGAGCCATGGTTAGGTCCATGAGAGTTGGTATTCACGAATTTGTGTAGTTTGTGAGGTGTTTATACTTGGGTCGTTTTGTAGTTTTCAAGATCTTTCTTGTTCGGTTTGTAGTTTTCAAGATCTTTCTTGTTCGGTTTGATTAGTTGCATACGGTTCATCTTGTGGTTTTGTTTAGTGATTAGAGGTTGTTTTATACTGGATTTGTGTAGTTCTTTAAGTTTTTCTTGGTTAGATTTGTTTAGATTTGTAGTTTTTAAGGTTTTAGTTCGGTTTGTTCAAGTAGCATAAATTTCATCATTGTACTTTGTTTAGTGTTTAGAAGTTGGTTTTCTTTGTACTTTCTAGCTTAAGAATAGTATTAGAGTGGTATTTAGTGCTTGGATTCACAGATCTAAGAACGGTGTGGTGATTTTGAGAAAATTCGTGGGTTGTAGTTGGGTTGTTCTTGGCAGCGGTTTGTCCATTTTGGTCGACTATTGGACTCGGTTTGTGTCAATCTTGGACACGGTTTGTCCTTTTTACTCGTTTAGGCAAAAGGACAAAAGACAGTGATAGTGACGTGCCTGGGAGTTTGTGCCTACTCGGTTTGTCCCTACTGCGCGTACTCGGTTTGTCCCAGCTGCGTATACTCGGTTTGTGTAGACTCGGTTTGTCTCAGAGAAATTTACTCGGTTTGTACCTACTCGGTTTGTCCCAACTGCGTGCACTCGGTTTGTGTAGACTCGGTTTGTCCCTGAAGAATTTACTCGGTTTGTGTAAATTTACTAGGCTTGTGTCTACTCGGTTTGTCCCAGCTGTGTGTACTCGGTTTGTGTAGACTCGGTTTGTCTCCGAAGAATTTACTCGGTTTGTGTCTACTCGGTTTGTCTCAGCTTCGTAGACTCGGTTTGTATCTGTTGAATCTACTCGGTTTGTCTCTCAAACTTGTATGCGGTTTGTGTCTTGGTGATTTTAGAAATTCCCGCGAAAGATTCAATTTCTCGGTTAAATCACAAGATCTGTAAAATCCCGTAGTTACTATGGCTACCACATCAAGTACATCATCAGATGATATTCAAGCAGCAGGATCTGATACTCGTCCACCTATGCTAGATAGGACGGATTATGAGTCTTGGGCACAACGAATAAGACTTTACTGCTTGGGAAAAGAAAATGGTGTTAACATTCTTAAGTCAATTGACGAAGGACCCTATCAGATGGGCACCACCAGAGATGTTGTTACAACTGGTGAAGATGGGACTGTAACTTTGGGTATTGATAGACCTAGAAACTATAATGATCTTAATGAAGAAGAAAAGAAGAGGTATGATGCTGATATTAGAGCCTCGAACATAGTCATTCAAGGTCTTCCAAAGGATGTATACAAGCTCATCAATTTTAACACTGAAGCCAAGGCTGTGTGGGACAACGTTAAAATGTTGCTGGCAGGGTCAGAACTCACAAAGGAAGATCGTGAGTCACAGCTGTATGATGAGTTCGAGCATTTCAAAATGAACCCAGGAGAGAATATCACAGATTACTATGTGAGATTTCATAAGTTGGTGAATGATATGAGGATGATCAGAATGACTATGCCCAATATCCAACTTAACTCAAAGTTTGTGAACAACATGACTCCGGAATGGGACAGATTTGTTACGGCCGTCAAACTCAACAAAGGTTTAAGGGATACTAACTATGAACAGTTGTATGCTTACCTGCAACAACATGAGAAGCATGCTCTCTATGATCGGGTGCTGAGAGAAAAGTTGAATCCTTCAACTACAAATGACCCACTGGCATTCATGACAAACATACAACCAACAATCCAATCATCATCCAATCCAAGCTATCACCAACTTCACTCACAAGTACCTGCTATGAGTTCACAACTTGACTCAGGCTACTCTCATACCGACAAAATGATTGACAACCTCACCAATCAAGTATCTCTACTGGTTCAACAGTTTCAAGCATCACTCCCTCAGACCAACAATCAGTTAAGGAATTCTTCCAACCCACGCAATCTAGCAATGGTGGAGGACGGGAAAATTGTGGTCCAGAATGTGCAAGGGAGAGCTGGTAGAAACATGGGTCGAGGTTATGTGCAGAACAGAGCAGGGAATGCCAATCAGGGGCAAGGGAAACAGATCAAGTGTTATAATTGTGGGGGGCTTGGACACATTGCTAGAAACTGCAATCAACCTAAACGTCCTCAGAACTCAGATTACTTCAAAGACAAGATGCTGTTAATGCAAGCTCAAGAAAATGGTGCTGTATTGGATGAGGAAGAGTTATTGTTCTTGGCAGGAGATGGAGGAAATACCTTTGATGAAGATGTGGATGAGAAACCTGTTCAGGATCTGGCACTTAATGATCCTAACATCTTCAAGGCAGATGACTGTGATGCATTTGACTCTGATGTGGATGATGAACCTACTGCTCAAACAATCTTCATGGCTAACTTGTCTTCCCTGGCCTCATCTCGTCAAGCTGGTTCTTCTAATGCATCCGTGATTTCTGAGGTACTAAAAATTTATGACACATATAATATTGTCGAGGGACATCAGATTCCCGAAGAAGTACATCAGGCAGTTGTTTCTGATTCAAGTGATGTTGATATGGATAATAGCAATATTGTCTCATATGAACAGTATTTGAATAGCAACAACTCGCTTGATGTACCAAATGGTGAATCCTTTGTCAATAATGATGAGTGTGCTATGAGTAATATATGTGCCTTAGATAATGCGAGTAATGTAGATAATGCATGTGTGTACCATGAGAAACAATTGCCTGTCCCTGATAATAACTTGATCACTAGACTTAACATCTATAAAGAACAAGTTGCTATGTATGAACAGCGCGCTAAGTTTGAGCTTAATGATCGTGAGCAGAAATTAGAAGGTCAAATGAGTACACTTATTAAAGAGTCTAGAGTGCGAGAAGAAACATTAAAGTTAGAGTTAAGTTCTTTGAAAAGTCAGCTAGAACAGTCTGTCAAACAAAAACAGGAAGCTCAAAAGTGTGTAACAACACTTAAGCAAGAATTCAAACAAAAAGAAACAACTCTTTTAAATGATTTCTCTAAACTCAAGACCTTAAAAAATAAGCTTGAAGATAAGTTGTACACACAAAATCAAACCATACAAACTGCTCAAATGATTCATAAGCACAGAAAGTTGAGTGATAAGCATAGTAAAATCATGATAGGTGAACCAAAGTCAACCATCCTTAGGGGTATGCAAGTACTTCAACCTGCCCTATATGATGGTAATGTGATGATTAAGCCTATTCATGACCAACCTGAGCATATCTACACTGATGAAGAGGATGAGTTAAGTGAGAAAACGAAAGAAATAATGAATGAGAAAATGAGGGATCCCGAGTGCATAGCCAGACGAATAATAATCAAACCCCATGATTATTATGAGGAAAATCGTTTGACTGTGTTTGCTCCTCAAAAGAAGTTAACACCTGAACAGATATTTTGGAAACAGGATAGTGAAAAACTTAAGGAAGATAAACTTAAGGCCAACACACCCCTCATTAGAAAAGTTGCGTCCATAACGGTGTATCCTCCCAATACACCTAGGAATCTGGTGCCTTTGTCTCTTCCCACTGAATGCAAAACCTTTATTAGCTTATATGTGCTTTGGCAATTATTTGCTGATTTTGAGAAAACATGTAAGAAGAGAATCACACCAACTGGCATTACTGAGGGGGAAAGGTGTTTTGAACATGCAAAAAGGTGTTACTTGACTGAGGTCATGCCATTCTTTAAACTACTTAAAGAACATTTTGAAGGGTTGCAAACTGCCCTTAAAGCCGAAATAAAGGAAATGGAAGTAGTGTTTAAAGATATGGAACGAGAGGTGAATGAATATGCAATAGAACTTAAGAGTCGTGAGATTGAAAGAAAAAACATACTCATAAACTAACGACAACTTGCTTGCTAAATGTATTGCACAAGATGTATTTTATACTGTCTCTGATTCTGCATTGTCTGCTTGTCAATTTAATGAGTATGCTATTGCGTTAAATGTCACCCAGAATCGTGTTGTTGAGCTTGAGGGGGAGAATTTAAAATTGCTTGAAAAAATTCAAAAAGATGACCATGATAATATGGTTAAACGTTTTTCAAAATTGGAAGTCGAATTTCTCAATTTGCAATTGAAATATCAACACTTAAATGAAAAACAGAAAATATCAAATGACAAGACATCCTTGGATGCTCCTGAATTTGATACGTATTTTGAATTAAGCAAACGAGATGAGACAATTCAAGCTCACACGAACACGATTCGACTGCTGAGGGCCCAAATTGCCCAATTGAAATCCAACAAATGTGAAGCATATGGCACCAATAAACCTTCGTCTTCAGATTCTCAGAATTTTCAATATCAAAACACCATAAATAAGTTACATTATGAAAATGAGTGTTATCGAGAAGAAAATTCAAAGGTTAAACAACATTTCAAAGAGTTATATGATTCTATTAAAGTCACAAGAAGCAATCACAATGATCAAATAATCTCTTTGACAAATGAAATTGAGAATCTGAAGGTTCGGGTGAAAGGTAAAATGCCATGCACCACTTGTAATGGTGATGCACCAAAGGCTACTAATAGTAAAAAGTATGATGTTGATGTTGGGGACATTCCGTTCAAGCTTAGAAATAACAGCCTTGCCCATCAAACATATCTAGATCATCTTAGAGAAGGCCTTGACACACTTCGTGAGGTAGTTGAAGAGGATAGGAATGATAAGCCACTTGATCAAGCAGTTGTCTATGCATGCAAACTCACGAAAAGGATTCAGGAAAACTTAGAATATGCCATAGGCTCAATTCCTAAGTTTAGAGGCCATAGAGATAGATTTGTTGCATCATCATCCAATGTTGTGAACAAGCATGTAGCCTTTGACCTACCACCCAAAACATCAGAACACAACACATCATTATCAGGAAGGCATGTGACAGAAAAACAAACTAATGTTACCTTCGATGCTTCTACAGGAGTAAAAAGTGACACCCAAGCTAGCGGGTCAAGGTCTAGAGGAAATGAAAGAAAGGATATGACTGCGCCAGCTAAGAATGATCACTTGAAGAATGTAGAAGCCCAACCTAGGAACAATAAGTTTACAATGAGTAGGATGAATCGTGTTGATTCTAGTATCATAAGTACTGTAATTAATTCGAATTCTAATGCTATCTGTAAAACTTGCGACAATTGTTTAATTTCTGCTAATCATGATGAATGTGTTGTGTCTTTCCTGATGTCTTCTGCATCATCCCATGTTAAGAATGGTAGGATAACCGAAGCATGCAAAAAGGTTTGGAAAGCTACAGGAAAAACATTTGCTAGCATAGGCTATCAATGGAGACCCACTGGAAGGAAATTCAATTTAGGAAAACAGTGCACGTTACCTAAAATGAATAAGCATAAAATTGTAAAAGTTAAGGAATGGAGACCCACTGGAAGGAAATTCAATTTAGGAAAACAGAGACCATTACCTAAAATGAATATGCATAAAATTGTGAAGAATATGGAATGGAGACCAACTGGTAGAATCTTGCCTTTAGAATCACAATGCCTTCCATCTAGGTCTTGTCCTGTCTCAAGGTCTGTCTCTACAGTAAAGATAGTAGCATCTGTGAAATCTGTGGTACCTGAATATGTGTGTGCTGACCAAATGGACCCCAATTGCACTTGGGGATCCACATTTTTCAGTTATCCATTGTTGTCTGGTTTCAAATGCAGGTCGTACAAATCGTCCTGTGGTATTTGGACTCAGGCTGCTCAAAACATATGACTGGAGATCGCTCACGGCTCAAGAACTTCGTGAAAAAGTTTATCGGGACTGTTAGATTTGGAAACGACCACTTTGGTGCTATTATGGGTTATGGAGATTATGTGTTTGGTAATAGTGTAATCTCAAGGGTATATTATGTGGAAGGACTAGGACACAATCTGTTTTCTGTGGGTCAATTTTGTGATTCAGATCTGGAAGTGGCTTTCAGAAAGCATACATGTTTCGTCAGAGAATTGGATGGCTTAGATCTCCTCAAGGGCAGTCGGGGCACCAATCTATACACCATCTCAATTGAAGAAATGTTGAAGTCCTCTCCAATATGCTTGCTTTCTAAAGCCTCTAAAACAAAATCATGGCTGTGGCATCGTCGTTTGAACCACTTGAACTTCGGTACCATAAATAATCTTTCCCGTAAAGATCTTGTTAGAGGGATGCCCAGACTGAAATATGAGAAAGATCATCTCTGTTCTGCATGTCAACTGGGTAAAAGCAAGAAACAAACCCACAAGCCTAAAACCGTCAACACCAACTTGGAAGTTCTTCACACCCTCCACATGGACCTGTGCGGTCCAATGAGAATACAAACCATAAATGGAAAGAAGTATGTTCTGGTGATAGTAGATGATTATTCTCGGTTCACATGGGTAAAGTTTTTGAGAACCAAGGACGAAACTCCTGAGGTTATCATTAAACTGATAAAACAGCTGCAAGTAAGGCTAGATAAAACTGTCAGAATCATCCGCACAGATAATGGTACTGAGTTTGTTAACCAACAACTCCGTAATTTCTATGAAAGTATTGGCATCACGCATCAGAAAAGTATCCCTCGCACGCCTCAACAGAATGGGGTGGTTGAACGAAGGAACCGTACTCTGGTGGAGGCTGCAAGAACCATGCTTATATTTTCAAAGTCACCGATGTTTCTCTGGGCAGAAGCTATTGCAACAGCATGTTACACTCAAAACCGATCCCTTATTCATCCGGCTCATGAGAAGACTCCCTTCGAGTTAATTCATAACAAGAAACCAGATCTTTCCTTTCTGCGTGTGTTTGGTGCTCTTTGCTATCCAACTAACGATAGTCAAGACTTGGGAAAGTTAAGAGCTAAAGCAGATATAGGTATTTTCGTTGGATATGCACCAGACAGTAAAGGGTATCGAATCTACAATAAAAGGACCCGTAAAATCATGGAAACCATTCATGTTACGTTCGATGAGCTGAGCGAGCTACCTGTTTCAGGACAAATCAGTTCTGGACCCGATCTTCATCTTTTGTCTCCTGGACCCATTAGTTCAGGACTTGTACAGAATTCCACGCCTGCAGATTCTTATGTGCCACCTACATGTGAGGAGTTGAAGAAGTTATTCGATCCTATGTTTGATGAATACTTTGAGCCAACGAATGGAACTGTTCCGAGTGAACCAGCTATAATTCCTATGGATGAGGTTCAAGCCCCACAAGGTTCAGAAGGCCCTGCAGCTTCAGTATCAGTCAGTCACAATGCTCCTGCTGCCAGTCAATCGCCTTCGTCATCAAACGTTCAATCGTCTCCAGTAATGCAAGAATCTTCAGATAATAATTCATTGGAAGTTAATCCTTTTGCTCCTGTTGAAGAGGTTCCTTTTGAAAACATATTTGCTCCTGAACATCCATCAGACACATCCTTACCTGAGGAACACAGCACTGCTACTTCTGTTCATAACCATCAACCTCACGACCATCTCAGGAAATGGACCAGTGATCATCCAATCGACAACATCATAGGCAATCCCTCACGTCCAGTATCCACACGTAATCAACTAGCCACGGATGCACTATGGTGCTTCTTCAATTCCGTACTGTCTAAAGTCGAACCAAAAGATGCCAAAGAAGCAATGACTAAAGATTGCTGGTTCCAGGCTATGCAGGATGAAATCCATGAATTTGATCGACTTGAAGTATGGGAATTAGTGCCTCCTCCGGAGCGTGCAATGATCATTGCTTTAAAGTGGATCTTCAAAGTGAAGCTTGACGAGTATGGTGATGTCTTAAAGAACAAGGCACGGCTAGTTGCTAAAGGGTTTAGACAAGAAGAGGGCATTGATTTTGAAGAATCGTTTGCTCCGGTTGCTAGAATTGAAGCTATAAGAATCTTCCTGGCAAATGCTGCTAGTCGTAATATGATAGTCTACCAGATGGATGTCAAAACGGCATTCTTGAATGGTGACTTAAAGGAAGAAGTTTATGTGAGTCAACCTGAAGGATTCGTGGATGCTGAACACCCTACTCATGTTTACCGCTTGAATAAGGCTCTTTATGGGCTAAAACAGGCGCCAAGGGCATGGTACGATACATTGTCCAAGTTCCTCCTAGCAAACGGATTCTCCAAGGGTGTTGTTGATCCCACACTATTCACCAGGAAGTCAAGAAATCATCTACTGCTAGTTCAGATATATGTAGATGATATCATCTTTGCTTCAACAGATCCTAGTGAATGTGATAGTTTCTCAAAGGAGATGAATTCCAAATTCCAAATGTCCATGATGGGACAAATGTCATTCTTCTTAGGTCTACAAGTATCTCAAAGTCCCGGTGGCATATTCATCAATCAATCCAAATACGCCAACGAGATCTTGAAGAAGTTTGGATTCTATTCAAGTGAACCTGTTGACACTCCCATGGTTGATAGAACAAAGCTGGATGAAGATCCTTCAGGGATTCCAGTTGATATCACACAGTATCGAAGCATGATTGGATCTTTGATGTACATCACGGCTAGCAGACCAGACCTTCTGTTTGCTGTGTGTATGTGTGCTCGGTATCAATCTAGACCAACCAAGAAACATGTTGAAGCAGTGAAACGGATATTTCGATATCTTCAAGGCACGGTTCATATGGGTCTCTGGTATCCTAAGGACACGGCAATGGAGTTAACGGCTTACGCGGATGCTGATCATGCGGGATGTCAAGACACTCGTCGAAGTACTTCAGGAGGAGCTCAGTTTTTAGGGGAAAAGTTGGTTAGTTGGTCTTCTAAGAAACAGATGAGTACTTCCATATCATCTACTGAAGCTGAGTACATTGCTATGTCTGCTTGCTGTGCTCAAATACTTTGGATGCGGTCACAGCTTTCGGACTATGGATTCTCATACAACAAAATTCCCCTATATTGTGACAACAAAAGCGCCATTGCCCTTTGTTGTAACAATGTTCAGCACTCCAGGTCCAAACACATCGACATCAGGCATCACTTCATCAGGGAACAAGTGGAAAAAGGAATTGTGGAACTATACTTCGTGAGGACAGAGTTTCAGTTAGCTGACATCTTCACCAAGGCCCTCCCAAGAGAAAGGTTTCAGTTTATTCTCCCACGCCTTGGCATGAAAAGCATGACTCCTGAAACCCTCAAGTGTCTTCAGGAAGAAAAGGAGGAGTAAAGGATTGTCTTCTTGTATCCTTGTACATAGCTGTATATATCTTATATCAAAAAGAAAAATACAAAAATATAAAATCTATAAAAACCATAAAAATCGAAAAATCAGAAAATACCAAAAATAGTCCTACCTAGGCATGTCTTCTGTTTATCGATAACATTTACGGATCTAGAAATGTCATTCAACAATGGCACGGATTTTTAAATGAAGCTCGAGCAGAAGTTATACTAATCAGTTAAAACATGTCTTAATGGCTTGCAGTTACTTCATACTGCAACCCGTGCCACAAAATGGGGAAAGCATGTCGCCAAAAAGACAGCTGTTCCTCCAACCGGGTGATGTTCACCTGGGCATGGATTACTTTATATCCATGTTCTCCCGTCTTGATGTACGTTTCAGTGCGTCATTTCGTGTATAAGAAGAGAAGTCTTCTTTACATCAGACTCTTTATCTTGTTTGATTCTTCAAGAGAGTCTTGATGTTACACAAGGTGGTCAATTGACTTAAATTTTTCAAATTTCTGACACCTTACCTAATTTGTGCAACATCAGCAGTGACACTCTCTCGTTGTTTCAGGGGGAGCATCGTATGCTCCTAAATCAGAATACATTTAAACCTGACCACATTTTCTCCCGAACTTTTCTTAACATATTTAAATCAATTGGGATCACAAATCTCAAACGGTTTGAAATTTTTGATCGGGGGAGAGAATGTGATTTAAATAGGAAATTCTGATAAAATGTGATGATTTGGAAATTAATGTAAGCTCTTCCGTATGTGCTAAACCATTTTGCATATCAAGGCACATATTGAGGGGGAGCAAAACGTTTTGGTAATAAAAGCAAGCTCCTCCATATGTACGAAAATCTTTCTTATATAGATGCACATTTTGAGGGGGAGCAAATGGTTTTACAAAACAAAGGAGTTTGGCATCTCATGTGGCTGTGACTCAGTACTAACCAATGAATTGACGAAACTTGAACTGCCATCAATCGAAAGGATTCGTCTTGGCCGGGTAATAATTTCAAGCTGGTCTAACCAGTGATGTAAGCGTGTCTCGAAAAAGATGAATCTGAGTAGAGTGTACCGTTTCGAGAAACTTTCTATGGACTTGACCAGGACGGGTAATAATTTCAAGCTGGTCTAACCAGTGATGTAAGCGTGTCTCGAATCGGTCATGTTCACTGAAAGTGGATCAATTCAAAAATGCGAGCTCTACCTAACATGTGCAAATTTATAAAACAATCAACCGAGCACATGTTGAGGGGGAGCATTTGAAAAATATAAAACTCTCAAGTGTTTGCAAAAATGTGTTTCAGAATCATGAACACTTTGAGAGATTTTTCAAAGATTTGGTTTGGCAATCGTGGATGAATACCAAAGACCGACCATCTTAATTAATGCATGGAGTTATAAGGATGGTTAGGTTAGGCTCAAGTTCCCACGATCCCGCCAGAGCCGGAGGGATCTACCCAGGGACAATCCACTAGTTAGTGTAGAAGTCCTTAGGTATGATTAAAAAGGAGAAAAGTGAATGAGGGAATAGTGCTGACTGAGATGGAGCTAACACTAGAACAAACCCAACAAGGTGTTAGTTATGATGTCTTGGTAAGCACTGAAGGGGTTGAAGAATGAAAAAGAATTGTAAAGAGAAAGGGTGAAAAGAAATAGCCCTCCTTACAACTTAGGCAGAAACCGGGTCAATACATATGCTGTCAGAATCACCTAGTTGATTGCTGGCATTGAAGACAAAGTATCATGGACCCAGTGATACGCTGCACAACCCTCCCTAGCCACTCAAGGTCCCTCAAAGGATTCTTGTTTCAATTGTCACGGAGTTCAATACGTTCCTATCATCTCTCTCACTCCGAGTTAGATGATATTGAAAAGGTGGCAGTCCTCTCCAGCCTCCGATCACCAAATCAAAACGCACAATTGAGTCTAGAGCCACGAGATGCATAAAAAGATCTCATAGGAACACGAATTATTTCTACACTGGATGTTCAACATTAAGGACACCAGTTGTATACTTATGAGTCCTACGCAGATCTTAGCAATCTGCCAGAACATTTATGAGAGAATTTACTTATGTAATTCTCAATGATTGAATGGAAATTCCTGCCAGGGTCAACATCAAGCAGCCCTGAAAGCAGGTCACTTCGGTAATTCCTCGTGGATTACGCTTAGTGGTCACGGCGGTTTCAACCGGTCTACAGTCGTGGAGTGATCTCCAGCGACTCACCTAATCGTTGATTTACTACGGTAAAATCTTAAAAAGCCCTCTGTGGGTTTTCGATTAGGAACGGTCTTGGTAAGGATTAGAGAGAGTTTTCACAATATGTTGTTGACTGTCTCAAAGTCCAAACTTGTAAGTACCGGTCGTATTATTGCTAACTGTCGTATGCAGGAACTTCTGGCGATTGTAGCTGTGGAAAGCTGTAGCTGGTTGCTGTTGTAGCTGGTTGCAGAAAAGATGCCAATCCATCACCACATGTTCACACCACATCATCATCAAAGAAGTCATGATCACCCTAAAAGACCTTCAACACAGCTTCTGCTAACTCTGATGCTGAAGATCATGACTCCATATCGTGTGAGCATGTCGGCTCTAAGTATATTTCATCACATGGAGTATTACTACAGAAAGATGACTTGGAGACTCAAGTGGGATGATACGTTTACAGATTACTCAAAGTTCATCCAAGACTAAAGAGAAGTCATCTTCAGATCACTGATGTTTGCACAGCAATCTATGACATTGAAGATTCAATGAGTACGAGCTATGATGTCAAGATCCAAGGAAGAAGTGCTGAATTTCAGAACATTACTTCTGGGGTGACCTCCCTTAGGGGGAGATTGTTAGGAATATGAATATTCAGCAGAAGACTCGGTCACCCCGAGTACTTATTAGATCATCATAGCTCATTAGATTATCAGTAATATTATTAGTAGCTTAGTTATTAATTACTATTGTGGAGTGGGTCGGGTCTTTACCCTCTGTCAGCTCGCTCCACAGTCCACTAGGGACACAATATGTAGTAGTATATATACCCCTTCCCACACAAGGGAAGGGTTGGACCTTTTCATTTAATCTAACATCACATTTGTTTCTCTCACTAAAAGGCTCCCACTTCTCTCTAGTTCTTCTCTTCTATTCGATCCATACAACCCTCAAACAAGTGATTCATGTTTAGTGAATACCCTACATTGTTCCTTGTCACCGATTATCGTACCATCTTCGGCCATTAAATTACCCATTCTTTTATTCATTAATCACCCAAAACCCTAATTTTTCCCAGCCCTGATCCCGTATCCTCTAAAAATAATCGTCAATCATGTGTTATTTATCACATTTGATTGCTAATATAATTGCCTTCTTATTATATATTTGTTTCTTTTGCAGAAAGGATGATTATGACTTGTGCACTGTTTGCTTTGCTTGCAGGTAATCTATTTAATCACGCAATGATACATAGCATCATGAGGTATGTTTATGTCAATTTTGATGTATGGCGATTTATGGTTTATTTTGTTTGCAATTATGAATTTTAATTATTGATTTTAGTTTTAAAATCAACTATGCCTTGATATGAGGTGATTTTTATTGACGTGTTTGTTGAATCTTTAAATAAAAAAGACATGTCCTAATTATGTGTGTTTGGGATTTGTGTTTTACTGAATTTTGTATGCTTATGGGTGTTTGGATTTGTTACAGATCCTTAACATACGGTATTCTTAATCCTCACAAAATTTTGATGAACCAGGTATGTCTTTTCGATTTCGAACACATAATATTATCGTTTCATATGAATATGTTGGTGGTGATATGTTTGATATGTGCTTTAATACGTTAGCAGTTTCATATGAATAGGTTGGTCACTATTTGCCTTTTTTTAACCTAGAATACTATGATGGTCTTGCTGCAATTTCTGGAATAGTATGATGGTCTTGCTGCTATTGGTGGTGATATATTTGTACACACACATGTGCGATTCAAAATACTTTATAATAGTATGATGGTCTTGCTCCAGGTTCATCTTGATTGCAGTCTGCTAACATCATTTTTACATTTAAGCATAGAATAACTCCCATCTCTGTTTGTTTCGGGCAGGCGGGTCTCTCACGCACAAAGTTTGTCCTGATTCAGGTTTGCGTTGCACCAACAATTTCCTGATTCTGTCTATAACTTACTTTAGATACCTGTTTGATCATGAAACAATATTGTTCCTTCTGTCAAGCTACATTTTTGCTCTTTTCCTTTTAAATACAAAGATCTTCGAAGTTGCAAGAAACTGTCAACTTGGGTACAGCAACTGTTGTCGGAGTATTTTCTGGCATGTTATATGGAGGCTTGAAAGAAGCCTCAACATCCATTGAAAGTATGCTGATACGCCTGGGCCCGAGCCCATGGCCTATTTAGGTCTTAGGGTTTTACCCTACTTTGTCTTATAAATACTCTTGTAATCATTTATTATAATCAATCAAAGTTTAAGATCAATAATTCTCTAGTTCTTCTCTTCTAATTCTTAAGGAGCTCGCACACGCTAAAAGTGGTGCCTTATCCCGATACAACCCCTAACCGGGTCGTATCAATTGGTGCTTTCATTGAGAGCTCTCGTTGAGAGGGCTTACGATTAGGGTTCCAAAAAAAAAAAAAAAAAAAAAAAAAAAAAAAAAAAAAGTACTGTTCATTCGGTATTTACATCAATCGCAGCTTCTAATTCATTCGGTTGTTGCATCAATCTTTGTTACGTATATACTACATGCTCTCGGTTGTCATCTACTGCATGTGTTAATCTTCATATTGGGTTATTTATTTAAAGTTTCCTTTATTCGATCTATTTTTTTCTTTATTGGATCTGGTGCTACTTTTAGTTATTGATTCCTACAATCATTCAAGTTTAAAGAATTTAATCGATCTCATGGAGGAGCACACGATTCGACTGTTGCTCAAAGAACAGGCTACTAAAGAGTTGATTCAAGTCGCAAGTCCCGATCAGGGGGATGTTGATGACACCTTTGCTTCGACACTACCACATTTCATGCGGCCGGACGTGCCAAAGTTTTCGGGGTCCAATCCTTATAGTTGGATCTTCTCAATCACGGAGTACTTTACTCTTCTGAATACACCGATCGAGCAGCGACTACGTGTGGTGGGTTTTAATCTCGAAGGAGAAGCGGCAGAGTGGTTTCGTTGGATGACGCGAAACAATTTAATCACGACTTGGGATGTTTTTTTGGAGAGTGTTCGTAATCGTTTTGGACCATGTAAGTACGAGGATCCGCAAGGCGCGCTTTCTAAGTTGTTGCAAATGGGGACGGTGGCACAATATCAAAGTGAGTTTGAAAAATTGATGAATCGTGTCACAGGTATATCAGATAACTTATTGATATCGTTTTATATCTCCGGACTTAAACTGAAGTTACAAATAGAACTGTTGAGGGCAAGGCCTACAACTTTAGGAGAAGCCTTTTCCTTAGCCCAGATAGTCGAGGCTCGTTTTGAGGCAATTGAAGAGAAGGAACAAGAGCATATAATTGAAAAGAAATTAGATACCATTCCATCATTACAAAGTGAATTCGCTTCACCTGAGATTAAAAGGTCGTTAGATGCCGATGAAAATATTGGTGTTGATGTAGTTAATAACGCAATAGATGATGTTTTCGATATTGGTGAGAGTAATGAAGTTCATAGCAAGTTTGAAGAATTTTCAGAAAATAAGAAAAGTATGGAAGAGATTGTTGTGGGTGGTCGTGAATTTAATGGTTGTTTGGGTGAAATAACTTTGAATTTAAGCGAGGAATTAGCGGACAACGGGGTTAGTCCTATACCCACTTCTTTGGTGGCTCATGAAAGTCCACGGGTTCGCCAACTATGGGAAGGAATTGGTATCGGTGATGCTCACGGGCTCATGGATAATGGACGCAACCATAAATTTGTTCAACCAAATGTGTGGAAATGGATATCGGACTCTCAATATGCATATTCTTCGTATCACCTTGAGGGCAAGGTGATTTTTGAAGGAGTGGGGAGTGTTACGGCATGGGTAGCGGAAGGCGGAAGAATGGTGTTGTGTTATGTCCAAGGTAGTGGAAGGCGGAAGAGGAAAAAGGTGTTGGTTGCGGTAGCGGATGGCAGGAGAACTACGGGAGTGGAAGATACGACTAGGATTAGGATTATGATATGGGATCCCGGATTACGCCAATGTTGCAGGAGGACGGACTGGCCAAACGACTCAAGAAGTCCAAACGTATGGCATAAAGATTATGTCATATAATCTATCTTTATTTACGTGTCTTTGTTTAGGTCTGTTTTCATGTTTATTTAGGAAAGTCAATTAAGAATGTTTTAAGACAACACCTTGAGGGCAAGGTGGTTTTGAAGGAGTGAGGAATGATACGCCTGGGCCCGAGCCCATGGCCTATTTAGGTCTTAGGGTTTTACCCTACTTTGTCTTATAAATACTCTTGTAATCATTTATTATAATCAATCAAAGTTTAAGATCAATAATTCTCTAGTTCTTCTCTTCTAATTCTTAAGGAGCTCGCACACGCTAAAAGTGGTGCCTTATCCCGATACAACCCCTAACCGGGTCGTATCATATGCCTTATTAAACTTAATCTTTCATCAATTTCTTTACATGCTATTTGATCTAAGAGAAATGCATGCTCCCCTGATGTAAAAGGGGTTCGGTTTGTGAGACTAAAAAAATATGATAAACATTGTTATGAGCAATGGATGATAAACAAGTTGTTATCTGTAACAACTGTTTATCAACCACTAGAGCATTACCAAAATCTATGTGAAAAAAGGGGATCGGTTTGTGAGTCTAAAAAAGATGATAAACAAGGTTGGTTTGAAGAAACGTTGAGTTAATGATGATATTGAAGATAACAAAAGAAAGCCAACAGATATAAACATCGGTATAGAGATTTGTATTGCGGAGTTGGTTTCTTCATTTTTTTTTTTTTTTTTTTTTTTTTTTTTTTTTTTTTTTTTGTTTAGAGCAGAATAGTTCAATTATGAGTTGTTTTAAAAACTTCAGTTCCACTGAGACGTTGAATGCAGATGATAAGTTTTTCTGTGATAAATGCCTGCAGGTTGGTACTTTTTGCAAGTTTACTTCTTTAGTTCAAGTCCCCCATACGTCCTCATTATTTACATTTTAGTTTTGTATGTCGTAACATAAACACGCTATTTGATTCTAAAAAAGTTAAACAAATAGATAAACGTGATATGAAATATGGGACATAAGTTTATGGTGACATTTGACTGCGGGTTGATATTGATTTGTTTATTTCAATGCTTGCCGTCTGCCGGAAGCACGAAAGAGGACTATATAAACCATGAATAAGAAGTTACGGTTGATAATATGAAGCTATAGTTTCTCTTTCATTCAGCGTTTGCTAATTGTTAATTTATATATTTAATCACTTTCCCGTGGTGCAGGTTAAAG
Source organism: Artemisia tridentata subsp. tridentata (assembly GCA_021014915.2). NCBI lineage: Eukaryota > Viridiplantae > Streptophyta > Magnoliopsida > Asterales > Asteraceae > Artemisia > Artemisia tridentata. The sequence continues at coordinate 260,658,843 of CP139506.1, forward strand.
GGCTAATGAGATATATTGTTGCGACAGAAGAGGAGATCACAAGATGGGATGTGGCGACATAAAGAAGCTACAGCAGGCAAAGGTGTGGAACAAGAGTATGTAGCGTAGGTAATGTCACACTCATAAATTCTTTTTTTAAAAGTCCACGCGACTTCTTCCTGCCCCGTTTTGCCACAACACTCACTTGGTGGGCTTTCAACTAAAGGAGTTAACGGGCCCATTGGTGATCTAGCCAAAGGCCCAATGGATGCTTGTTACAAGGATGGTGATCTTGTCACTCGTAATGGGCCTACAAGTGTGAGGCCTTGTTTTAAAAAACCTTCTAATCATAAACAACGTCTTAAGCAAAGTTCAAGGCTCACCTGATTCCCCTGTTATTTATGTTCGACGGCTGAAGAAGAATAAAACCAAAAAAAATAAAAAACGCACCTTGAAAACAGTGAAGATGTTCGATTTGCTTCGCAAAGGTGGAAGAAAGAAAAAAGACAACCTCAAAGGAGTCAAATGATTCACTTAACATTGAATTGGAGGTTGATGATTTCAAAGAATCGAGAACGGCATTGAATCTATCCGACTCAGAATCTAAAATTGCTAGAGTCAATAAACGAAATTTGGCGAGTATGAATGTGCCTGACCTATCTACTGACTCTATAAGTTCTTCTAATGCAACTTCAGTTGAAATTCTTAAAACATTGGAAGTTGGTTGTGACAGTGGGTTTCAAATGGAAGGTATGGAGAGAAACCTTGAAAAGTTAATTTCTGGTAATGGTGTTCCTATTGTTTACCAATGAATGTTTTATCAATTAATTGTCGAGGTGTTAGGTGTTCCTCTAAAACTCAATGGATTAGTAGGTTGTGCTGGGAAAATCATATTCATTTTCTGGGTATTCAAGAATCTATGCTTGATGATATCAACAAATTTTCCATTCCCTCAGTATGGCCTTCGAACCATTGTGATTTTGCTTCTCTAAATGCTAATGGAAAATCAGGTGGATTGATTAGTGTTTGGAATCCCGATATTTTTGTCAAAATAAAATCATTAAAGGAGATGGTTTTTGGCTATAATTGGTAAATGGAAAGGGGTTGATGATTTATGCATTCTAGTTAATATCTATGCTCCACAAGATAGAAAGTCTAAGTTATCTCTATGGAAGAATTTATGGAAGCTCAGATGGTCGATTGACGGGATTTGGATTTTCTTTGGTGATTTCAATGAAGTTCGATTTTTGGAGGAAAGAATGGGCTCTACATTTTATCCATCCTTGGCAGCAAATTTTAATAATTTTATTCATGACTCTGATCTCATGGACTTTCAAATTGGTGGGAGAAAGTTCACATACATCAACAGTGATGCGTCGAAGCTTAGCAAAATAGATAGATTTTTGGCCTCTTCTTCGTTTTCTGAGATTTGGCCTAATGCTCATGTCATTGCTCTTCCAAGCGAATTTTCTGATCATTGCCCATTGATCCTTTCTACTTCATCTTCAGATTTTGGTCCATGCCCTTTTAAATTCTTTAACTCTTGGCTTAATCATGTAGAGCTCCAAACCATTGTCTTTTCTACTTGGAGTAAGGGCGATTTGGATAATAGGCTTGATGTGAGTTTGTTGAAGAAATTGAAAGCTGTGAAATTTGCAATAAAAGAGTGGAGGAAGGTTGAAAATGATAAAAGTAAAAAAAGGTTACATGATTTGCAACAAAAAGTTGATACTTACGATCTCAAAGCGGAAACTTGCCCCCTGAATCAAGCCGAGAGATTTGATAGATGCACTCTTAAATATCAACTTTTACAAAGTGACCAAGAAAGAATATGGGATTTAAATCAAAAAGCTAAAGTGAGATGGGTTAAGGAAGGGGACGAAAACTCCAGCTTATTTCATGGTTATATGAATCATAGAAAGAGGCGAAATCGTCTTCATGGTCTACACATTGGTGGTTTGTGGGTCACAAATCCTTCTCTTATTAAAGATGAGGTATTTGATTTCTTCTCTTGTAAGTTCAGGGAAGAGACTTTCTCTAGACCTGCCTTGGTGAGCAATTTTTTCAAGAAACTTTCAGATGCTCAAAGTTCATCTTTAGAGTCTCCTTTTACGGTTGAGGAAATAAAGATAGCGGTATGGGAATGTGGAAATGACAAATCACCGGGTCCTGATGGTTTTATGTTTAATTTTATCAAGAAATTTTGGGATTTGCTATGTCCTGATATCACTAAGTTTGTGATGCATTTTCATGAAACTGGGACTATTCATAAGGGGTGTAATTCTTCTTTTATCTCCTTACTTCCTAAGGTCCGTGATCCTATCTTACTCGGCGATTATAGGCCTATCAGTCTCATTGGATGCCTTTATAAGATCATTGCTAAAATCTTAGCATTGAGATTGAAAAATGTGATCTCTTCAGTTATTAGTGACGTTCAGACCGCGTATGTGGAAGGTAGGCATATTCTTGATGGCCCTTTGATTTTAAATGAAGTCATCTCCTGGGTTAAAAAGAAAAACAAAAAATGTCTAATTTTTAAAGTTGACTTCGAAAAAGTATTTGACTCTTTAAATTGGGATTTCCTTGATTCAATGATGCTTCAGATGGGTTTTGGTGCTATTTGGCGTAAATGGATTCGAGGGTGTTTAAGCTCGGCTTTCACTTCAGTTTTAGTTAATGGTTCTCCAACTAAAGAATTTCAATTAAAAAGAGGGGTTAGACAAGGTGACCCCTTGTCACCATTTTTTTTTATTATTGCTGCTGAAGGATTGCATGTTGCTATGTTAGAAGCCATGAGTAAAGGTAGATATAATGGTATTAAAATTCCAAACTCTGAGCTTTCTCTTTCTCATCTTCAGTTCGCCGATGATGTTATTTTTATGGGCGAATGGTCTCAAGAAAATGCCCAAAACCTGATCCGTATTCTTAGATGTTTCTATCTCTCTTCCGGGCTGAAAATAAACTTGAAAAAAAGTAAACTTTTTGGTGTCGGGGTTCTAGCTAATGAAGTTTCAGCCTTGGCTAGAAAACTTGTTTGTGAGCCATCTTCATTTCCTTTCACATATTTAGGCCTTCCTGTTGGAGCTTCCATGTCGAGATCTATTCATTGGCAACCCATTATTGATCGTTTTAGAGATAAGTTATCTTCTTGGAAAGCAAAAAATGTTTCATACGGAGGCCGTTTAACTTTAGTCAAATCAGTCTTAGGAAGTCTTCCTTTGTACTATTTTTCTCTATTTAATTCCCCTTTAAAAGTAATTAAGGTCTTGGAAGGAATTAGAAGACGATTTTTTTGGGGTGGAGGTGGGGGAGATTCTCGAAAAATCTCTTGGATTGCATGGGATAAAGTTCTATCTTCTTCTGAATTTGGTGGGCTAAATATTGAAAGTCTCAAAGCTCTCAATTAGTCTCTTTTGGCTAAATGGTGGTGGCGCTTCAAAACGGAAAAGAATCCCCTTTGGAAGAAAGTTATTTGTTCTTTTCACGGTTCAGATGGAAAATTAGGTGTTGTAAGTGATGGTGGCTCTCGTGGTGCTTGGGGAAAGATTGTTTGTATTGGGAATGAATTTGCAAAAATTGATATATCTTTTTCATCTTCATTTCATAAGAAGATTGGCTCAGGTGAAGAAACAAGATTTTGGACAGACATTTGGAGCGGTAACACGACCTTTTGTGAAAAATATGCACGTCTTTTTGCTTTAGAAAGAGACCAAGGTTGTCATGTGAATCAAAAGCTGGTGGGTTTGGACTCTTGTCATTCGCGGGTTATTTTGACGTGGCGTAGGCCAATCAGGTCAGGTAGAGAACAATCTGAATTTAATGATCTTCAACATGAAATTTCAAGTATTATTCTTTCTTCGAATCAAGATTCTTGGCGCTGGTCTCTGAATCCATCAGGTGAGTTCTCCGTTTCTGCTTTATGAGCAATTATTGATTCTAAGTTGTTGGGGCAAACAGGTACCAAACTTCGTTGGAATAATCTTGTTCCCGGTAAAATCAATATTTTGGCATGGAGGATTCGTAATTATAGGCTGCCAACAAGAGCCAATCTTGATAAAAGAGGAATCGACCTTCACTCTATTTTATGCCCGTTTTGTGAGGAAAAAATTGAAGATAAAGATCACCTTTTTGCTCTTTGTACTTTTTCTTGGAATATTTGGGATTTGATTCGTAAATGGTGGGGGTTGGATGCGATCCCTCTAGATGGCGCCTTGAATGTTCTTGATATGGCTGATGATGGTGATTTGAATCTCGGGGAAAGAACAAGTTCTTTTTTCGATGTTGTGGTTTTATGTGTTATAGGGTGGATATGGAGGGCTCGGAATCTACTAGTTTTTCAGGCGGTTAAGGTTAATACGATGAAGATGATTGACGACATTATTGCGACATCTTATCTTTGGATAAAAAATAGAGCTAAGTCTTGTAGTATTTCTTGGATTGATTGGTGTTGCAATCCGAGTGTTCTTTATATTCATTTGTAATCTTTTCTTGTTTTGTCCATGCTAGCTTCTTACTAGCATGTGTCTAATAAATCTCCGCCGTTCAAAAAAAAAAAAAAAAAAAAAAAAATATATATATATATATATATATATATATATATATATATATATATATATATATATTCGTTTTTTATGTGATCAGTAGTTTATTTATAAATTTATGAGATGTACACAGTTGATTATGCACCCAATCCTAAAAGTTATTGTTCACAACTCCAACTGTAGCTTCACACATGTTCTTGAAACTCTCAAATTTAGTGAAATTGCGTCCAGAAATCACCATGTTACCTTTTCCTATCAGTCCTTTGTTAGCCCATCGGTATGTGAGTGGTCCATCAACCACGAGGTTGTGGGTTCAAGGTTCGTTGGAGACATATGTGAGATAGTATTTTTGAGATAGATGGTGTAGGTTGTAAAAATTATAGCGCCCCAAACACTCGAACACAACATTTTAGAGAATGATTCACCAGGTTTTCTGTGATTACAAACAAAATAAGCCATCATCGGATCACACGTAACACTTCAAGTAAACATTCAACCTCTGAGGAGTGCCTGAAGCCCTGAACATACCTGTCATCACTCAACCCGTGTCCATTCCACTGGTATCCAGATCCTCCACATCCATCAGAAACACAACCCATATCTCCATTTAGAACACATGCATGTGATTCTTCACCAATTAGGACTTGCAGAGCAAAAACTTCAGCTATTGGAACACTGAAAAGTTATATTGATTTTTCGACAGAAGTACTCATTTATATGCCTTCACTACATGTTCAACCCATTCAATATTACAAATAATCCAAATGGAGCCATTCATAAGTCATGGGTAGACTTCCCACCTTTTTTCTATTACTAATGAGTTAGGTCTAACCTCTCATTGAATCAGTACGCAGACTGATTAGATGAACTTGACTGTGTAAGGCAGACGGCCGTCTTTCAGGTATGTAAATTTTTACGGTTTATATTTTTTTCCCAGTTTCAGAAGTCTAAAATTTCATATGATGAACTCACAACTAGAATCTGTCATGTAAGTCTCCCGTGTGTATGCTTACATCTATATGATACCAGTTCCTTCTCTAACCTAACTGATAACCCATTATCAAAATATCTGAAATTGACAGGAAAAAGTGTATCAAAAAACAAGATTTGAGGCTCTAAAAAAAGCTACAGAGAATTATACGATTGAAGTGACTCCGAGTTATAAGGCAAGTGCCTTACAACAGGTTTGATCTAAAACAATCCGAGCTATTTTTCTTACGGTACTACAGTATTTGGACTTATCACAGCTCTTCTAAGTAATCTTATGTTGGTTCTTAGGGAGGGATGATTGTGTTTAAAGGCAAAAAGTTGTTGTATGCCTGGAAGGACGCAGGTACAGGTGATCATCCCCCATTAGATGTATCTTAAAATATATGATGTCCTGATAATCTAGATTACCAGTACTTTTATTTATTTATTGATTTGTACATGCAGGCAAGTAGGGCGTTAAGAGGGCTATAACGGGTCAAATTCTAAAAAAGCTGGTTAAGAGGGTTTTTGAGATTGTTATTAAAGTGCTTTTCTGCTTGCTTATCAGATGTAGGAGGGTACAGAACTCGGGGTCTAAGCCTTCAAACTGAATCACAGTCATTCTTTAAGAGACCAACATACTCCATCCTGTCCGGTACTCGGTCCTTATATTTTCAATTTAGCAGTTTTAGTTCAGTCCCGGTTCCACCTCTAACTCAAATTGTTTTTATTTCAGCCTGTAATTCACAATATTAGGTTGGCCAAACAGAAGCACATCCGACCACTATCTTATGTGGCCTATCTAATTCTGATTAACACGTTATATTTCTACTAATTTAATGATTAAAACACATTATATTTCTGTTAAGTTATTGATTAATTTCAGATTTACCACCGGAGAGTGAAGCATTAGATTGGAACACGCGAATGAAGATAGCTGTTGGTGCAGCTAGAGGTTTGGAGTTTCTTCACGATAAGGCTCACCCTCATGTTATTTATAGAGACTTCAAATCGTCCAATATTACTGGGTGAAGGATTTCAGCCAAAGCTCTCGGACTTTGGACTTGCAAAGTTGGGACCCACTGGTGACAAGTCTCATGTTTCCACAAGAGTCATGGGCACATACGGTTATTGTGCTCCTGAATATGCCATGACTGGTCAACTCACGGTCGAATCTGATGTGTACAGTTTTGGTGTCGTCTTTTCAGAGCTTATTACTGGTCGCAAAGCCATCGACAGCACTGCACCACAAGGACAGCAAAACCTCGTCACTTGGGTAACTAACCCCTTTGTTTTTTCAATTCCGTGTCATTGATTATAGGGTTTATTTTTGCATAAACTCCCCAACCTACTTTTTTTCTTTGTCCCAGTTGAGTCATTATACTTTATTTTGGACATATGAGTAATCAAATGTTGCCTTTAAGTCATCAAGGTTTTTTTTTTTTTTTTTTTTTTTTTGAACACAAGTCATCAAGTGACTTGATGACAGCCATGGTCAAAAGAAAAAATGAATTATAATGACTCAGAGTGGTACAATTTATGTAACTTGCTATTCTATGCAAAAAAAACTTAAGTTATATATACTCTTAAAGTAGTGAATAAACTCAATACATTATGTGTGATTGCAGGCCCGGCCACTTTTCAATGATAGAAGGAAATTTGCATCATTGGTGGACCCCAGGCTCAAAGGTCATTACCCAATTAGGGGTATCTACCAAGCAGTGCCGTATTTGAGGGTGTGCGAGGTATGCTATCGCACAGGGCCTCAAATTTTTATAGGCCTCAAAATATATACCTCTGTATATAGTTGTGGCCTCAAAATTCATTTTCAACCTCAAAATGTTGACGATATATGAAATTTTGTTCTAAATATTTGTTAAACTTAACTTCAAGTGGGTGACAGTGATGAAAAATCATAAAATCAAAGCTAATTGTTGCAATATATTTCTAATTGTCATGTTTAGTTATCATATACACGGTTTTGCACAGGGCCTCCGTTGGCCTAGCTACGGCACTGCTACCAAGCTCTTGCAGTAGCATCAATGTGTATCCAAGAACAAGCAGTTGGTCGTCCTCTAATAGGAGACGTGGTAACTGCCTTATCTTATTTAGCTAACCAAGCCTACGACCCTAATGCAACCGCTGGTCAAAATAACCGACACATCAACGGGAATAAAAACGGAAGAATTCTAAAGAATGAAGAAGGTGGAGGGTCGGGACGAAGTAGAAGGGATCTTGAAGGATCAGATAAAGGAGACTCACCTAGCGAAAATCAAACTCCAAGGATTTTGAACCGCGATCTTGATAGAGAACGAGCGGTTTCTGAGGCTAAAATGTGGGTAGAAGAAAAACGACAAAGTGCACAAGAAAGTTTTGATAGCAATAACAATAGGCTACTCACAATAAGGGGCTTCATTTTTCCATGCCACGTCAGTTTTGTCTCTCCAGCGATCTGCAGGCAATTGGGTGCCCCAGTAAGGGCGACCAAGTTCAAATTAAAAAAAAAAAAAAAAAAAAAAAAAAAAAAAAAAAAAAAAACAACTCAAATTTCATTAATAATTAAAACGTTACATAATAATTCAAATAAAATAAAAACATTACAATAAAATTCAAATAACATTAAAACATTACGATAATAAAACGACTAAACTAGTTTGGATTATGATGCTGCCAAATGTCTTCCACCAAATCGGCTTTGAGGTTAAGATGAGTTGTTTTGTCGCATATCTCCCTAGTAATTTCCAACGATTCCTCATGCGTTCTTAAGGGATCATAAGAACGGTGCTGCTCTGCTGGAAAGAATTCGGGAGATATCGCCCGCCCTTCGTCTTGAATTATCATATTATGTAATATGATGCATGTGTACATTATATGTCCAAGACAATCTTTGTCAAATCTTTTTGCCGGATGTTTAATCATTAGGAACTTTTTCTTTAGTACACCAAAAGCATGTTCCACATCTTTTCTTGCTGCTTCGTGCATCGTCTTATACAATTGACGCTTGTGATCATGCGTCCCTGGATTTTTAATGGACTTCACAATAACAGAGTATTCCGGAGATATCCCATCAGCAAGATAATATCCCCGTTTATAAGGCACGCCGTTAGCAAAGAATTCCACATCCGGTGCTCTCCCCGTTTTGAGATCATTGAAAAGGGGCGATGCACGTAAAACATTTACGTCATTATTCATCCCGGCGACACCAAAGAACGCATGCCAAATCCATAAATATTAGGAGGCGATCGCTTCCAATAAAATGAAAGGAGTTTTCCCTTGATCACCCCTACAAAATTGAGCTTTTAAAGCATGTGGGCAATTCTCCCACGGCCAATCTGTACAATCAATGCTTCCTATCAGCCCAGGAAACCCATGAACTCGATAGTGATGCTCATAGAGTCTGTCAATGTCAGTAACCGTCGGCTTTCGAAAATACTGTGGACCATTAACTCCATGATGACCTCACAAAATTTATGGAGACACTCACGAATTGTTGACGCACCCATTTGCACATATTCGTCAAGCATATCAGGATTGAATCCGTATGCCAATTGACGAATTGACGAAGTACACTTCATCAATGGAGAAATACCAAGTAAGCCCGCACAACTAGGAGTTTGTTGGAAATAAGGTGAATGATTGGTTACCTCTCGAACAATTCGTGTGAATAGTCTTCGGCTCATTCGGAAACGATCATGGAATGATTGATCGTCGTATGTTGGTTGAGCGCAGAAGTAAGCAGTCACTAAACGGTTATGAGCACCCAAACGATCCCTACTAATTTGGTTTCGTGTTTCTTTAGGTTGTTGATGAGTGTGTAAATACTCATCATTTTTGTCCCATCTAAATTGTAAAAACAGCTAAAAACACACAAATATGCCTCATAATACTGCAAATATCCTTGGATTTGTGTTTTTATGTGTTTCAGGTACAAAAGGATTGAAAACAGATGAGAAACGAGCAAAGTTTGCAAGAATGGCAAAATCAGTCCCTCAACTTTTAGAAAGTGTCAGAATTGGTCCCTGGAAGATTTATTTTGAAGAAAAGTCAACAATAGTCCTCCAGGAATCAAGGAATGACATTTCTGACCCTTGGATTACAAGTTTGCAAAATTGGCAAAAATGGCCCCTCAACTTTGAAATTTGGCAAATTTAGTACCTGGGTGTTTAAATTTGGAGAATATTCATTCATGGTCCCCTTTGGTAATTGGAATGTGGCAAGAATCACCCTTGTGTTAACTTTGGGAAAGTTGCAAATCAGGCCCCTCAAAAATCAGAATATTGCAAAATTAGTCCTTGTGTTTTTTTCACTACTAACACCAAACGGACCCTTTATTATATAATCCAATAAAAAAAACCCATCCCAAACACAACCCATTACATAACCAAGCCCACCCCCCTTTCCATTTTGCCTGCCCAGTCACAAAAGCCCAACCAACACCCCTTAGTTATAATAACCGGGGTCAAACAGTCAACCCCTCCCCTTTTCCCTCCACCTCCTTCTCCACTTGGCCTGCAAACCCACCCCCTCTGCTACCAACTCTGCTACTCTCCCCACTCCATGTCCCCTTTGCCTACCACTAAAACCAAAGGTGCATTTATTGCCTTTTCCCCTGCATAAGTTAACTGCCAAACACAAGGAATCAAGCAGTGGTTAATTATGGAAGGGTTGAAATTCAGAATAGGTCTTCTGGGAGAACTAGATCATGACAATACATGGGAAACTCAAGTGGTCAAAGGTTTAATTCTGGAGGACAAAGGTTTAGCACAGCAGGGGGTAATCGGAACAATCTGGGAACTACACAAAGGAGAACTCAGACTGCTGGAACTGAAACAAGAGGGATAGCAAACACGTCAATCACTTGCTACAATTGTGGTGGAACTGGACACATGACTAATGCATGCCCCAAGCCTCGCACAATGGGTAGTGCATATCATAAGGAAGCTCTTCTCATTGCACTTAAAGATGAAAAAGCTGGAAATTTGACAGAGAAGGAGCAAAGTTTTATGGCAAATGCATACTCAGATGATGAAATGGAGGATCTGGAAGCAAATGCAGCAGTCATGCTAATGGAAAACATGCAGGAGATGAATATGAGTGAGACAGGCCCGGTCTATGACACACATGGCTTATCTCAGGTACTTGAAAGTGCATCTCTTATTCATGAAATTGCTACACCCTCTGCATCTTCATTTGCTCAAGAAGATAGTGTTCAACATGATTCATCATTACCATCTCAAGATGATGATCAAATAAACACCGTTGTTACATTTGATGATGATAACACTGTTGTTTCATTTGATGATCAGCTTGATGATGACAATCATGATCAAGTTGAACAAGATGATCTTAAGCATGATCAAGATCCAGAGCTTATGACCTTGCTGTTGACCACCCAAACACAATTAGATGCTCAAAAGTTTAAAATTGATAAATGCAATGAGATTAATCAAAACTTAAAAGCCAAAAATGCACTGTTAACAAAGGACATTGAGTGTTACAAAATGCAACTTTCACACTATGTAACTCAAGAAAAACATGAGAAAGAATTTGAGGCTGCATTTCAAAAATCATATGTGCGAGTACAAGAGTTAGAACTTCAACTTCGTGAGTTAGCGGTTTCTAAACATGAGTTGTTTTCTCAAAAAGAACAAGAGAATTTTGAACATCGAAAACAAATTGACATTTTAAATTCTGAGCTTTCTAACACTAAAACAGAGTTGTCAACATGTCAAAATGATCTTCTTCAAGAAAAACAAACCACAAGGAAACGTGTTAATTCATATCTCGAAGAGATTGTTACGTTGGAATCAAAACTCAAAGACTTTCAAAATGTTGTGTATAAAACGGGTGAATCTGTAACAACAATTCAAAAACTAACGGTGAAACCTAATCCTAAAGGATATGGCTTTGCAATTGGAAATGATCAACCACGTTTTTTACATAAGGCACTCAGTGAAATGCCTAAGTTGTACAGTGCAGAATACTTGTTTGATGAAACCTTTAAGCGTGTTGTTGTATATGATGTTTCGGAAGAATCGGAAATTGAGGATGAGAGTCGATCAAAGATGAGCACTGTTTTATATAACAAACCATATGATTATTCACAACTACCTCACATAAGTGAATCTTTTGTTACTCATAACGATAAACCAGTTCAGTCATTGTCTTTAACTGAAATAAATGATTTTTCTGTCGATGCTCCTGTAACCACTGTCGCCCAAGTCAATGGCCAATTACCCAATCAAAGTGCAAAAGCAAAAATGCCAAAACAATGTCGTATTCTACATTATTTTCAAATCTTTTCCGATGACATTACGTATTTGGAAAATGCAATTGAACATCACTCACAAATAACAATCTCTCATTTTTTCTCCCCAATTAAGAAAGAACAGAGAGATATTTTTCAAAAGCAATTTTTGCCACATGTCCAACACCTACGACGTTGTGCTACTCAGTGGGAACAGGAATTGCAAACAGAAGTTGCATCAATGATGAGAATTTTCAAAGCAAAAGATGACAAAATTGCTAAACAAAAGCGTCAAAAGAAAAGTTTGGAAAAAGAGGTCGATCGACTCTTGGAACGTGTTTTATGTGCTGATGTGATTTCTGTGATTATGAATTCTATCTATAAATCATGCAATGAAATGCTTGTTGATGATCACAATGATAATGTTGAGATATTACAAAAAGAGATTGATAAGTTGTTAAGAGAAAATAAGAGTCTTAGACAAATCAACAGTAAAGTGGAAACCAAATGTGCAAATGAAATTTTCAAACTTAACAAAAAGTTGGAATGGTGTCAGTCTCAAAGTGCTGAATTCGAGTTAAAGTTTCAAAATCTTCAAGCGTCTTTGTCATTTCAAAACAGTCATGCTTCTGAAAGTCAAAAGGATAATGAAATTGCTGTTTTAAGACGTCAAATTGTTGAATATGAAAAAGAAAATGATGAACTTTCTCAAAACAGAAATGACACCGTTCGGTTAAACAAAATTTTGGATTCACGAATTGTCGATTTGAAACACAAAATCTACGTTTTGGAAAAAGGAAAAAATGCACAACCAAATGTGATTGCACCAGGAATGTACAAAGTTGATAAGGCACATAAGAAAGCATCATCTCAAACCACTAATGCAAGTACTTCAACTTCCGCAGGATTAGGAAACACCTCTAAGGCTAGCAGCTCAAGAACCTACAAGAGTCAAAAGAAGAATAAAGTCTGGCAACCTAAGAGTGGATTATCTAAACTTAAAGAAGTAGAAGTTAATGCTAGGAGTTTGAATAAGACGCATGTTATGTCTAATGTAGAATCCAACTTGTCTAAGTGCAATTCTAGAAAAGATGTAATGAATGCTGAATCTTTAAATGTTATGAATGATGTTATCATTGATGCTTCATGTGTGTTTTGTCATGCTAGTATATTATCTGGTAATCATGCTAACTGTGTTGCAAAAACATTGTTGTCCAAACGTAAGAAACATACTAATGGCATTTTCTTAAGGCCCTCGACCGCTGCTAAGTCCATTTTAGGAAAACCGCCAGCAGTAGTTTCTGACACAAATGTTGACCACACCATAGTTGCATCTAGGACAAACCGATCACCAAGCGCATTCACTAGGAATAAAGCACATAATAGTTGGACGTGGCAGCGTTGGTTACAACACACACCTAGTTTTAAATGGGTACCAAAAGTAATAAAATCTTGTGTTACTAACCCAATGGGGATCCACCGTTACCACTCTTCCCTCTGTGTCAACTTCTTGTGATGCAGGTGATTCAAATTGTTCTCTGGATTGTTGATAGCGGATGTTCTCGACATATGACCGGCAACTTAAAACTTCTTGTAAACTTTGTCTCAAAGTTCATTGGAACGGTCAGATTCGGGAATGATCATTTCGCTGCTATCATGGGTTATGGTGATTACGTCAACGGAAACATTGAAATTAGCAGGGTATATTACGTTGAAGGCCTTGGTCACAATCTTTTCTCAGTAGGACAGTTTTGTGATGGTGACTTGGAAGTGGCATTTAGAGAGAAAACTTGTTTCATAAGAGATCTTCAAGGGAATGACCTGATGAAAGGAAAGCGTGGCACCAGTCTTTACACCATCTCCTTCGAAGGCATGACAGCTTCCTCTCCAATATGTTTACTTTCCAAGGCGCATCCCACAAAAGCTTGGCTATGGCACAAACGTATGTCTCACCTGAATTTCAAAACTATGACCGAGCTTGCACGTAAAAAGTTGGTCGATGGTCTTCCTAAATTCAGATACGCCAAAGATCACTTATGTCCCGCTTGTGAACAAGGGAAGAGTCATCGTGCTCATTTTCCTCCAAAGGTTGAGCACAATACCGATCATGTTCTTCAACTTCTTCATATGGATCTTTGTGGCCCTATGCGTGTTCAAACCATCAACGGGAAGCGGTATATTTTGGTAATTGTAGATGACTTCTCCAGATGGACTTGGGTTTACTTTCTTCGCAGTAAAGATCAAGCTCCTCAGATGCTTATCACCTTTCTCACAAAGATTCAAGTTCAGCTCCGAAACACCGTTCGCAAGATTCGTACAGACAATGGAACAGAATTCAAGAATCAAACCCTTCGGGAATTTTATGAGAAAGTGGGCATTGAACATCAAACATCCATTCCTCGCAGCCCTGAACAGAACGGCGTGGTCGAAAGACGAAACAGGACTTTAGTGGAAGCCGCACGGACAATGTTGATCAATGCTCAATTACCGGACTATCTTTGGGCTGAAGCCGTATCAACCGCCTGCTACACCCAAAACAGATGTATGATCACCAAAAGGCACACACAAACACCATATGAGATTGTTCACCGCAGAAAACCGAACATAAAATTACTTTCATGTCTTTGGGTCCCTTTGTTACCCGAAGAATGATCGTGATGACCTTGGAAAACTCAAAGCCAAAGCGGATATTGGAATCTTTGTCGGGTATTGTGATAATTCAAAAGGATTCAGAATTTGGAACCGTCGCACCAGAGAAATTCAGGAAACCATTCATGCTAATTTTGATGAGCTCACAGAAATGGCTTCTGAGCAAAACAGCTTAGAACCCGCAGTTAACCGTCTTAACTTCCCTGATCCTTCAGCTGCAACCTTCACTCTTAACCGCAAAGACTTAGAAGATCTGTTTGGTCCACTCTTTGATGAATCTAATGCAACTACAAATTCCGCTGCACAACCACTCGTCGATAATCAAGTACCGGAAAATCCTGTTACACACACCACCACAACAGTTGCTGAAGATGCACCACAACCAGTCACATCATCATCAGTTAATCAAACAGCTTCTACTTCTGCAACAACAGCTGAGGATCCACCTCAAGTTTCTTCTGAAGTTCCCCCACCAGCAGATTATGACGGAGACTCTTTCTTTAATCCATTTGCTCCTGCACCAACCATTCCTGATATTGCAGAATCTTCTTCACGCAATTTGGAACCGTCTAACCTGCACCACAACTATCAACATTACCCATCCACACACAAATGGACAAAGGAACATCCTTTAATAAACGTCATTGGCAACCCTGATAATCCAGTCATGACACGACAACGCCTCCAAACAGACGGTGAAGCCTGCATGTATGTTCTCACCGTTTGTCACTCCGAACCCAAAAACATTAAAGAAGCCCTTACCAAAGACAACTGGATTGAATCTATGCAAGAAGAATTGGATCAGTTCAAAAGGTTGGAAGTATGGGAATTGGTAGAAAGACCAGATGGGGTTTATGTCGTCGGACTGAAGTGGATCTGGAAGAACAAGTTAGATGCAGATGGCACTGTCATTCGTAACAAGTCCCGGTTGGTTGCAAAAGGATTCAGTCAACAGGAAGGAATCGACTTCGAGGAATCGTTTGCTCCAGTTGCAAGGCTTGAGGCTGTTCGAATGTTTCTGGCATACGCGGCTCACAGGAACATCACTGTCTACCAAATGGATGTAAAGACGGCATTTCTCAATGGTCAACTCCGGGAGGAAGTGTACGTCTCACAACCAGAAGGCTTCGTGGACCCAGAACATCCGAATCATGTATATCGGCTTAAAAAAGCCCTCTACGGCCTTAAACAAGCCCCGAGGGCATGGTACGATAAACTCTCTGCATTTCTGCTTGCTAATCATTTCACTAAAGGTTCCATTGACCCGACTTTATTTATACAGAAACACGGGGAGGACATTCTCATTGTTCAAATTTATGTGGACGATATTATTTTTGGTTCTACCCATAAAAAATATTCAAATGCTTTTGCAAGATTAATGAAAACAAACTTTGAGATGTCTATGATGGGTGAATTAAAGTTCTTCTTAGGACTCCAAGTTCACCAATCGCCCCGTGGTATATTTTTAAGTCAGTCCAAATATGCTCAGGAAATCCTGAAAAAGCATGGTATGACCAGCTGTGACACCTATAACACCCCGATGTCTTCCTCATCCCCGAAGCTAGATGCTGATCTACATGGGACACCCATTGATCCTACAATGTATCGTAGTATCATTGGGTCAATCATGTATCTCACAGCTAGCAGACCGGATGTTGTATTTGCCACTTATCTATGCTCCCGATATCAGTCAAGACCAACTGAACGGCATTTGTCAGCCGTTAAAAGAATCCTTCGATACATAAAGGGAACCATCCATTTGGGGATCTGGTATCCGAAGGATTCTGGATTTGAACTTGTTGCATTTTCAGATGCTGACCATGCAGGGTGCTTAGACACAAGGAAAAGTACATCAGGAGGAGTTCAATTTCTAGGTGACAAGCTTGTCTCTTGGCAGTCAAAGAAGCAGGACTGCACATCACTGTCATCTACAGAATCAGAATACGTCGCCATGTCTGCATGTTGTGCTCAAATCATTTGGATGCGATCTCAGCTGATGGACTATGGATATGTGTTCAACAAGATTCCGATGTACTGCGACTCCAAGAGTGCCATTGCCATTTCATGCAACACAGTCCATCACTCCAAGTCAAAGCATATTGCTCTTCGATATCACTTCATCAAGGAGCATGTGGAAATGGGTACCGTTGAACTATATTTTGTGGGAACTGAACACCAATTGGCGGATTTGTTTACCAAAGCCTTGCCTCATGCAAGATTTGTCGAACTCGTTCACCAAATTGGTATGAGATGTTTGACTCCAAATGATTTAGACACTTTTCTCAAACAATGAGTCAAACATCAAAAACCTCTCTTTATATTTAAAAAAAAAAGAAAAAAAAAAAACTATTTAGGTGTGCAAAAGTATATCCTAATCAAAACATGATCTCGATCTTTCAAATTTCCATAAGTTTCAAACATCGATCATATTTTGAGGGGGAGAAATTTTTGCACATCTATCATCACGAATCTTCTTCTTTATCATCATCGAGGCCTCAAATCGTCAAATTTTTGAAAATATTGTCTTTAGGATCATTAAAGTGAATATCTTTAAAGTTAAGGGACTGAAGTTGTCTATATGTGTTATCTATTAACTTTTGGACTTTACATCACATAAGATTCAAGTTAGAGGACCATTAGTGTCAATTGGGCAAACTTTAATTGATAAAACCATTCCTCTGACTTAGTCAAATTCACTAAACACAGTAAATGCAATAAATCATTTTCCCTCTCACTCTCATTCGCGCCTCAATCTCTGGTTCATTCAACAAACTCTACTGTTTAATTGTTTCACCAATATCTGTAAGTGATTGTTATGAATCAAGTGCCTAATGTGATTGATTGCTTGTTAATTTTTATTCTCAATTATTAGGGCTTATTCGTTCAATTTGGGCAATTTTTGTTGGATACGAATTAACCTGATTGTGCTTAGGTTATAGATTCTAGTTATGATTACAAGTGTGTTTCGCGTGCATAATTAGAATTGATAACCTCTAGAATGTAAGATTGAATGAGTTAGGCTTATGCGTTATTCATTAGAAAGTTTGGGTGATATGAGTATTGCGTGATTAATGATTGGGATATAGGGTTTAAGTGTTTGTGATTCCAGGAATGTGTTTCATGGTTGCTAGGCTTAATGGTTAGTATAATTTCTGATGATTTATGTGATGTTGTCGACTTTATGTTCATCTGTCGAGTTTCAATCTTGCTTATCGACTTTCATCATGATTTATCGAGTATGAACTATCAAGTTTGTGACCCTTATCGACTTTACTCCGAGTTAGGAGTTTAAGTCTATAGATCTATCGAGTATGGAAGTCTGTCGAGTTTCCTGAATCTCTCGAGTTTCATAGTTCTATCGAGTATGTTTGAATCTCTCGAGTTTCATATGTCTCTCGACTTTCTATGACTCTCTCGAGTTTCAGTAATCTATCGACTTTCTATGACTCTCGAGTTTCACAAGACCTATCGACTTTCAAAGACTCTATCGAGTATGACTAACTCTATCGAGTATGGAATTTATCGAGTATGGACTCTATCGAGTATGACTGACTCTATCGAGTATGAACTCTATCTAGTATGGACGTTATCGAGTATGACCCTATCGAGTATGAACTCTATCGAGTATGGACGTTATCGAGTATGACTCTATCGAGTATGAACTCTATCGAGTATGGACGTTATCGAGTATGAATTTATCGAGTATGAAGTTATCTAGTATGACTTTATCGAGTATGAATTTATCGAGTATGAAGTTATCTAGTATGACTTTATCGAGTATGAATTTATCGAGTATGAAGTTATCTAGTATGACTTTATCGAGCATGAATTTATCGAGTATGAATGTTTATCGAGTATGAACTTTATCAAGTTAGAAGTTATCTAGTATGACTTTATCGAGTAAGGAAGTCTATCGACTTTCTCTAACTCTATCGAGTATGAGATTCTGTCGACTTTCTATTTACTCTATCAAGTTTCTAAGACTGAGTTTCTGATTTGCTGATATATGCTGATTTTTTGCTGATCTTTGCTGAAATGTACTGATGTTCTGCTATATGCATGATGCTAATAGTTTGTGATATACAACTTTCAAGTTTCTATAAAGAATGTATCTCATCATCTAGTTTCTAACATTTTCCAAGTATGTCACATTTTTTCCAAGTTTTTCAAACTTGCAATATATGTTCCAAACTTCGAATATGTTATAAATATGACAATGAGCATACATACATATAAGAACTTGAATGTTAGTTGCATGTTAACTTGCTTGGTCGCCTTATGGATATCTAGGATGCTTTCACATGTCTAACTCTAACATCCATTATCCATTGTATACTTGTTCTTGGAACTTGTTTGTTCAGGCATACCATGTCTCAATCGTCAGTTACTCGTAAGCAAATGATTACTGAAGGAGATGAACGACAGATTAGCCACTCCAACTCGAGAGTTGATTTCCAGAACCTAAAGTGTCACAAGTCTTGTCAGATCATTGTGGAAATTCTACAAAGACACTTCATCAGCCCTACTCTAACCAACACAGCTACTGTTCCAGTCAAGTATCTCATTCAGTTCTGGGAGTCTTTGATCGTGGGAAAGAATAATGAGAACTTAACCGTCACCATTGACAACACAGAGATCCAGTTCAAAGTTGACACACTTCGCAAAGTGTTGGGACTACCTTCCGAATCTTCTAGTGCATCCGGCAAGTTTCTCGATGATCCCACCTTTGAAGATATGGTTGCAACACTAAGGCTGATTGGTTATGATGAAGATTACAAAGAACTCACCGTCCCTTCTACTGTTGACCGAAAATTCATTCCTCAACCATGGCTCACACTTTACACCATCATCATTCACTGCATCACGGGGAAAACAACTGGATTTGAACACCCACGATTAGAACAACTTCAGTTCTTCTGGGGAGTCATAAACCTCAAACATGTGGACTTTGCTAAATACATATGGAATGACATGATCTTCCTCAGTCAGAAATTCCATCAAAGCAAAGACTACAAAGTACCTTTCCCTCGCTTCACCAAACTCCTCATCTCACTCTTCATGGAACGACACCCTAATATCAACAAGTGTGAGAATGAAACGATGCATACTGTCGACATGGATCACATTCTCACTCAAGTCAGGATTCAAAAGTCTAATACAGACAAACAGGGGGTCAGAATTCCAACAACCTTGTTGAGCGAAGGAGTCAAGGAAACCATTGCATACAAACTGTATGATGTAGCTCAAAAGGCCGGAAATGTGGGACTTGTTGCAGAAACTTCCAAAACTGCCAAAGACAAAGCATCAGGAAAGACTATACCACCTCGGGCAACTACTTCTCGCTCAAAGAAGGTTACTAAGGCTGAGAAAAAGAAAGAGTTGGAAACACTGAAGAATGTCATGGTCGAATCTGATAAAAGCTTGGGCAAAGGAAGAGGGAAGTCCATCAAGATCACTGATACATCATTTTCACCCATCGATCCACCTCTAACTGACAAAGAAGAACAAAAGCAAATGAAGAAAGCCGCTAAAGAAAGTTTAAAGCAACAACTAGAAGATGAAGCGAAGCGTGCTAAGATAAGTAGAGGTGAAGGATCAGCCTCTCATGGTGAAAAAGAAAAAGGTGATTCTGAGGAAGAAAAGACTACTTCAGCTGAAAGTTCTGACAGTGATGAAGAAGAGTCAGATGCACATGTTCATACACATTCAGGTTCTCAATCTGAAGACTCTGAGTCTGACAAATCTGATGATGGTGAAGTGAACAAAGAGGATGAAGAAGAAAGTGATAATGATAAAGAAAAAGAGGATGAAGAAGAAAGTGATGATGATGAAGAAAAAGTTGATTATGAAGAAAGTGATAATGATGATGATAATGATGATAACGATGACGAAGAGGTCAAATCCCAAGATGATAGAGATGTCACACCCGTTCCTCCATCTCCACCACAATCATCTGTGGGACAATCCACTAGTGAAATCAACGACCTCAAGCTGAAACTCTCCAACCTTCAAGAACTTGTAATGAGAAAGCACGGTGATAATGACAACGAGCATGAGGCACTTAAACAACAAATCACAGAAGTTGAAAAGAAGATCGATGTTCACTTATTCAAATACAACCAATTCGATCTTGAAAAACAAACTGGGGAACTTCTTCAAACACGTGTTCCTCAAGAAGTTCAAGCTCACGTTCCTCAAGCGGTCGATCAGTATCTTCAACAACATCTTCCAGCGCTTCTCACCAAATATGTCAAGAGTAAGCTTGATCAAACGGTGGCAAACGTTATGCAGACCACACCTATCACCGTTCAAACCATGCCGTCTAAACCGTCAAGATCAAATCTTAAAGGGCAACTGCTGGAAGAGATCATGGATGACCCAGAAGAGGAAGAACTTCAAAATGCTCTACTAAACTCTCTCAAGAAGGCTGAAAAGAAGAAGAAGGAAGCGGAAGGTTGTAAGTCAGATAAACCAGTTAAGCGTCGAAGAGATGACAAAGATGATCAAGGAAAGAAGAGGCGGAAATCTTCTAAATCTACTGATCCATCAATCGTTGGTCATTCTTCAGGAACTACTAAACAATCTGGCCAGACCATGTTCGTTCCTCTTGAAGGTGGAGTATTTGAATCATCCGAACCGTTTGATGCTGCAAGTTCTGATGATGAGGTTCCTATCGCACCAACACGGGTTCAAAAGGTCAACGCTCCTTCAGTTAATGGTATTGACACACCACTGCCTGAATGGGTTGATCCTTCTGCTCCAAGGTTTGATTGGTTTGATTCCATTATTGATGCACATCCCAATGCTGAAGATGACACGCCAGTGGAAGGCTCTACTGTGGACTTCACCAAATGATTACAGAAAGTTATGAAGACTCAGAAATTGAGTTTATCTGACATCATCAAAGTTCGCAAAGGGGGATTCACTGAATACAAGACGGTCACTACAACAGAGCTAGATTTTGAATACAACATTGAACAAGTTGCTAGAGCTCTATCCGAAAACATCTACTGGGATCACGCACGAGCCTCAAACCCAAAAGAACAACTTACACTTCGTGATCACTCCCAACCCTTACCCCTCATCGGTCAACCCCATAACCCAAAGATACCGAAAGCTTACTTCTTCAACAAAGATTTGGCGTATCTTGAGTATGGCAACACTGATCCTGAACGTCGATATGCAACTTCACTCACCAAGTACCCAGCTGCTTCGTACGCACTTGCTGGATTTGAAGAGCACATGGGTGATCTATTTGTCAACAAACTTCGTGAGTATAATGAAGATGCTGCTCTTGGAATATTTCACTGGCCGAATCTTTGAAGATTGTTCTACAAGTACATGATCACCAGAAAATCAAAAGATGTGGTGTGGAACTCCAACAAGATTCTATCTATCGTCACTGCTGAAACCAGATCGATGTTCGGGCACAACTTTGTAGAAAAGATTACTGTCAGAAGGTCAGACGATAAAGAATACACTTTCAGTGAAGCTGACTATCCCTAGTTACACATCAATGATATCGAAGACATGTACCTGCTTAAGATTCAAGGAAAACTGGAACATCTTCCTGGACGTCTTCAGTATGATATCATCAACTCAGTTCTCATTTACATTCGCAACATTGTAATCAGAACTCGAGTTGAGGATGTACATCTTGGGGTGGAAAGCTATCAAACTAAGTTGAATCTCGTCGCTCCAAACATCAAGCCTCCAGGAATCAATGACAAAATACCATACACGTTTGGGGATCGGCCGTTTGGGTTGTATTATGTAAGGGACAAGACTTCTCCAAGGTTTATGGGCTATGAAGAAATTCACAAGTTCAGCGATGAAACTCTGTTGATTGTCAAATCAGAACTGGAGAAGATCTTGGTTAACAGAAGCAAAGGGTTGAATACGGGGTTCTTACGGGTTATGAAATGGAATCGGAATGACGCCAAACAAGCTGCAAAGTTTATCAAAAGGATCGACAGCAGGATCAAGTTTCGGGTTCAAATGTGACGAATGGAAAGCTACGTAGGAGGACGTGCCAGAGTTCCTAACATCCTCACGTTCCGTCGCCCTGAACAATAATTCTTGGTATAACTTGTATTCATTCATCATTATTCATTCAATTTCATCATTTTCATCATTATCTACGGCTTGTGCACACATAACAGTGTACAACCCGAACTTGTAAAGAAAGGACCCTGTGGTACGCTTCAGTGCCTCAATCCTAATATAAGGAGCGAAAGCTTCTTACTTTTGAGTAGAATTAATCAAATTTTAAGTTTTCTTAAAATTCTGCTCAAAAGACAAGTATTTCACCTCAACAAGTATTCACTTGTTGAGGGGGAGCACTTGAAAATCATTGTTCTTGAATATCAAAGTTCTTATTGGATTCTCCCCATAAGACTCAAAAAGCATATTTTAATCCAAAGTTTCACAAAAACAACATTTTATATGCTATTTTTGAGGGGGAGAATAAGTGATGATTAAAATATGGTTTAAGAATGTTGTTATCTCACAAGTGCTCGACTCAAGATTTAACCCTCGAATTGACGATAACAAAAGTCAGTAATCGAAAAGACATGTCTTGGACGGGTAATAATTTCAAGCCAGTTTATCTGGTGATGTAAGCGTGTCTCGCAAAGGATGTGTCTGAGTAGAATGTACCGATTTCGAGAGATTTTCTTTGAATATGATCTGGACGGGTAATAATTTCAAGCTAGTTTAACTAGTGATGTAAACGTGTCTCGCAATGATCATGTTCATTGAAAATCAATCAATTCAAAAGTGCCAACTCTACCCGACATGTGCAAATTTACTTTAAACACTTATGAGCACATGTTAAGGGGGAGTATTTATGAAAATCACAAAACTCTCAAAGTGTTAACAAAATATGTTTTCACAATCATAAACACTTTGAGAGATTTTCAAAAGTTTGGTTTATGGCAACAATAGGATAGTCATGGAGTTATAAGGTGAGTAAGGTTTAGGAAACTGTCCTATGATCCGCCAGAGCCGGAGGGATCTACCCAAGGACTATCCCAATAGTCTAGTACTAGAAAGTCCTAGGTATGATTGAAAAAGGAAAATGAAATGAAAGGAGAAAGAAGGGGTTGAAGAATTAAAAAGAAAAGTAAAGAAAAAGGGTGAAAACAAATAGCCCTCCATACTGTTCAACCTTAGGGCAGACACCGGGTTCAATACATAATCTACTGGTTGATTTAGCATCACCGGTATTGAAGAACAAAGTCGTCATGGACCCAGTGACGCACTGCACTAACCTTCTAAGCCACTCAGGTGCCTCTCAAAAGGCATTTGTTTCATTTCACATGGAGAACCCTTCATTATATATCGACCTCTCGCTACGAGATGTGTTGATATTGAAAAAGGAGGCAATCTGCTCCATGCCTCCGACTACCAAACAAATGTGCACTTGAATTGAGTCTAGAGCCGTGAGATACATCAAAGATCTCTTAGGTACACTTAGTATTACACTGTTGTTCTACATCATGGGCAACAGTTGTAAAATTTAAGAAAGTGTCCTTCGCAGATCTTAGCAATCTGCCGAGAACATTCTTGAGAGAACTCACAATTGTGATTCTCAGTGATAGAATGGAAATCCTGCCAGGGTCAACATCAAACAGCCCTGACAGCAGGTCACTTCGGTAACTCCTTGTGGGTTACGCTTAGTGTTTGCTCCAAAACGATCTACAGTCGTGGGGTGATCTCCAGCGACTCACCTGAATCATTGATTTACTTAGTAGATCTTGTAAGCCCTTTCGGGGGTATCTGGTTCAGGAACGGTCTTGGCTAGGGTTAGAGAGAGTTTTCACACTATGCTGTTAACAATCTCTAATTCCGAACCTGTAAGTACCGGTTCATTATTGCTAACTGTTTTCATGCAGAGACGAATCATGGAGAACTGGAGTTCCACCACATTTCCATCATGCTCATATCCTAAAGATACGCTCTCACAAAGACTTAGAGATTACGAAAGTTCAAAGATCATAAAGAAAAGTCAAAGCTCTAACACTACAACCTTTCACATGACAAAGATTGGAGAAGTGAGAACCAGTTGAACAACAAAAGTCAAAAGACATATGAGCATGGTGGAAACGACAACCATTGGAGAACGGCAGATTACTACCTTATCATATCACATCACAATCAAGAACAAAGAACAAAGATTACAAAGACGTCAAAGCCAAAGAAGGAAAGATGACGTCGAGCAACCTTGATGACCAATACTTAGGGGGAGATTGTTGGGAACACGTTTCATATTATTTCAAGTATTGATCATTATGTAATAGGTTGCTTAGGCCTTTAGGTTTGTATTAAGGCTAAGCTCATGTAGAAGGCCCATGGGTTATGTCTTTTAGTTAATTTATTATGTAATAAGGGCTTAAAGCCCAAGACCATGTAAACAACTATAAAAACCCGCTCCCATCTTAGGGAGAGGGTTGGTTGATTGTGAGCTAAACATTTCCATAATTATGTTATCAATCTTCCACTCTCTCTTTCTCTCTCTAGATCTAGATCTCATTAGTGGTTCATTAGTAAGTAGCTTGTATGGTAAAATTTTAGTAACAATACAGTCAACACTACTTGCTATGTTCAGAACAGAGTTTTAGTAGTACAGCCTCACAATAAGACATCATATGAACTATTTAGAGGTAGAACTCCTGCAATAGAATTTCTTAGACCGTTTGGATGTCATGTGACAATTCTGAATACCTTAGACCATCTAGAAAAGTTTGATGGTAAAGCAGATGAAGGATTCTTAGTTGGATATTCTCTCAATTGCAAAGCATTTAGAGTATACAACTTAAGAACTAGAAGAGTAGAGGAAAATCTACATGTGGAGTTTTTAGAAAACAAATCCAATGTAGAAGGTCAAGGACCAAAATGGCTATTTGATCTTGAAACTCTAACCAATTCAATGAATTATGTGCCTTTTGTTGCAAAAACTAATGAATTTTCAGGTTCACAAACTGATAATGCAACAAGTGAAGTAGGGTTAGAAAAGGAGACATCTCAAGATTATGTGATGATGCCATTATGGATAAGCTCATGTGTGGATTCAACTTCAATCAATGGTGAATCTTCTTCTGGTAAAGCTAAAGAAGATGTTGAAGATGAAAATAAAGAAGATGGAACAACTGAGGAACCAGTGTTTCAAGTCAGCCGTACCAATATTGATTCTGCTGCTAAGCAAACTGTTCCTGCTGCTGAGCGAGAAGTTTCTGCTGATAAGCTAGAATTTTCTGCTGATAGGCCAAATGTTTCTACTGATGGTCCATCAGAATCAACTGAAGCTGAATTCTTAGAAGATGAGGTGGATTTCAACAACCTTCCACCGGAATATCAAGTTCCTTCTACACCACACACAAGGATTCACAAAGTTCACTCCCTGGATAATGTGATTGGAGATATACAATCAGGTGTGAAGACAAGACAACAACTGATGTCTTCAGACCAACAAGGGCTTCTTGATGCCCTTTATGCTTCAAAACAGCATGACTTTTCAAACTCTTGCTTATTTGTATGTTTTCTCTCACAAGATGAACCAAAGAACATTCTTAAAGCCCTAGATGATTCAAGCTGGGTAGAGGCTATGCAAGAAGAGCTTCTTCAGTTTAAGATTCAGAAGGTTTGGGTGCTAGTTGGTTTACCCAAATGTGTAAGGGTAATTGGCACTAGATGGGTTTTCAGAAATAAAAGGGATGAAAGGGGCATAGTGATAAGAAATAAAGCTAGATTAGTAGCTCAAGGGTACACACAAGAAGAAAGGATAGACTATGAAGAGGTTTTTGCTCCTGTAGCAAGAATAGAAGCCATTAGACTATTTTTGGCTTATGCTTCATTCATGAGCTTCACAGTTTATCAAATGGATGTCAAAAGTGCTTTCTTATATGGTACTATTGAAGAGGAGGTGTATGTCTCACAACCTCCAGGTTTTATTGATCCAGAACATCCAGACAAAGTGTACAAGGTTGTTAAAGCTCTATATGGCCTTCATCAGGCACCAAGAGCTTGGTATGAAACACTAGCTTCCTACTTAATTTCAAATGGATTTCAAAGAGGCAAGATAGATCAGACACTTTTCATTAAGAAGCATAAGAAGGATCTTTTGCTAGTTCAAGTATATGTGGATGATATCATCTTTGGATCTACTAGGAAGTAGATGTGTTTGGAGTTTGAGAAGCTTATGCACAATAAGTTTCAGATGAGTTCCATGGGGGAACTTACATTCTTTTTGGGTCTGCAGGTTAAACAATCAAGACAAGGGATCTTTATTAGTCAAGACAAATATGTTGCAGAGATTCTAAGAAAGTTTCAATTTGCTGATTCCAAAATAGCAAGCACACCAATAGACTCTGAGAAGCCACTTCTTAAAGATATGGATGGAGAAAATGTGGATGTACACACATACAGATCTATGATAGGCTCTTTGATGTATCTTACATCATCAAGACCTGATATCATGTTCTCTGTTTGTGCTTGTGCAAGATTTCAAGTAACTCCTAAGGTTTCTCATTTAACTGCAGTCAAGAGGATTTTTAGATATCTCAAAGGTCAACCAAGGTTGGGTTTATGGTATTCTAAGGAATCACCTTTTGACTTGGTAGCATATTCGGATAGTGATTATGCTGGTGCTAGCTTGGACAGAAAGTCAACAACTGGAGGATGTCAATTCCTTGGGTGTAGACTTATCTCATGGCAGTGTAAGAAACAGACAATTGTGGCTACTTCAACAACTGAAGCTGAATATGTAGCTGCTGCAAATTGTTGTGGTCAAGTTCTATGGCTTCAAAACCAACTTCTTGACTATGGGTACAATTTTTTACACACTGTCATACATATTGATAATAGTAGTACAATTTGCATAATTAAAAATCTAGTACAATATTCTAAAACAAAACACATTGAAATTAGACATCATTTTATTAGAGATTGCAATGAGAAAAAGTTAATTCAAGTCATGAAAATAGCTTCAGATCATAATGTTGCAGATCTTCTTACAAAATCTTTTGATGTTGGAAGGTTTCAGTACTTAGTAGCAAGTATTGGAATGCTTAATCTTTGAATTTTTCAATCAAATGTGTTTTTGTATATAAATTTTTGTTTGTACTGTTGGCTTTGTAAATTGATACTATTATTACAAAAGTTTGTACTGCTAGTACAAATTTAAATTGTGTTATTCATTCAGTTAGTCCTATGATTATTCTAATACAAGACAAGTACTTTGTACATTGGTAATTCAAAACTCCTTAAAACTTCTTTCTTGAAACCTGATTATGATGTTTCACATTGAATTGATGACTAAGTTGATCAGATAGTAACTGATACAACTCACTTTCTATCATTTTATACTTTCAAGTATAATGTGAACAATCTAAGGATATCTGATAGAAAGAACAGCGAGCAAAAGTGAATCTAACACTTGTGTTAGAGGTAACAAATGCCACGAGCTGGAAACCCTGTCAAGAAAGCCTTTTGAATAGGTTTATCTTTACACAGGCAGTTATTTATAAATGAAAACATTGGTTCTCACACAACCAGAGGTTGCTTTAAACCAAAATTTTGATTAAGTGTCTGTTACTACACTTAATTCCTTCAAAATGGTTGAAAGTAGTATGATTTTTTAATAATAAAATCATGTTCATACTACTAAGTCAAATATTTCTTAAAAAGGATTTTCAAAGTGTCTCAGAAAATCATCAAATGATGGATTATGAGTCATTGCCCCATGATTCACCACTCACAGGAGGTTACACACCTGGAAGTGATGAGGGCAACATATTAACTCTTAAGGAATTGATGGTTTCATGTACAACATTGTCTGACAACATTCAGGGGAGGAAATTCTTCGGGATAGAAAATTTGCTAGATCAGATGATGGTGATATGATTGTGAGAGATCTTCCAAACAGGGGAGGAAATTCTTCAAGGGAGGAAATTGCTCAGGGGGAACATAAATCTTAGGGGAGGTTATAAAAGCCCATAAAAGGAAGATTAACCCAATATAAGGAAGGAAAAGACAAGAGCATACAAGATGATGACATAGAGGTTGAAAATGACAAGAACATTCTTCATAAACAAGATTCTGGAGTATTATACATATTCAGAAGAGATGAAGCATTCAAAAGGAGAAAGTTCTATCTAGGTCAAAAGGAGAAAAGTTTCAATTTCAGTTCATTACAAAGAGTTGCTGATGAAAAAGTTTCTACTTCTTGGAACAAGCATCCAAGATACACAGCAACATTGCCTCTTATAATTCCTTCATTCAAGAAAATTGCACCATCTTTTAGTCCAAGATTGGAGCAATAGAAAGGATTGATATTGTTGAAGTCAAAGAACAGAAAGCAGATAAGTCACTAAGAAAGAGATTCAAATCACACAAAAGAGAAGAAAGTTCAGATCAAGGGTCTGACTATGAAGTGTTTGAAAGATCTTCACAATTCCTCATTTAAAGAAATTTAATTCAGAAAACATGTTTGATTAGGGAATCACATGTTTAGGGGAGGATTGTTGGGAATTAAATATTCTGAAGATTTCACTAAGTGTGAATCAGCTGTTTCTGCTGATAATGTATTGTGATGCTACTGATGGATTCTGCAGCTAGTACATTTTGTTTCTGCTGACAGTGCATGTCAATGCTGCTGATGGTTACTACTGTTTGATGTTGCTGCTGATCGATGACAGATCCCACTGCTAAATGGATAAGTGTTGTGTCACAGATACATATCTTTCTTGAGTTATCAAATTGAACACTCTAAAACAAGTTGTATGTGTAAGATACATGTTGCATCTTTAGTTACTTACACACGACTTTAACATACTCAAGTAGAAAACATTTATTGATCGACAAGACTTCACAATATTGTAAAAGATCTTCCTTGGACTATAAAAGGAAGAACTTAGTTTAATAGTCGTGTGTGCACAAATAGATGTTGTATGACTATTAGTGATAATAACTTATAAGATTCAAGGTTTGTAACCCTAGTGATAAACAAGAGATCACTCGTATTATTTTGAATAATATTGAATCGTTTGGAGATAAGCTTTCATTGTTAGACAACAAATATAACTATTCCATTTCCAATAACTCACAACCTTCTAAGTGTGGTTAAGTAGATTCCGCATACTTAATCATATTCACTCAAGATATCATATACACACGTTATAAAGGTTTAACCACCTTTCAGTGTAATAGAGATCCTTGCATAGGGTACACTAATGAGCAATAGAGAGGCCAAAGAAAATGGCTTGAGAGCCTTTCACCCCTGGTGCAGGGGAGACTTGTGCAATTCAGGCCAAAACAAGTTGACAAATAAGCATTTAAGAAAAAACTCTAAAATTAAGAAAAAATAAGGATGAAAAAGCTGAGCTTCTAAATTTTAAGAATCCAAAAGCTCATAAGCTAACACTGATTATTGAGATCATGAAAATTCAAAAACTAATTTTTTTTTCTGCACTTTTTCTGAAAATAAGTTTTTTGCAGCCCTGTAAAAAAAATTCTAAAAATTAAAATAAAAATACTACTAAGTGAACAATCTATTAGAGTACATTATCCCAAAATTTTGTAAGATTTGGTTGAAAATTGAGGAAATGAAAATTAAAAAACTAAATCTGCTATTTGGAACTTTTTTTGACTTTTTATAAGAACAATTAAGTTTGACTTTGGTGAGTTTTGATTGGGTTCTAACGACTGAAAATGTAATAATAAGCTATAGTGGGACTAGATTAAGCTATAAATAACACTTATGCATCTATATCTAGGATTATGCAAGCTAAAATTTACAACAGATAACGAAAATTAGATTGAAAAGATGATTTTGACTTTTTTAACTATGAGACCTGGTTTTTATGCTATGTTTACTCTAAATTAGTCTAAATGAATCTGTCTAAACCCTTTTTAACTTGTGAAATCCTTTCAAGCTTAGAAAATTAAGCTGATCCAAACACCCCTTTAAAAGGCTATTTTGGAAGTTTTTAAAGCAAATGGTAGATTTAGATTAAAATAAAGATGCAATCTACTCTAATAAGCCATATTATGATATTTTAAGTAGGAATCATTCAAAATTAAGCAGTTTAAATAAGCTAAGCACAAAAAGCAATATAAAGCTATATTTAACAGTTAAATGAGAAATTTATTGAAACACTTACAAAACTATAACAACTGAACTAAGATAAGTCTAATAAGCTATAAATATCACAAATTAGTAAAGATAAGCAGACAATAAGCTATGCTATAGTACTATTGCAAAAATTGGAAAAATGCTTACAAAGAGATTCAAGCACAGAACAAGGTACCAGGACATTCCATACCATCCTAACACTTCCCATGAAGTTCTAAAACCATGGCCATCCTTAATCAACCATGCTCCTGCTTCTTTCTTCTTCTTTCTTGATTTTTTTTATTTTTAAGCTATTTTTTTATATTTTCTTGGATTTTTTTAATTTATTAACTAAAACTTGTTAAAATGCTAACTGAGCTTTTAAAAACTTATTAGTAAGCTAATTTGAGCATAATGGAACAGTGAACAACACTTCATAACATCATTTAGGAAAACATGAAAATTTCACTAAGAAATTGCAAATTCTGAATTTAAAAGAGAAAGCTTGAAATTAAGATTAAAACTTTAAAATTACAACATAAGAACTGAGATTACAGGAAATAAAGGCTAAATTACACTACTCCTATTTTATTAACTACCCTATTCTAATGCCTCTTTAAGGCTTACAACAATGCTTATTTATACTAAGAATTAGGGTTCCCATTGGACTTCTGTGACCTTTCTGAGCATATCCCACCATTCATTTGCCTTGGAAACCAAGCCCATCATCTCAGCTGTTCATTTTACTTTTTGGCGCCATTTTGTCAAAATGGCTTTAACAGCTGTGAATCTTGCAAGGTGGAAGGAGATAACATTTAATTTGTGTTGAAAATGAGGGTTTAGTTGGTAGGAGGGGGAGAAAACAGGGGAGGGTTTCTGGTTTTGGTTTTGGCGGGATTGGGAGGAAGAAGGAAGAGTTGACCGGGGTCAAACCTGGTATTTAGTATTAAGGGTGGTATGGGCCTAGGAGTGGGCTTGTGAATGGGCTTAGGATTAGGTTTAGTAAAAATGTTTTAAGTTTAGTTTAGTTAAAAACTGATTTTGTATTTTTTTTAATTTTAAAACTTAATAATAATAATAATAATAATATTTTTGATAATAATAATAATACTAATAATAATAATTTTGAATAATAATAATAGAAATAATAATAATAATAATAATAATAATAATAATAATAATAATAATAATAATAATAATAATAATAATAATAATAATAATAATAATAATAATAATAATACTAATAATAATTTAAAAAGTAAAATTAAAAAGTTTTAACAAAAGTAAAAATAAAAAGTTATGACAAAAAAGGTTTTGTGATTTTATTCTGAAAAATGGTTTAAGGTTTCGAAAATGATTTTGCAATTAAGATTTTTGGGGTGAAAAGGGTAAAAAGGGTATTTTTGGTGTCGGGTGAGGGTAAAATGGTCATTTGGTTTTGGTTGAGGGGTGTAAAGGGTAATTTAGGGTTTTGGTTTGGTTTTTCATGCTGACTCCCATGTCACTTCCCGGGATTGACTTTGACTTTTCTTTTCTTCAATATAAGCTGATTTGGTGTCGAGTCGATCCGGTAATGCTCCATTTCCTATCCAAACTCCAATTTGCTCACTCTTGCCTTGTTTTCAATCCTTTTGTACCTGAAATACACAAAAACACATTCCAAGGATATTTGCAATATTGTGTGGTTATTTTGGGTGTTTTTGGTCGTTTTGGTGGGTTCAACAAGGTAAAATATATGTGTAATTAGACACATATCAAATCCCCCACACTAAGCAATTGCTAGTCCCTAGCAATCCAATTATATAAAGTAATGAAAGGATCAAAAGAATACCAAGGATACCCCGTTTCGATTTTTTTATACAATACAAGAAATTTGGAACAAAATATTTTACATGATTGATTATAAAAAATGGTATCATAGAACGTCCTCTTTTTGATACTTCCAACTAAGCTTAAACTCAATGCGCAAATGTTTTTATAAAAATGCCAACACTACTTATACTAATAACCTGTGTAAGCCGAAGCTTAACTTTTCACTCCCACAATTGTTCAACTTTAAGGTGTGTGTGCTAATTTTCAAAATTTTGACCGTAAAAATTGACACTTGTTATGGTTGTTATTCACTTAAGTCAAATACTGAATTACCGGGAACCTCATAAATTTAAGAATAAAAAGGGCCTTTTCCATGCAACGGCTTTCTTCTCGGCACATCCCAAACCAATTGGTTTTAGGTGACCAGGCTTTTGACACCTCACAGAGAATAGTACCAGAATTAGTGGGATTTCGATTTCAAAGATTTCTGATATTCCCACTAAGATAGTATTAAATACTTAAATAGGCAACAACAAACGATCATTTAGAGATTTAGAGACTCAAAGGTCAGATCCTTACTTCTCGATACATCCCAAACCAGCTGGCTTTAGGTGACCAGGCTTTTGACACCCCACAGAGAATAACTTCGGGTTTCTCGTGACCTTTGAATACAACAAACTACCAAATTACCGTTAAACTTTTATACAAAATCGACGAATACTAGTTCAACTCCCGATTTATATTTAAGAAAAAGCAAGTTTCGTACATTTATTCACACGTGATATTAACATTTTTATTCAACACATATATTTTTCATTTTTCTCATTTTTTCATTTTTCACCTTTTTTTTTTTTTTTTTTTTCACAATGTACTCACAACTTTACTTATGGAATATTCTAATATATTTCATTTTGCAATATCATTCCATTTTTAAGAAAGTATGCTTTCTCTAAAATTAAAATAAAAAGTTGAACTCGGACTCTATATCAAAATTGTATAAAAATTTGTTTTACACAACAAAACAATTTTAACGTTCAAAAGTTTGAAAACAGCACGTATATTAATTCAGATTAAGATCTTCTGGGAGGAAAAAGCCACAGATTACTTGTATAAGCTCTAAAGAGAACCAACTACTCCACGCTTAGCATTTTCATTTGCACAAATCGTAAAACCTTAGCCTAATAGTTAAGGAAGCAGCCAGATCAACACTCTGGCAGAGTTAGGATTCCCCTAGTTTTAACCTAATCAAGACTAAACACTTCTACTTTATTGTTCAAAATACTTCTTTTTTAATTCATTTTCTTATTTAAAAACGAATTTTTTTTGAAATTTTGGCCAAAACGGGGGTACTAGGGCACTAGAAGGTACAAATGTGATCAAATTCGACTAGAATTCCCCCCCCCCCCCCACACTTAGAATTGAATATTGCCCTCAATATTCAAAGTACCGGCTATTATGCCGATCCTTAGAACGGAAAAAGGGTAACATTACTAGCCAAGTGTGGGAACGAAATCTTTTTTCACAAACAGGATTAAAAAGATATCCCTAGATAAACGTTAGTAACAAGATCGGATATTGGGCGGCTAGATTGAAAACAGGCGCTTCAATCATCACGATCTACGGGAAACCTGAAAATAAGAGCAAACAACATACAAAAGCAAAGCACAGTAGAGGAATTCCCCCACACTTAATGTTAGAAAATAGAAAGAAGTTAGAAGGATAAGCATGGGTTGCCACCCACGAAGCGCTTATGTTTTTGTTAACCGAGTCACGAGCTTGACTCGACCCCGAATTCATTGGTCCATGGGGGAGCAAGTGGAAGAAAAATTCTCCATCGAACTTTCATTCAAGATGTTTGGATAAACATTGAAGCATATGAAAGTTCCACTCCGATGAGATACATCCAGCTTAAAAGATTGATAAATGCCGGGATCAAAAATGATATCCTCATTCCCGAAGGAGTGAAGAAGGAAAGAAGTCACCGGATAGGTGAAGAAAGGAAGAAAGATCTTGATAATAATCATGAAAAGATC
Organism: Artemisia tridentata subsp. tridentata; assembly: GCA_021014915.2. NCBI lineage: Eukaryota > Viridiplantae > Streptophyta > Magnoliopsida > Asterales > Asteraceae > Artemisia > Artemisia tridentata. The sequence continues at coordinate 260,693,184 of CP139506.1, forward strand.
TTCATCCTTAAGATCAAGGTTAGTTTGAATTTCATCGTTTAAGCTCGCTTGATTTGAAAACATCCCGGGTGGGAGGGTTGGGTTAAAATCATCTTTAAACAAACTCTCATGATAGAGTATGTCTCCCCCCGGGTCATGATCTTTCTCAAGATCAAAATAATCATACTCCGGCGGAGTTATGATGTGAGTGAGTTTATTGGAAAACTCCTCATGACAAGAGACAGAATTAGAATCAATCGAAGGATCATGATTTAGTAAAAATTCTAATTCCTTTAGATCTGATTCAAAATCAAAGACATCGTCTTTATCCTCTGGTGAGATTGGATCAATGTGAGTGAGTTCATTGGTGAACTCCTCGAGAAGAGATTCAGCATTAGATGTGGTAATCTCTGATTTAGGAGGGATATACGGAGGTGGAACATGTGCGGTACTTTGTGGGCTTGTAATTTGCACTTCGTCCATTATGGTCTCCGTTTCTGACTCATCACTCTGTTCATTCTCAATTTTAAAGATTCGATTTAGAGTAAATTTAAAATCGAAATCAAATGAATTTGTGATAGTCATATCGAATGTTTTTGAAATAGAATCGATCTCAAAGTTCTCAGTGACTTGGTTAACCGGAGGTTGAACGTTTTCGGTACTTCCCTTATTAGTAGGAGGCACAGTGTCCTTTGTCACCTCGGTTTCCCGTTCAGTAGAGGAAGCATTTTCAAGCTCTTTTGGAGGGAGATCTTTTGTGAAATCATCATTTAATAATTTTTCAAGAAACAGAATATCTCCCTCAGAATCGTAATATCCATCATCAATTTTTGGTGAAATTGAATTATCTTGAGCAAGAAAAACGCCAGTCTCTTCATTTTCTTGGCCAAAATCCTCTTCTTCCTCTAAGCTGACGAGCTCAGTAGATAACTCCTTTACATAATTAATGTCTCCACAAGATAACGAATCATTGTAACACGAAGTACAATCATCGGAGAACATCTCAACATGAGTGTTTGAAATGTCAAGAGGAGGCAAATCACACGTAGTATCAGAAATACCATCTGACTCACTTTGGATTGGGACAAGGTCCTCAACACTAGACTTTATGAATTCGTCTGATTCCTTTACAGGAAGAGTGTCAAGATGCTCATTCCCCATTATAAACGAGTCTTCGGGTTTTTCGCTTGGTAAGGCAGATGTGATTGCAACTAACTGAGGGAATCGAGAAATAATATCTTTGAAAGGAATAATACTCTCCTCGTCGTCCTCCTTATCATCATCATTGTAAATGGTAGCCTTGAGAAGTAGGGCACGCCTTTTAGCTGCTTGCTCTCTTGCCAATAATTCTGCAATAGATTTTTTCGTTGCAAGCTGCTCGTTCTTCATCCATAGATTTTTGATGATGCTCATCTTGGGCACGTTTACTGACCAATTCCTTCGAATCTTCTGCTAAATCCTGAAGATCAAAAAGATATTGAGCAACTGGCTGAGGTGGTGCCTGGTTCATTTGGTGCTGTGGAGGTTGGTTATGATAAGGTGTGTCATAATTGTCATAAGGGACCTGATGGTTCCTATTTTGACACTCAGAGCTGAAGTGCGAACCTCCACAGTACTCACAACAATTAAACTGTTGTGACTGTGAGTCATATGGATTTTGGTTATAACTAGAGTCATAATTGTTACATGGAACTTGCTCATAGACAAGCGTGTTTCCTGTTTGACAATCGGAACTGTAGTGAGGGCCTCCACAGTACTCACAGCAGTAAAACTGCTGAGTCTGATTATGTGAATTGTGGTCAAAACCAAATTCGTGATTGTTACAAGGAACCTGTTCATGAAAAAACTGATTCCTAGTTTGACAATCAGAGTTGAAATGAGGGCCTCCACAATATTCACACGAGTATGTCTGTATCTCATGGTGTGGGGTTGATGGAATAAATCAAATGTTTCATGGTAAGAATAGGGATTCTGGTTATAGACAGACCCGTTTCCTGACTCTACCATGCCACAATTGGGACAATTACCACCATTATGAGGACCACCACACCATTGACAACCGAACTGGTGTGGATAAGACATAGAAAAGAATTAAACAGTTTCAGAGGGTAAGGGGTAAATAATCAAAAAGGTAAGAGGGCAAAGATGAATATTTTTGGGATTTTTATTATTTTGAAAAACATATACCAAAGAAAAATGGAAATAAATTTTGAAAAGAAAATCTTTTTGGCTTTTTAATTTAAGAAAACTTTGAAAAACACAATATTTTTTGTAACCGTTACGTTAACCGTACTCGTTTCTTTTAAGACTACGCGCAGTGGAGTGGGAGAGAAGAATGGATATCTCTTCAGTCTGCAATTTAATGTCAAGACTTCCGTATTCCCCGTGTATAGGTTGTAGAATTAAAGTAATCCAAATAACGACTAATTTCACGATTTGTTTTGTTGTTATTTAATTTTTTTTGGTTGTACAACACTTTCGAGTGAAAGTGAGGGACGTATTATATTTGTATTTTATAGATATAATATATACATGAAAATAGTAACTTCCAAGAGAAGGGTCTTCCAAACACAAAATCGTCAAACGTGAATCAAAAATTCACTGCAAACCTTCCACGGCAGCGGCGCCAAAAACTGATCGCTCAGTAATAGTATAGTTTTAATTTCCAAGGATTGCAAAAGAAATATGCAAACCCGAGTCGTTTCCCCAACGAAGGATTGAATGGAACTTTGATTTGGTTCGTGATTTGTGAAGTGAAATGGGAGTAACAAGAGATATTTTTGTTTGTTTAAGCTAAGGATTATGATATAAAAGACAATGATATATAAATTTAAGCTAGAAAGCATAAAATAAAGCACATAAATCAATAACGTAAAGCAAATAGACCTAAAACTGATTTAAAACTAAAAACGCACGTTTTTATAGAAAAAACGCGAGTGCGCAAAATAAAAAGTGAATCTGGAGCTACACTAGTCCTACGGGGGTAAATCTATTTTTAATAGGTACTAGATGACAAAAGAAAATTTTAGAAAAAAGAAAATAATTATTTTGATTAATAATTAATTAATTATGATTTAATTACTAATTAAACTAAATTAATTCAAAATAAATACTAAACTATTTTTAATAAATCTAACTTTTTTATAACAAATACTTCAAACTATAAGGAATTTAACAAAATTAAGAAAAAGTAGGGGTATAGTACAAATAAGCTGAGAAATAAGCTGAGAAATAAGCTAAATAAGCAAACTGCCTAAAAAGTGTATAAAAGATTTGTTTGTGCAAACTCTAATGCAAAAGACCCAAGGGCACGAGTGGTAGTGAAGGTGTGTGTTGTGTCTGCTATGCTTGCTATCTAGAGGTCCTGAGTTCGAATCCAGTTCCCAACTTTTTTGCAAACTATTTTTTTTTTCTTTTACAAAACTATTACACACTTAAAAACAACAAACTTTTGTAAATACAACTTTTTTTTAAAACACAAGAATAAGCCCTGTGTGAGCTTATGTTCTTAACAGTTGAGCTTTTATAAGCTTGAATGGATTTTTGAAGTTTAAAGAGCTAACCAAATAAGCTATAAACTGAACTTAAAGGGAAATAAGCTAACAACATTTGAAACAAGTACAAAATAAGCTAAAGCTATCAAACAAGCTCACTGAAAAGCAAAGAATAAGGAATGACAAGCAATAAGCAACAACCAAAGTCCAAACAGTCCTCTGTGAGTTTCTGCAGGCCTGATAAGCTTATACAATAAGCTCAACAGCCCAAGATGGGCCTTGATCCAATGAGTTAGCTATGTCAGCTTCTCAAAAAGCCAAGGAGCTAAGAATGGGACCCACAGATAAGCCAGAAAAGAGCTTATGAAATATGCACTATACACACTGATTACTCAGTGTGTTGAGTGTGATGAAGCAATATTGAAGGACCAAAATAAGCAGTTAAATAAGATGAAAAGTGAAGAATAAACACAAGCATAACAAGCTGGGACTACAAGCTTTCCAAAACCACAAATTACTTAAGCTAGGGTACACTAATGAGCAATAGAGAGGCCAAAGAAAATGGCTTGAGAGCATTTCACCCCTGGTGCAGGGGAGACTTGTGCAATTCAGGCCAAAACAAGTTGACAAATAAGCATTTAAGAAAAAATTCTAAAATTAAGCAAAAATAAGGATGAAAAAGCTGAGCTTCTAAATTTTAAGAATCCAAAAGCTCATAAGCTAACACTGATTATTGAGATCATGAAAATTCAAAAACTAATTTTTTTCTGCACTTTTTCTGAAAATAAGTTTTTTGCAGCCCTAAAAAGGGCTTTAAGCCCTGTAAAAAAATTTCTAAAAATTAAAATAAAAATACTACTAAGTGAAAAATCTATTAGAGTACATTATCCCAAAATTTTGTAAGATTTGGTAGAAAATTGAGGAAATGAAAATTAAAAAACTAAATCTGCTGTTTGGAACTTTTTTTGACTTTTTATAAGAACACTTAAGTTTGACTTTGGTGAGTTTTGATTGGGTTCTAACGACTGAAAATGTAATAATAAGCTATAGTGGGACTAGATTAAGCTATAAATAACACTTATGCATCTATATCTAGGATTATGCAAGCTAAAATTTATAATAGATAATGAAAATTAGATTGAAAAGATGATTTTGACTTTTTTTAACTATGAGACCTGGTTTTTATGCTATGTTTACTCTAAATTAGTCTAAATGAATCTGTCTAAACCCTTTTTAACTTGTGAAATCCTTTCAAGCTTAGAAAATTAAGCTGATCCAAACACCCCTTTAAAAGGCTATTTTGGAAGTTTTTAAAGCAAATGGTAGATTTAGATTAAAATAAAGATGCAGTCTACTCTAATAAGCCATATTATGATATTTTAAGTAGGAATCATTCAAAATTAAGCAGTTTAAATAAGCTAAGCACAAAAAGCAATATAAAGCTATATTTAACAGTTAAATGAGAAATTTATTGAAACACTTACAAAACTATAACAACTGAACTAAGATAAGTCTAATAAGCTATAAATATCACAAATTAGTAAAGATAAGCAGACAATAAGCTATGCTATAGTACTATTGCAAAAATTGGAAAAATGCTTACAAAGAGATTCAAGCACAGAACAAGGTACCAGGGACATTCCATACCATCCTAACACTTCCCATGAAGTTCTAAAACCATGGCCATCCTTAATCAACCATGCTCCTGCTTCTTTCTTCTTCTTTCTTGATTTTTTTTATTTTTAAGCTACTTTTTTATATTTTCTTGGATTTTTTAATTTATTAACTAAAACTTGTTAAAATGCTAACTGAGCTTTTAAAAACTTATTAGTAAGCTAATTTGAGCATAATGGAACAGTGAACAACACTTCATAACATCATTTAGGAAAACATGAAAATTTCACTAAGAAATTGCAAATTCTGAATTTAAAAGAGAAAGCTTGAAATTAAGATTAAAACTTTAAAATTACAACATAAGAACTGAGATTACAGGAAATAAAGGCTAAATTACACTACTCCTATTTTAATTAACTACCCTATTCTAATGCCTCTTTAAGGATTACAACAATGCTTATTTATACTAAGAATTAGGGTTCCCATTGGACTTCTGTGACCTTTCTGAGCATATCCCACCATTCATTTGCCTTGGAAACCAAGCCCATCATCTTAGCTGTTCATTTTACTTTTTGGCGCCATTTTGTCAAAATGGCTTTAACAGCTGTGAATCTTGCAAGGTGGAAGGAGATAACATTTAATTTGTGTTGAAAATGAGGGTTTAGTTGGTAGGAGGGGGAGAAAACAGGGGGAGGGTTTCTGGTTTTGGTTTTGGCGGGATTGGGAGGAAGAAGGAAGAGTTGACCGGGGTCAAACCTGGTATTTAGTATTAAGGGTGGTATGGGCCTAGGAGTGGGCTTGTGAATGGGCTTAGGATTAGGTTTAGTAAAAATGTTTTAAGTTTAGTTTAGTTAAAAACTGATTTTGTATTTTTTTTTAATTTTAAAACTTAATAATAATAATAATAATATTTTTGATAATAATAATAATAATAATAATAATAATAATAATAATAATAATAATAATAATAATAATAATAATAATAATAATAATAATAATAATAATAATACTAATAATAATTTAAAAAGTAAAATTAAAAAGTTTTAACAATAGTAAAAATAAAAAGTTATGACAAAAAAGGTTTTGTGATTTTATTCTGAAAAATGGTTTAAGGTTTCGAAAATGATTTTGCAATTAAGATTTTTGGGGTGAAAAGGGTAAAAAGGGTATTTTTGGTGTCGGGTGAGGGTAAAATGGTCATTTGGTTTTGGTTGAGGGGTGTAAAGGGTAATTTAGGGTTTTGGTTTGGTTTTTCATGCTGACTCCCATGTCACTTCCCGGGATTGACTTTGACTTTTCTTTTCTTCAATATAAGCTGATTTGGTGTCGAGTCGATCCGGTAATGCTCCATTTCCTATCCAAACTCCAATTTGCTCACTCTTGCCTTGTTTTCAATCCTTTTGTACCTGAAATACACAAAAACACATTCCAAGGATATTTGCAATATTGTGTGGTTATTTTGGGTGTTTTTGGTCGTTTTGGTGGGTTTAACAAGGTAAAATATAATGTGTAATTAGACACATATCAACTTACATAGAGCACCTCCTTCAAATCACCATTCAAGAATGCTGTCTTGACGTCCATTTGGTAGACAATCATATTCTGACTGGCAGCATTGGCAAGAAAGATTCTTATGGCTTCAATTCGGGCAACTGGTGCGAATGATTCTTCAAAGTCTATGCCCTCTTCTTGATGATATCCCTTAGCCACAAGCCGTGCCTTGTTTTTCAGAACATCACCATGCTCATCAAGCTTCATTGAAGATCCACTTAAGAGCAATAATCATTGCACAATCTGGAGGAGACACCAATTCCCATACTTCAAGTCGATCGAACTCATGAATTTCTTCTTGCATTGCAGTGAACCAGAAGTCTTTAGACAATGCATCTTTGAAATCTTTGGGTTCGGCTTTAGCTAGCATAGAATTAAAGAAGCACCACAAGGCATCGGTGGCAAGTTGCTTTCGTGTGGATACCGATCGAGAGGGATTCCCAATGATGTTGTCAATAGGGTGATCGTTGGTCCATTTTCTGAGATGTTCATGTGGTTGAGAGTAGGGATGATGATGCTGTGTTAGGATCCCTTGAGGAAGCCGTATCATTAGAAGGTTCAGGGGCAAAAATGTTTTCGAATGGAGCATCATCTGTAAAACCTGAAATTCTAAAATGTATAAAAAGACCAAAATACCCCTGGAAGTATAAAGTACAAATAACTAACTAAAGAGTACCAAATAAAATATACAAATTCAGATAAATATCAAACATGATCACATTTATTTTAATAACTTTATAAGTTACATTTTTGTATTTAAAAAAAAATATATTTCGGTTATACAATTATTAATAATTCTGAAAACTATATATTTAACTAGATAATGTATAATTAATCGAAATAAGGCCCAAATAATTTAGGAAAACTGTACAATAATTTTCTTAAGTCCAACCCATTATCTAAAGCCCAGGAAAAATAATAAAAATCAGATATATATCCATATACACGTTTTCAAACCCTAAACGCTTCACAAATTCAGCCGACACTTCCAAAACTCCAAACAATTCGAAATCTGGTTCTCAAGTTTTAAGGCTATTTTTCTTGGATGATTTTGAAGATAAAGAAGGTGGGAAAAATCGTGTTTGAGGTGGTGTGTTGCTGGATTCGATCGTGTGGATTATTTTGGTCAATTAGGGTTTAGCCGACATAAGGGTTTTGGTTTTCTTTGTTCTTGCGTTCGATCCTCTCAAGGGTATTTTTACAACTCTCTTTTCATCCATTATGATCATATTAAACGTATAAAAATGAATCATGCACCATATATATGTCGTACGAATTATATGAAATAAAAACCCTAATATCGAATAATAAGGAAAACGAGGCCATGCGAATTTATGAGACTTAGATATGATTTTTCTGGATATTATTAGAAGCCATTCGACTCATATTAAATCTGGATCCATGTGTTTGAAGCTTGTTCAATTGTTTTGGGTTTTTGTTTTGTTTCGATCGAATTAAGAAAAAAAGGGAAAGAATGAATCGAATAAACTAGGGTTTATGAATTAAGGTTTGTTTGATTTGTTTAAGGTTAATAATTGAAGTAGTAATGATGAGTTAATGATTGGAAAGAATTAGGTCTAGGGTTTGTGGATTATTTTTAAAACTGATCGGATATAAATAAAAGTTAAAGGGTTGTTTTGTAAATAATGAAACTTGTTGGTTATTTTTGTAAACAGTGAAATAAAGCTATAAAACGTATAAAAATAAGTGTGAGGGTGAAACATGTAATTTTGATATAATTAAGGGTTATTCAGTTTAATTATTAAAGTTAAAGGTATGTTTTGTAAATTCTAAAACTTTAGGGTTTAAAATGTAATTTATTAAACTATGAGGTTGATATGGTAAAATATGTAAGTTAAGGGACTAATCTTGTTAAAATATAAAATTGTGATATTTACATTTAAAACCTTATACTTTATTATATTTCCAATTAAATCCTTAACTTATATTTAATTATAGAAATAAACCCTAAAAACATATAATTCATTTATTTAAAGTACTTAAACATATAATCATGTGAAATTTGATAAAATAAGTAAATCTGCTAACTAAATTAGAAACTTTCTAAATAAGGAAACTTTCTAAATATGGAAACTTACTAATTTTGGAAACCTGTTAAAAATGGAAAGATAACTTTAAATCAATCATCTGAGTTAAGTGAACTATTTGTAATATTGGTTTGTCATCCTTTAGGTGTGAAGAAGGAGTGATCCTTTTTGGTTTCTGTGTTTCCTCTTTTGTCAGTTTTGCTTTTGGAATAAGGTACAGATATTCTGACCTTTTCAGTAAAGGTTTCTCATGATATTTCTTTTCTCTTGTCATTATCATTCTGATTAGGATTCCCTATGCCATTGCTATGAATCCCTTTTGTTTTCTGAACTTTTCTACTATCTGAACCTTTTGTTATCTGAACCTTTGATATATTTGGACCTTCTGATTTGGACTTTCTTCTAGACCTTATGATATGAACCCTCTGATATATATTTCTGATTTGGACCATTATGATGACCTATGATCTGTGTCATGTTTATGACAGTCTGTTTTGACCTATTCTAGTTTGACACCCGAGCCATTTATTTCACTAGGCATGGGGGTTCCATGTCCGTGTCAGTGATGCACCTCTGGCATGACTCTAGGGCAGTAGAGTGATGTTCTGCCACGTCCCTTTGTTTGGTTGTGCATATATTTGTTATATGTTTGGGTAGGGGCGTATGGATGCATCCTAGATCAGTTTCTGTTATCTGTTATTATCTGGTGATTGATGCTGCGTGCATGCACGTCCTTCACAACTCTGGTAGGTCTCCCCTACATATGTTGCCTTATGTGTGGTTACGATTATGATATGATATGATATGTTTCTGGGCTCGTGGTAGATGACTATCCTTTATCCTTTATTCTTTATTCTTTACTTCACTTTATTTCCGTTTCAGTTACAAATGATTATATCTCAGTTACTTCTGTTATACCATATTTCTGTGTTCATTCTATTTCATATTACTTTGTTGTTATATCTGTTCACTGAGCTTTTGAAGTTCAGCCGCATTTCTTTTCCTGCGGCAGGTATTTAAGCTAGGAGCTGGGGTTTGCTTATGGGATTGAGTGCAGAGTGGACTTACCTTAGATCATCTTAGTTTGGATATGATTGATACTATTTTAAGACTCAGTTTATTTCAGTATTCTATTGGATTTCTTTCATTTGGGAACTTATGTAACTTTAAGTCATGTTGACTTACTCTATTTTGGTTATTTATGATGAGACTTTCGTTTGGTTATGTTTATGTTTGTTTCTGATATAACACCATTGTTGTGGCACTTTTACCCTTGTCGGGTTGGGGTGTTACAATTTATGGTATCAAAGCACAGGTTTTTAGGACCCTTTGAGCTTAGGCTATGACCTGTGAGGATTGGGTAGACATTAGGTTTCCTTCTGCGTACTTTCCTTTCGTAATCTATCCTTGTTTTGTTTTGCTAATCATTTTCATAATCATTCAGATGGTGAATACGCGTAGGAACGGTGATGGAGATGTTCCTGACTTTGATGCTATTATCAGGGCTGCTTTGGCCAATACCCTTCCGAACCTCTCTAATGACTTGAGGACCCAGATCCTTAATGACATCAGAAATGGTGCTGGGTCATCAGGTAGTGGTGGTAGTGGTCTCGGTGCTCCACATACTGAAATGCATGTCTGGATTGAAAGGTTCAACAAGCTGAAACCACTTGCTTTCTGATCTGCTGCTACTCCCACTGAAGCAGAAGATTGGATAACCCACATGGAGAAGTTGTTTCAAGTTCTGGGTTGTGCTGATATTTTCAAAACTCGGTTAGCTGCATTCAAATTGGAAGGAGATGCTCTGAGCTGGTGGAAGGCTCATCTCCAGTCACAAGTAGGAGGAGCAGCTTTTGCCGACACTTGTCCTTGGGCTACTTTTCGAGAAACCTTCTATAATCGCTATTTCCCTGTGGCTGAACAACAGAGGCATGAGAGAGAATATGGGTCTATCTATCAATTGGACAGGGAGAATTCTGGGGATTACATGCAGAGATTTTTGAGGTTGGCAAGTTTTGTGGGGGCTGTTGCTGGAGACGCTCAAAGGCAGGCCAGACACTTTAAGTGGGGATTGAAGAAATGGGTGTTGGACCGGATTGTTAACACAGATTATGCGGATGTCGCACATGTTGCTTATGCAGCTCGTAACATTGAGTTGCTACATGAGAGTGGAAATTCTAACAAGAGGGACCGAGATGGTAACCGTATGCCGAACAAGGGACCGAGTCAACAGGAGTACAGGGGAAGATCTGACCAGGTTCAGGAGTACAGGGGTCAGACAGATAGGCGCCAGGAACAGCGGGGTCAGGAGCACAAATCTGCTACTAGGTTTGGAAATGATCGACAGGGTTTTAATGGCAACAACAACAGGCAGTGGAAGGATCAGGCAGCTAAGGGTAATCAGCAGAATCATCACTCGGGTTCTTCCAATCAGCAGAAGTCTGTTGAGGCTTTACCTCCTCCTCCTCTCTGTACTACTTGTGGTAAACCTCATCCAGGGCCGTGTTTCAAAGCCACAGGTGGTTGTTTTTCGTGTGGCTCTACTACTCACAAGATCAAAGATTGCCCTAAGAAGAATCCTGCAGTGCCTGGGAACTACATCAAGCCACCTCCTACTACTGGACGTGTTTATTCTACTACTCGGGAACAGGCAGGACGCACTTCAGGTACCATTACCGGCATTCTTTATGTTGATGATCATTCTGTCTTCACTTTATTTGATACTGGTGCTACACACTCAATTATATCTGTCACATTTGCCAAGAAACTGAATATGATCCCTAAACCACTAACAAATTACTTATCCATTTCTACACCTATGAAAGACCATATAATCATTGACCACGAATATGTAAATTGTCCTCTACGTTTTGATGATCGTATTCGTCCTGCAAATCTGTATCCTCTTGATATGGTCGACTTTGATATCATTCTGGGCATGGATTGGTTAGCTTCTCATAAGGCTTCCTTAGACTGCTATGCTAGAACTGTAATATTTGGTGATCTACACAATCCTGAATTTGTTTATCACGGTTCTCAACCTCTTAAATCTGTTAAGTTCATTTCTGCTATGAAGGCACGATCCTTGATTTCTCATGGGTGCCAAGGTTTTCTGGCTTCTGTTAAGGACACGTCTGTGGAGAGTCCTAATATTGAAAGTCTTTCTGTTGTTCGTGAATTTTCGGATGTTTTTCCTGATGAACTTCCTGGTCTTCCCCCGTCTAGAGAGATTGAGTTTGGCATAAAGTTGATTCCAGGTGCTGAACCTATCTCCAAGGCTCTGTATCGTATGGCACCTGTAGAGTTGAAAGAGTTGAAGGAACAGTTACAGGAAATGTTGGAGAATGGTTTCATTCGGCCCAGTGTTTCTCCTTGGGGTGCACCTGTTCTGTTTTTGAAGAAGAAGGATGGAAGTATGCGTTTGTGTATTGACTACCGTGAACTTAACCGTATCACTATCCGTAATCGTTATCCTCTTCCGCGTATCGATGATTTGTTTGATCAACTGCAAGGGGCTAAATTTTTCTCTAAGATTGATCTGAGATCTGGTTACCATCAACTGCGTGTGAAGGAACAAGATGTTTCTAAGACCGCTTTCCGTACAAGATATGGCCACTACGAGTTTCTGGTTATGCCTTTTGGTTTGACAAACGCTCCTGCAGTATTCATGGATCTGATGAATCGTGTTTTCCACGAGTATCTTGACAAATTCGTTATCGTTTTCATTGACGAAATTTTGGTTTATTCTAAGTCGGAAGAAGAGCATGAGCAACATCTTCAGATTGTGTTGGAGACTCTCAGGCAGAAGAAGTTGTACGCAAAATTTTCAAAGTGTGAGTTCTGGTTAAAACAAGTTGCTTTCCTTGGTCATATTGTATCTGCAGATGGTATCACCATGGATCCATCTAAGGTTGAGGCTATCACCAAGTGGCCAAGACCTACTACTGTGACTGAGGTTAGGAGTTTTCTGGGACTTGCTGGTTATTACCGACGGTTTGTTGAAGGTTTTTCTCGACTAGCTTTACCTCTGACCCAGTTGATGAGAAAGGGTGAGAAGTTTGTATGGACTGATGAGCGTGAGGAGAGTTTTGAAGAGTTGAAACGGAGGTTGGTGTCTGCTCCTATATTGACTCTTCCATCTGGTTCTGGAGGTTTTCAGATATACAGTGATGCGTCAAAGAAAGGTTTGGGCTGTGTTTTGATGCAACATGGAAAGGTGATCGCCTATGCTTCAAGGCAATTGAAACCTTATGAAGAGAATTATCCGACCCATGATCTTGAGTTGGCTGCGGTGGTTTTTGCGTTGAAAATCTGGAGACATTATCTGTATGGTGAAACGTGTGATATCTTTACTGACCACAAAAGTCTCAAGTACATCTTCACCCAGAAGGAGCTTAACATGAGACAAAGGAGATGGTTAGAACTTCTTAAAGATTATGACACTAATATTCAATACCATCCGGGCAAGGCTAATGTGGTTGCTGATGCACTTAGTCGGAAATCTGGTATGTTAGCAAGTCTGAAATTTGAACCCAGAGTTCTTCATGATTTGGAACGTTTGGACGTGGAATTGTGTGTACGAGGTTCTGGCGGATATTGGGCTAGTATGAAGGTAGAGTCCAACCTTATACTACAGATTAAAGAAGCTCAGAAAGATGACGGTGAGCTGTGGGCTGTGGTGCAGAATGTTGAAGAAGGTAAGCAGACTGAGTTCAGAGTTGATGATGATGGGATTGTATGGTATGAGGATAGGCTGTGTGTACCAAATGATCCGGCACTTCGTGAGAAAGTCATGACGGAAGCTCATAGTTCTCCATTTACTATTCATCCTGGTTCTACCAAGATGTACAGAGATTTGAAACAGCATTTTTGGTGGAATGGCATGAAACAAGATGTGGCTACATTTGTGTCGAAGTGTATGATCTGTCAGCAGGTGAAGATTGAACATCAGAGGGCTAGTGGTTTGTTACAGCCGTTAGAGATTCCTACTTGGAAGTGGGATGATATATCTATGGACTTTGTAACTGGATTACCTCCTACTCGGAAGAAACATGATGCGATTTGGGTGGTTGTTGATCGACTAACCAAGTCTGCTCATTTCTTACCAATTCGGAAGGATTATGGCATTGGTAGATTGGCGGAGATATTTCAGCAGGAAACTGTTAGACTTCATGGTACTCTGGCATCTATTATATCTGACAGAGATCCGCGGTTTACTTCTCATTTCTGGAAGGGTTTGCAAAGGGCTTGGGGAACTCGTCTCAAGTTCAGTACAGCTTTTCATCCTCAGACAGATGGTCAGTCAGAAAGGACCATTCAGACCTTGGAGGATATGTTGAGGGCTTGTGCTTTAGAGTGGACTGGTAATTGGGACGAATATCTGTGTTTGGTGGAGTTTGCCTACAACAACAGTTGGCATGCTAGTATTGAGATGGCACCGTATGAGATGTTGTATGGCAGAAAATGTAGAGCACCTACTTGTTGGAATGAAGTGGGTGAACGTTTGATTGAAGGGCCTGAACTTGTTGAGATCACCAATGAGAAGGTGATTATGGCTAAGGAGAAGTTGAAAGAGGCTAGGTCGCGACAGAAGAGTTATGCTGATACGCATCGACGTGATGTGGAATTTCAAGTTGGAGATCGTGTATTTCTGAAGGTTTCGCCATTCAGAGGAGTGAAACGTTTTGGGATCAAGGACAAGCTCAGTCCTCGATTCATTGGTCCGTTTGAGATTCTGGAACGTATTGGAGAAGTTTCTTATCGTTTAGCACTTCCTCCTCAGTTATCGCATGTTCATGATGTTTTCCATGTATCTCTTCTGAGGGGATACAACTATCATCCGTTACACATTGCATCGTATCCGTTTGATCAGATTCAGCCTGATATGTCTTTGTCTGAGGAACCTGAAACTATCTTAGATCGACAAGAGAGAGTCATGAGAAACAAAGTTATTCCGTTTGTGAAGATTCTTTGGAAGAATCACCCGGAGCGTGAAGCTACCTGGGAAACCGAAGAGTCGATGCGAGCTAGTTATCCTCATTTCTTTGCGTAGTTTGGTATGTCTTCGTTTCGTGTCCAATTCTTTTCATTTCAATTTCGCGGACGAAATTTTTTTTTAGAGGGGAAGAAGTTGTAAAACCTGAATTTCTAAAATTCACAAAAAGACCAAAATACCCCTGGAATTAAAAAGTATAAATAACTAACTAAAGAGTACCAAATAAAATATACAAATTCAGATAAATATCAAACATGATCAGATTTATTTTAAGAACTTTATAAGTTACATTTTTGTATTTAAAAAAAATATATTTCAGTTATACAATTATTAATAATTCCAAAAACTATATATTTAACTAGATAATGTATAATTAATCGAAATAAGGCCCAAATAATTTAGGAAAAATGTACAATAATTTTCTTAAGTCCAACCCATTATCTAAAGCCCAGGAAAAATAATAAAAATCAGATATATATCCATATACACGTTTTCAAACCCTAAACGCTTCATAAATTTAGCCGACACTTCCAAAACTCCAAACAATTCAAAATCTGGTTCTCAAGGCTTAAGGCTATTTTTCTTGGACGAGTTTGAAGATAAAGAAGGTGGGAAAAATCGTGTTTGAGGTGGTGTGTTGCTGGATTCGATCGTGTGGATTATTTTGGTCGATTAGGGTTTAGCCGACATAAGGGTTTTGGTTTTCTTTGTTCTTGCGTCCGATCCTCTCAAGGGTATTTTTACAACTCTCTTTTCATCCATTATGATCATATTAAATGTATAAAAATGAATCATGCACCATATATATGTCGTACGAATTATATGAAATAAAAACCCTAATATCGAATAAAAAGGAAAACGAGGCCATGCGAATTTGTGAGACTTAGATCTGATTTTTTTGGATATTATTAGAAGCCATTCGACTCATATTAAATCTGGATCCATGTGTTTGAAGTTTGTTCAATTGTTTTGGGTTTTTGTTTTGTTTCGATCGAATTAAGAAAAAAAGGGAAAGAATGAATCGAATAAACTAGGGTTTATGAATTAGGGTTTGTTTGATTTGTTTAAGGTTAATAATTGAAGTAGTAATGATGAGTTAATGATTGGAAAGAATTAGGTCTAGGGTTTGTGGATTATTTTTAAAACCGATCGGATATAAATAAAAGTTAAAGGGTTGTTTTGTAAATAATGAAACTTGTGGGTTATTTTTGTAAACAGTGAAATAAAGCTATAAAACGTTATAAAAATAAGTGTGAGGGTGAAACATGTAATTTTGATATAATTAAGGGTTATTCAGTTTAATTATTAAAGTTAAAGGTATGTTTTGTAAATTCTAAAACTTTAGGGTTTAAAATGTAATTTATTAAACTATGAGGTTGATATGGTAAAATATGTAAGTTAAGGGACTAATCTTGTTAAAATATAAAATTGTGATATTTACATTTAAAACCTTATACTTTATTATATTTCCAATTAAATCCTTAACTTATATTTAATTATAGAAATAAACCCTAAAAACATATAATTCATTTATTTAAAGTACTTAAACATATAATCATGTGAAATATGATAAAATAAGTAAATCTGCTAACTAAATTAGAAACCTGCTAAATAAGGAAACTTTCTAAATAAGGAAACTTTCTAAATATGGAAACTTACTAATTTTGGAAACCTGCTAAAAATGAAAAGATAACTTTAAATCAATCATCTGAGTTAAGTGAACTATTTGTAATATTGGTTTGTCATCCTTTAGGTGTGAAGAAGGAGTGATCCTTTTTGGTTTCTGTGTTTCCTCTTTTGTCAGTTTTGCTTTTGGAATAAGGTACAGATATTCTGACCTTTTCAGTAAAGGTTTCTCATGATATTTCTTTTCTCTTGTCATTATCATTCTGATTAGGATTCCCTATGCCATTGCTATGAATCCCTTTTGTTTTCTGAACTTTTCTACTATCTGAACCTTTTGCTATCTGAACCTTTGATATATTTTGAACTTTTGATTTGGACTTTCTTCTGGACCTTATGATATGAACCCTCTGATATATATTTCTGATTTGGACTATTATGATGACCTATGATCTGTGTCATGTTTATGACAGTCTGTTTTGACCTATTCTAGTTTGACACCCGAGCCATTTATTTCACTAGGCATGGGGGTTCCATGTCCGTGTCAGTGATGCACCTCTGGCATGACTCTAGGGCAGTAGAGTGATGTTCTGCCACGTCCCTTTGTTTGGTTGTGCATATATTTGTTATATGTTTGGGTAGGGGCATATGGATGCATCCTAGATCAGTTTCTGTTATCTGTTATTATCTGGTGATTGATGCTGCGTGCATGCACGTCCTTCACAACTCTGGTAGGCCTCCCCTACATATGTTGCCTTATGTGTGGTTATGATTATGATATGATATGATATGTTTCTGGGCTCGTGGTAGATGACTATCCTTTATCCTTTACTCTTTATTCTTTACTTCACTTTATTTTCATTTCAGTTACAAATGATTATATCTTAGTTATTTCTGTTATACCATATTTCTGTATTCATTCTGTTTCATATTACTTTGTTGTTATATCTGTTCACTGAGCTTTTGAAGCTCAGCCGCATTTCTTTTCCTGCGGCAGGTATTTAAGCTAGGAGCTGGGGTTTGCTTATGGGATTGAGTGCAGAGTGGACTTACCTTAGATCATCTTAGTTTGTATATGATTGATACTATTTTAAGACTCAGTTTATTTCAGTATTCTGTTGGATTTCTTTCATTTGGGAACTTATGTAACTTTAAGTCATGTTGACTTACTCTATTTTGGTTATTTATGATGAGACTTTCGTTTGGTTATGTTTATGTTTGTTTCTGATATAACACAATTGTTGTGGCACTTTTACCCTTGTCGGGTTGGGGTGTTACATCATCAGCAGAAGCAAAGGGATTCACTTCAAAAGAATTATCAACTGCAACGCCTTGATGTATAAAATAAGATTAAAGATTAGATGATGTTGGTGAATAACTGGTAGATGGAGCATCGTGACTGACTGAGACAGATACAGATGGTCCATTTGTGTTGTGTGGAGCTGGAGCTTCTGCAACTGGAGGCAAAGGTGGAGCTTCAGTGGTATTATCAACAGTTGAAGGCTCAAAGTATTCATCAAACATAGGATCAAACAAACTCTTCAAATCTTCACTGGTGGGTGGTACGTAAGGAGATGCAGGAGTGGGATGATGTACAAGACCTGAACTGATTGGTTCAGGAGACAAAATTTTAGACGCGGGTCCTGAACTGATGTGTACAGGAGCCGTATGCTCAGTCAGCTCATCGAATGTCACGTGAATGGTTTTCATAATTTGTCGGGTTCATTAGTTGTAGATTCGGTATCCAAGCGATTTGTTGCATACCCAACGAAGTCTCCAATGTCTGCTTTAGCCTTTAGTTTTCCCAGATCTTGGCTATCATTCGTCGGATAGCATAGAGCACCGAACACTCGAAGAAAAGAAAGATCTGGTTTCTTGCCATGTATCAGCTCATATGGAGTTTTGTTGTGAAGAGTATGCATCAGGGATCGGTTATGGGTGTAACAAGAAGTAGTAATAGCCTCCGCCTAAAGAAACATTGGAGCCTTAGAAAATATCAGCATTGTTCTTGCGGCTTCCATAAGAGTACAATTTCGTCTTACAACAACGCCGTTCTGCTGAAGAGTACGTGGAACACTCATCTGGTGACTGATGCCAATACTTTCATAAAATTGAATGAGTTGTTTGTTAACAAACTCAGTTCCATTATCGGTGCGGATGATTATGACAGTTTTTTTGAGTCTCACTTGTAATTGTTTGATCAGTTTGATGATAACCTCTGGAGTTACATCCTCGGTTCTTAAAAACTTCACCCATGTAAACCGAGAGTAGTCGTCAACAACAACGAGTACATCTCACTTCCCATTAATACTCTGCACTCTCATTGGTCCGCATAGATCCATGTGATGAGTGTGAAGAACTTCCATGATGGTGTTGACAGTTTTGGGTTTGTAGGTATGTTTCTTGCTTTTGCCCAGTTGACAAGCCGAACAAAGATGATCTTTTTTCGAACTTTAATCTGGGTAGACCTCGTACAAGATACCTGCGAGCAAGATCATTGATGGTACCAAAGTTCAAGTCATTTAAACGTCGGTGCCATAGCCACGATTTGTTCATTGAGGCCTTAGACATCAAACCAATAGGAGAGGCCTTAGACATCAAACCAATAGGAGAAGACCGCATCATGTCTTCAATAGAGATGGTGTGCAAGTAAGTGCCACGAATGCCTTTAAGAAGATTAACACCATCCAAATTTTTGACAAACCAAGTGTGTTTTCTGAAATCCACTTCGAGATCGGAATCACAAAATTGACCAACAGAGAACAAACTGTGCCCAAGTCCTTCCACGTAGTATACCCTGGAAATTACACTGTCACAAAAGACATAATCTCCATAACCCATAATTGCCCCAAAATGGTCGTTCCCGAATCTAACTGTCCTGATAAACTTATTCACGAAATTCTTGAGCCGTGAACGATCCCCGGTCATATGTTATGAGCAGCCTGAGTCCAAATGTCAAAGGACGATCTGTACGACCTGCATTTGAAAACAGACGAAAGAAGAGAATTTGGAGTGCAGGATCCCTAGTTTATGTTGGGTTCCAGTTGGATAGTGCAAACAAATTCTAGAGCAACTGAGACCTTAGGTACATTCGTTTCAATGGTGGAAATTTCACTAGTAGATGCAATGGGCCTAGTTAAAGGACATTGAGTCTCCAAAGGGAAAGTTCTACCAGTTGGCTTCCATTCCTTAATAGGCACTACTTTAGAGTAAGTTATCCTAGTTAAAGGGCACTGTTCTCCTAAAGTGAATTTCCTTCCAGTGGGCTTCCATTGATAACCAACATTGGCAAAAAGATTTCCTGTTGCTTTCCAAATTTGCTTAATTCGTTTAGCTCTCCAAACTTTCTTAACTGGGGTTTTGTTGGATGACTTCAAAAATTTCTCAACACATTTATCATGATTAGCCGAAATTAAGCATTCATTACGTGTTTGCAAAGTGAATTAGGGTTTGAATTATGATTCTTTTTGCTCAAATCAGACTTATTGTTCCTCATGTGGTCTTCTACTTTCTTCTTAGGAACACTTTTAGCTGGTGAAGTCTTATCATTCTTTATATTTCTCCTAGGTTTTGACTTTCTAGCTTTAGTGTCACTATTAACTCCTGTAGAAGGACTGATGGGAATCTTAGTCTTTTTCACTTCCAGTTGCTGAACATGTTTTGATGTGTTGGGATCTGAAGTTTCCAAGGGTGCCTCAAAGGTTACATGCTTGTTCTTAGTCATTGAGGATGATGCAATAAACCTATCTCACTTATTATTAGTCTTAGGACATGTGCCAATGGGGTATTATAAGAGTTCCTGAGATCGTTTAGTTAGGAAGCAGGCACCTACAACAGCACTATCAAGTGGTTTCTCTATCCTATCCTCTTCTACGGTCTCACGAAGCATGTCAAGACTATCCTTAAGGTACGAAAGATAATCATAGTGAGCAGACCTATTGTTCCTAAGAGGAAGCGGGATATTTACAACATCAACATCATATTGTCTATCAGCAGAAACCTTTGGAGCAGTTATATCAATGGTGATAACTGGCATTTTCCCTTTCACCTGGTTCTTTAGATTGAATCTCATTAAGCAAAGAAGTTATCTTTTCATTATTTTTATCACGTGTGATCTTAATTGAATCATATAACTCTTTGTAATTATAACACCCTGAATTTTAAACTAACATTTTTAGTATTATATTGATTATACCACATTTATAAATAAATAAGTAAATACATAATACCTTTGATTATACCATGACAAATAAATAAACGTATGAAATACAAATTAAAAGATACGTTTATATCCATTTTAATTTTAATAAAAACACCACTTTCCTTTTATCCATTTTCCCCATACGATTTGTTAAGTTAAGGACAAGTCAATTGCTCATCAAATCCTTGCCTACTTTCACAATGTACACGACAATATACATACACTTACCATAATTTGTATATATGATTAAGATAAGAACCAAAATCAGTAAATTTGATAACTAATCCTTTTTGTTAGCCGTATATCATTCACTAACTGGTTGATGCGATTTATTAGTTTCCAAGATTACAAAACACGGTTTTCCTTATTCTTATACACGCTAATATCTTCTCCAAAACCGTATATCATTTTTCCTGGCAATCCTTTTTGCACTGAAATGATAAATGAAACAACAAAACAAAATTCCAAAACGTATTTCTCTCATGGCAAAGAAAAAAAAAGATGAAGATTTGCGGCTGGTGGTGATCGATTGTGTACAAGTGTAGCAGCCTTGGAGAGATCGTGGTGGTGTGTTTTTCTCATCTTTTCAATTTCCTTTCGATTCATCCCAAGACGTGTGTGATTACATGGGATGGTTTTCTACGTCCATCCTTCAAGATACCATCACGAGCTAAGTCTTGGTCATGGGTTGTACTTGGTTCGACCTGTTTGAAAGCGGCTTATTCGGTCTTGATTCATTGGAGTTTTGAATTCGTAGTGAGCGTGTGCGATGGAGTTTAGGCTCGAAATTACTCTTTTGATTCATGTGTTCGTCTCACACGTATTCTTGCTGTCTCGATCTAGCATTCGACTAAAGGTATATTCTTAAACTATGTTGGCATACGATTCATACTTTAGTGACACACCTTTCCAAACATGATGCGTATATATTGAAACCGTAATCGAGTAGCAACAGTAAGGAGGATCCAGGAGGTTATGAGTTAAACATATTAACAAATTATGAAACTTGGAAACAATAAAGAACATGTGTATGAAGTAAATCAGGGTTAAGTTTTGGTTGGTGTTTGAACGTGAAATCGTTGGTGCATGCATGGGGTAGTAATCGATCACAGAAAATCACTAGTATTAGTCATAACAAATCGAGTTTTGGATTTTTTTTAAACGGGTCCTGTGACATTAAGAACTACATGCACATAACGGGTATAGCAAGTTCAGTCAATAGTTTTTTTTCTATGCTATATGAATCAAATATTTAAATCTGGTGGCATTAGTCCTAAATGTAATTTTGATAACCAGCCCATGTGTAACGTGAATAGCATTCAAGATTTTAAGGTAATTGCATGCATGATTTTAATGTGAAAGCATGACATGCATACTAAAATTAAGAGTTCATGCAAATCGTTTAGTGTTTGAATGTTTAGAAGTATAAGTATGACATTATTTTCATATTAGAATTGGTGTACATTTTGTACCTATTTAAAATATAAAGTAGATAAAAACTAATCAATATAAATTATATAAATGACATCTTCATAATATTAAAAGAATGGTGTTTAGGCTCCTAAATAAATAAATGGTTCTTAATATGTGTAGATTATTCGAAGGAGTAAATTGTGGTTTCGAGTACGGCATTGATTGGCTTTTAAGGTACATAAATTCTACCCTTTTTCAGTAAGGGTGTCTTTTCTCATGACTCTTGATCATTGATTATGATCCTTTGAGCCTTTGCTATGATTCCTTGATGCTTGGTATTCTGATTCATTTGATATTCGTTCATTATGATCCGCATGATATGATACTTGATATGATTCGTTCGTTACCCCTTGTGACATAAGTATTTGAATCCCTTGATTACTTTGAAAGTTTGTTTGATATTATAACTGGATGTGAAAACCTTTCTTAATTATATCATGAAAATGTTTTGAGAAAAACTATTTTAAAATGATGTTTATGAGCACGATGCGATATCACTTTTATATGAAATATTACTGACTTTTATGAAAACTACTTTTAAAGATTTTCTTTATGAAAACTATTATTAAAGATCACTTTTTTGAAAGCCATTATTAAAGGATTACTTTTATGACACTATGATAGGAACTTTTAATATAAACCTTTGATTTGAACTTTTGTTATGAACCTTTGAACCAATTGACACGAACCTTCTGAATTGAACCTTTGCTATGAACCTTTGAACCATTTGATTATGAACCTTTGATTGTGAACCTTTGATTATGAACCTTTGATATTCTGATGACTTAGACATTTGCCAAACTTTGGACTTTACCTTTGACCCTTCAGTTTGATACCCGAGCCATTATACTAGGCATGGGGGTTCCATGTCCATGTCATTGATGCACCAATGGCATGACTCTTGGGTGGTCGAGTGATGTGCCATCCCGTCCCTATTTGTTTGTTGAAGATATGGCCACTATGATTATGATTTGCAGGGGCGTATGGATGCATCCTAGATTTGTTTTGTATTTGATATGCTACATTTGGTTTGGTGATTGATGATGTGTGCATACAGTTCCTTGACATTTTGGGAGCTAGCTACTCCATTGGTTACTTAAGGACTCCCCTTCTACTACATTTGGTATTCCGAGGTCTCCCCTCCGAATACATTGGTTACGATGATATGATATAATTTGTTTTGGGCTCGTGGTAGATTTCTGATTGACCTTTACACCTTTGATACACTTATGATATGCCTTATGATATTTCCCCGTTACACTCTGATTCTGTATCTGATGCGTCATTCTGTTGACTTATGATATTCGTTCAGTTGATCGTTGATTTCTTATGCATTTGACAGATGACATTCATTTCAACAGGAGCTTATGATTTCTTTTCCCATACTTATTTATGTTTTGATTATTTGTTTTGTTATATATCTGTTCACTGGGCTTTTTAAGCTCAGCTGCACTTCTTTTCCTGCGGCAGGTTTTAGGTTGGAAGCTGGGTTTGAGTGCACATGAGCTCTTAGTGGACTACCCCGATGATTAGTAGCCCAATTGCATCTTGATTAGACTTGGTTTAGACTTAGTTTGGATTGTATTACTTATTGTATAGAGTTTACATTTCATTTGTTCCCCTAGAATACTTTTGTAATTATTATGTTTACAAGTCTTCCGCTTGCGTTGTATGTTCTGATTTGGCACCATAATGTGATACTTCTACCCTTGTCGGGTTGGGGTGTTACAATTATGGTATCAGAGCCAGGTTGCGACTTGTAGTACATAAGTTAAGGCCTGTGAAGATTTAGACCCTTAGGTTTACACTATAGGAGCTTTTGGAATAACCTTTGAAAGATTTGCTTTAGGTTCCGTTCCACTTTAGTTATGACCGGTGAGGATTGGGTAGACTATATGATAAGACATTTGTTAGATATCCAGCTTCCGCATCACTCTGATTTATGACTCTACTATTAGTTAAGCCCTTATAGGATCATTCGTTCCGGAGATCTAGAAGACTTATCAGGATATGCAACATAAGTTTAGAATGCTTTGAGATTCTGTATTAATGCCTTATAGGTTTCATTTTCTGAGGATTATCAATTTCTTTTGAACTTCGATTCTTGATTCATTTGTCATTCGTTTAGATGCCTTTCGTCTATTCAGAAAATTCGCGTACATATGAATCTGCTGTGTTCAATACATTCTGTGGTTTCCTTGATTTGTTAAGCATATTAAAGTTCCTTCTTCGTTATTGGTTTTGCCCTACCTATTCTATCTATATGAGAAATATTGTGATTATCCATCGCGAGTATCCGAGTTGTTCAATGCGTTTTGAAGGTATTTGAAGATAAGTTCGCTCTGCTAATCTGTTTTTTTGGGAGCTTTTGATTCAATATTATTCTGAATATGAATTTGTTGACTGAGCATCGAGATGCTAACAACTGTCATATTTGTCATCTTTGGCGATTTGACAAACTCGAAATTCCGTAACTTATTCCTCACCTGATAATCGATTATGATCACCTTTGTTTTGAAAACTCGTGCATTAATCCCCCCCGGTTGTGAAGATACTTCGTTTGATGAAACTCGCCTGGAGAGTTATTCGGTTGTTTGAAATTTCGATATGTATTCCTTGATGAACTACCAAGATTACCATCTGAGTATGAAGTTATTTTAACCTGGTTATGAGAATTTGTTTTGTCACGACTCGAGGTATAATGTGATTGCAATAAAGGCATGTGTATATGATGCAAGTATTATGACGCCTGGCCAACGTGATAATAGTTACATCCTATAACTTGAACTTATTGAAATCACAAGATATTTTGAGCAGTGCCTGAGAACAGTAAGTTGGTTGATTTGGAACTCTATCTGTATAAGAGCGTCGTTTTGCCTAAATCTGAAAACTCCGTGATGAGCATCATCAGTTGAAGGGGAAGAATTGAAGGACCAGCTTTTAGGAAGTGGTTTTATCCGTCTGAGTGTGTCTCTGTGTGGTGATTGTGGAAAAGAATGATGATAGCATGAAGTTGTGGATGGATTTCTGGAAGCTTAATCGTATCATAATTTCTTGTAGAGGAGCGAGATGTTCCTAGAATTTGTTTTCGTATTCGTTGATCTCTATGAGCGTTGTGATGCCAATTGTATTGGCTACTGCTCCGACTGTTCCTATGGATTTGATAAATCATGTCTTTTATACTTGGACAGATTGTCATAGTATGACATATTGTATAACACCCCTAACTCAGATACGGCAGCTAACATAGCTGGGGGTATTACGCAAAAGGAAACCAGACACATTTATAGCTAACGACCACAACACGGGACGTTTATAAATGTTTCAAAACACATCATTCGAATTACAAACCATTTAGAGTACAAGGACTCTTTACCAAAATAGCAGCGGAAAAGTAAATAGAGTTTGCAGCGGAAGAAATAAAGACACACAAAAGGTTTTATGAATGACATGAAAAATAAAGATAGTAAAGATGGTTAAGCTGCCTTGACAGAAAGCCTCCTCAGTCAAAGCCACTCCACCATGCCCAAAACATCAAGCTCCAAAGCTAATTATTATTAGTAGCAATACCTGAAATACATGCTTAAAAGTCAACACAAAGGTTGAGTGTAATCCATAGGTTTAAATAATAAAGTTGAGCACAAGGTTTTAATCAGGTGATATAAGCAACATATGCAAATACCGGGTAATCAAGGTAACATACAATATATAGAGGCATCCCAGTGCATATAATATTGTTGATGATGCTAAGCTCATGACACGCAAAACGTTAACCAAATTCATAAGTCGACAATAACCGTGGAATTTCATAATATAATAAGTGCCCTCAGGCCGGGTACTTGCCAATTACCCATCAAAAATCGAATATAGTACACCACAAATTGCCTATCCAGCAAAAGGAGTGGGAGGGTCAATTCCTATAGGCCTATATCCCTATATTCGCGCTCACTCGCAAGTGATTAATGGTTCATGATCGGAGGGTCTTGCATGGCAAGATAAGCTACTTAGCACATCGGTCAGGAAAGCATACCAATCAGGAAAAGCATACCAAAATACTTGTGCTCAGAAAATATTTAAAAGCATGTATCTCACCCCAAGGGTTTATAAACATTTAAAAGATAAAAGCGGGGCTATGAATCACACCTTAATAGCAGCAGGAAACGAGAAATAATAACCAGCAAATAATATGTCACGTCAAGTATTCCTCAGCACAACCTAATCAATATAAATGGTACAACTCAGAAACAATATTCGAATATCTCAATAAACAATACTTGAACAAAAGATTTTTAGTAACAATGGCGTTTGAAAGAAAATAGATTTTAAAAGTCTCGTGTGGGTGACGAGAAAGTTAGAGAATGGAAGTGTCGGCGAAAATGACCAAATGCCCAAGAAAGACGGAAGTAGACGAAAGAACACCTCGAAGAAAGACGTCGAAAAGAAATGAAAAACATACTCAAATAAACAACAACACATTAATAACAAGTCTCGGCTTTTCCCGTTTTCCCAAAATATAACGTTGAAAGTAATATAAATTGAAAAGGTTTTCAAATATTTTACAACTCTTATACGTTTAAGTTTTACAAAAGATTTTACAAAATTTTGGCATGACCTGCCCGTTTATACAACGTTTGCCCGAGTCAACGACTCTTAGTTATCCTATTTATCGCTAAATGTCACAAGTTATAATATACAATTGGACATATTGTTCGCGTTAATGTTAGTTGTTTAGATTTATCGACCATTTCACATTATTAGTACCAAAGGGTCCATAATGTCCAAATAACCAACACCGTAAATCCAATACGTCCAATCCTTGTCCATCACAAATAACGTCACAATATATTAATCCGGATCCAAGTCCGATGTCACAATCCACTTAACTATATCCAACTTGTTTTATTGTTTCATATTTATTATTCCAATTTATATAAGTTTTAGCCAAACCCGTATCCCATAATGTAAATAAATAAATAAACAACCAAATACTTCCTACTAGCTCAAATATAATCCGAAACATATCATAACCAAACGGCCTCAACTATTAATCTAAACCAAGTCCAAAACGATATATAACAATAATAACCACCAGAACCAAAATAATCCGTAAATCACCGACCCGACGTTGACCAGTCAACTGCCGAACCAAGGGGGGCCCACATGAGTCCAAGAAAAATATTAAAACATATTCCACAATTTATATATATATATTTTCGGATTTAAATATATATATATATTATATATAACATGAGGCGTTACACGTAGATAACGCCACCTCAATGCCATGTAATTGTCATTAGCAGCCATGTCATCATATTTTGGCCATGTAAGCAACTTTTACTTTTCCTAAGCAATATTTATATATATATTTTTTTAAATTCCGGATTTATTTTTCAAAGCAATGTTTTACCATCTTTTTTAAATTTTATTTAAAATTCCGGATTTATTTTTCAAAGCAATGATTTACCATTTTTTCTAAACATTTTTTTAAACTTCCGGATTTATTTTTCAAAAAAGTGACACTTGCAGGATTCGAACCTGGGTCTTGGCGTCCACACACAAGAGTGTCAACCAGTGAAGCATGTAAGTTAATGTGATTTGATAATAGAAAACAATTATGTCATGCTTTAATAACTACTGCATCCCAAAATTATACATATAACCCAGAATTATATATTTTTTTACTCATAATCCTAAGGTCAACTTTCTCTCTTCTTTCTCAAAACCCTAATATTTTTTTTACAGATCACAGGAAAAAGGTATTACTCTTTTCCCTCAAAACCCTAATGATGAAACTTTGTTACCGTGTATGCATATGTTGGTTTGTTTGCAACTTTTTGTAGGTTAGACGTCATCTTTGCAGGTTAGTCGTCTTCTAAGAACACATGTTCATCTCTATGCATGCATACTAACATAAGGTTTTGAATGGTATATATTGATGAGAATTGGACTGACATCTTTATCAATGGGAATCAATAAGGTTTGTATATATATTGTCTACTAAACATACATCAATAAAGTATCTTGATAACTTTCATGTAACTTTAGTATTGCCGTTTATAGTTGTTTGTAAATTGTACTTATGATCAATTTATAGTTGTTTGTAACTTTAGTATTGTCGTTTATTTGTAACTTTAGTATACATAGATCAGCAATAACAAGTTGTTAATAAGCCTAACCTAAATATAACCGTGTTTGGACTTACTAATGCATGAGCTGATGTGTATACAGTTCATTGTTTCCTATATATGATTGTATTAGTTAATTTACATTGCTTATTTGGAATTCGTTTCCTGTATAGGTACTGCAATTGGGAAATGCCACAGCAGCTGCAATTTACACATGAATAGCGCGTGGACGTACTGGTCCTGCTACTTTAGTTCTTGCAACAACTTACATTTTATATAATGAACGTTGAAAGTTACCATAAATGACCAATACCTTAAAATTGTTAATATCATAGTAATTATCATGGTATGAATGTTAGAGTTAAATTAATACCTTGATTAGCAATCGACATTAGGATTATGAGTAAAAAAACATCACAATATAACTCTTCTGGTATATGAGTGTTCTGTTTTGGAAACGTCAATATATGTATATTCTCATGGAAATTTGAATATGAGATTCCTAACAGATTCTTATTTAATGCATTGTTTTTCAAAGTCTGGTGCCTTACAACACTCCGGGCCTACCTCATCCTTCTTCAATACATTATGATGAATGGGATTCAAATCCTTCAGAAGTTTACCAACAACATAATGCTTCTATTGATGACGATTGGACTGTTATGAAACAACCACAAGCTGTTGGTGTGCAATCTGTATCGGAGCCTCCTATAGAGTTTGAAAATGTGAGTTAACAGATTGTATGAACAGAGATAGGGAGAGTAGGATTATCACTGACCCACCATATGGACCGAGTTAGTAATAGCCTAATATTTATTAATAATCGTGGTTTTGAGGCTTGGCTATTTTTGAGAATTTGCTTCAATTATGGGGTGTTTGGATTAGTTTATATGTGTAGCTTATTTGATATTGGAAAAGCTAAGAAGTCCATTTTTTAGATTATGGTCATTTCAAGTTCCAAAGCACTGTTTGGTCAATTGGTCAGATAACGGGTCATGCAAAACAGGTGATTATCTTTATCAGTTTATAGTTTGTAATCTTTTATAGAATAGCCTGATGTTATGATGGTATGTTAGTCTTGGTTATTCTTTAGGTATCACAAATGCAGTGCCAGGAGCATCTATGCTCAAGCGCCAACGCGAGGATCTCGGTGAGTCAAGTGAAACTGTGGCTGCAGATTTCGGTAACAATTAAATTCATTCTTATATAATGGTTGGCTGTGTTTCAACAAGTTATTCATATGATTACTAAATCTAATTTGGAATTTGGAATATTCTCATTTGTGCATGGTTAGCACGGAAAGTTTCAGCGTTAAAATCTTATTTTCAATTAGGTGAAGGTTATCGGAGCTTTACCCAAGGGTCAGTGACGGAGTGCAACAGAGAGGAAGCGTTGAGGGCCAAAGAGATGGCGGAAAAGAAGATGGAGAACAAAGAATTCTATGCAGCTCTAAAGATTGCAGTCAAGGCCCAACAACTTTATCCTGAACTTGAAAACTTTTCACAAATGATTTTTAGTATGTGAAGTACACATCTCTGGTGACTAGGATTCCTGTTAATCTCACACGACCTGTTTTCACCACTTCAAATGGGTGTTTAGACTATCTTAAAGGCTTGGCTTCTTCTAATGCTCGCTGTGTTGAAGAATTAAGTACATAGCATTGACTTAGCATCAGTAAAATTTGAGCATAATGTTAATTAGTACATAATTTAAATTATCTCTGTTATATTAGGTTTTGGCTGAAGAAGCTGCAGAAGGACAATCTATATTTGATGAGCTTCAGGGCAACAGGAAGTAGCTGTGAAGTGGGACGCAGAGAAATCTCAACAAGGGCTTGATGAACTCAAGAATATGTGAATAATATGTGTTCTATGTTTTGATCCTTAGTGATTTGGTTACATCATACTCGAGTCACCTTGAACAAAGACACGATACGCTTCTTCGAAAATTGTTTGATGATGGGAACTACAAAAAGCTATACAACTACAAGCATCTTATCAACGGTTTTGCTGTTCATGTTTCTCCGGAGTAGGTCAACTTTACTTCCTTTCTTAAATTAACTAAAATAGATGGTGTTAAGCATAAATCGTGTAGTTTTGCAATTATTTTTTCTTATAAATGTTAATATCTTAGTAGGCAGAGATGCTTAGGCGGACCCAGGTGTGAAATCAGTCGACCGAGATCGGAAGGTGAGAAAACTCACTACACACACTTCACATTTTTTGGACCTTCCAACCGGAGTGTGGCACACAGGAGGCGGGTTTGACAGAGCTGGAGAGGAAATTGTGATTGGATTTGTGGAATCGGGTATTTCTCCAAACCATCCAAGCTTCCAAAGAGGTCTGAAAGAAAGGCGACATGAATCTTTTGAATTTCTCAAGATCGATCAGGTTGTTGCAATCGCACTTCTGTGCGGTTTACTATGGTGGTAGTATGATACAAATCGTATTCAATATCAGGTATCCCTCCAGCTCATTTTGACCCATTTCCAGTTTTCTGCTATGCCTTTTTGGTTTCTAGAATACTATTAGTTTCATGGGGAGTGCCATACAAATAACAGACTTTGTTGGCTTATCATCGAAGGAATTCCGGGATTTTTTACTTATTATTGGAGACGGATAGTGTGGACCGAAATTATTATGTACATGTATTCAATTCCAAATGCTTAAAGCACCCATTCGAAATTTTCAAATTTAGCCTGTTAAAAATCACAAAAGAAAGATGAAAGCTTTATGTGTTGCTAATTTACTTTTTGTGATTTGTTATGTAGGTATGACAGTGTTAGAATTGACGGCAACCTTAATTGCCGAAATCAATTGAATGACAGTACAAGGCAGCTAAGTTATCCCTAAATTCTAATTCTAACACCTAAACAGTTTACATCATCGATTGTTCACTGGACAAACATATTTACAGTTGCATTGAGATTGATTGCCCATAACTCGTGGTGTTAGAGTATGTTAGTCAAAGAGGTCCTTTATGTCTTAATAGCTTAGATAACTTGAAGAAAGTTGTGATCTTCCCTGAAGACAAGATGCAACAGAAGATACCGTATCAAATAGGGGACGATACATGCGAGACCTTAGCTGACATGTCTCATGTGAAATCTTTATCAATCAATCTTTATTTCATTCAGGTAGATTCTTAGTCTCTTTATGCACGATCTTAAGTTCTCCTAAACAATTGTTCTGCTGATATTAAAATTAGAACATGCGTCGTAGGGTATAAAACAATATCTCAGTAATGACTTTACTTTCTATCCTGTAATGAAAATCATTGTTTTGTATTAGCAATTGTTAATTCTATCAATACATTAGTTATCCGGTGTAGACTTACAGCACCTGCTTTTCTACAGAAGACTTCAAATTCAGCATTGCTTTAAGTTTTAACAATATTTTTATTCTCCATGCTTGAGTTTGACATATTTAAAAAAAATGTGTCACTAAAGGCCAATTGTTTAAAATGCTCTATACTAACTACTAAACATGAGAATATTTGGTGGATAATTTATAGCATCAATCAGTGGTGAGATTTTTTTAGTAATATTTAGCTCTAACTTTGCCATTGCAGTTATTAAACGAAGCATGGACTATTCTTTTATGGGAATGTGATCCATGAGGTTAAAATCACGAAAGCTTGGGTGATATTAGGAGTAAAAATGGGCCAAATCCCCTCCACAAAGAACAAAAAGAACAGGTAAAACCATACGTATACACAACAATTAATGTTTAATGTAGGAAACGACTTTATGGAACACACCGTTACCGACTGATGTTTAAGATGCACACAGTTAGCTTATCTAATGAATTTTTAACATACCTTTATATTGTAAGATAGAAAATGATGTTACTTACTTTTACCACACAAGCTACTAGAGATTACACCATAAATTGAGATCTAGATCTAGAGAGAGAAAGTTAGAGAGAGAAAGAGAGATGAGAGGTTTGATCAACAATAATAATGAAATGTAAGCTCACAATTAACCAAACAACCAACCCTCTCCCTTGGATGGGAGGGGGTATATATAGGTGTTTACATGACCATGGGCTTTAGCCCTTATTACATGATAAACTAAGATAATAGACATAGCTCATGGGCCTTCTACATGAGCTTAGTCTTAATACAAACCTAAAGGCCTAAGCAACCTATTACATAATGATCAATACTTGAATTAATACAAAACGTGTTCCCAACAATCTCCCCCTAAGTATTGGTCATCAAGGTTGCTCGACGTCGTCTTTGCTTCTTTGGCTTTGACGTCTTTGTAATCTTTGTTCTTTGTTCTTGATTGTGATGTGATATGATATGGTAGTGATCTGCCGTTCTCCAATGGTCGTCGTTTCCACCATGCTCATATGTCTTTTGACTTTCGTTATCCAACTGGTTCTCACTTTTGTAATCTTTGACTTGTGAAAGGTTGTAGCGTTAGTGCTTTGACTTTTCTTTATGATATTTTAACTTGTGTAATCTCTAAGTCTTTGTGAGAGCGTATCTTTAGGATATGAGCATGATGGAAATGTGGTGGTACTCCAGGTCTCCATTGTTCGTCTCTGCATGAAAACAGTTAGCAATAATACAACCGGTACTTACAGGTTTGGAATTAGAGATTGTTAACAGCATAGTGTGAAAACTCTCTCTAACCCTAGCCCAGACCGTTCCTGAACCAGATACCCCCGAAAGGGCTTACAAGATCTACTATGTAAATCAATGATTCAGGTGAGTCGCTGGAGATCACCCCACGACTGTAGACCGTTTTGGAGCAAACACTAAGCGTAACCCACAAGGAGTTACCGAAGTGACCTGCTGTCAGGGCTGTTTGATGTTGACCCTGGCAGGATTTCCATTCTATCACTGATAATCACATAAGTGATTTCTCTCAAGAATGTTCTCGGCAGATTGCTAGGATCTGCGAAGGACACTTTCTTAAATCTTACAACTGTTGCCCATAATGTAGAACAACAGTGTAATACTAAGTGTACCTAAGAGATCTTTGATGTATCTCATGGCTCTAGACTCAATTCAAGTGCACATTTGTTTGGTAGTCGGAGGCATGGAGCAGATTGCCTCCTTTTTCAATATCAACACGTCTCGTAGTGAGAGGTCGATAGATGATGAAGGGTTCTCCGTGTGAAATGAAACAAATGCCTTTTGAGAGGCACCTGAGTGGCTTAGAAGGTTAGTGCATTGCGTCACTGGGTCCATGACGACTTTGTTCTTCAATACCGGTGATGCTTAATCAACCAGTAGATTATGTATTGAACCCGGTGTCTGCCCTAAGGTTGAACAGTATGGAGGGCTATTTGTTTTCACCCTTTTACTTTACTTTTCTTTTTCATTCTTCAACCCCTTCTTTCTCCTTTCATTTCATTTTCCTTTTTCAATCATACCTAGATCTTTCTAGTACTAAACTATTGGGATTGTCCTTGGGTAGATCCCTCCGGCTCTGGCGGATCATAGGACGGTTTCCTAAACCTTAGTCACCTTATAACTCCATGACTGTCCTATTATTGCCATAAACCAAACTTAGAAAATCTCTCAAAGTGTTTATGATTGTGAAAACATATTTTGTTAACACTTTGAGAGTTTTGTGATTTTCAGAAATACTCCCCCTTAACATGTGCTCATAAGTGTTAGAATTAAATTTGCACATGTCGGGTAGAGTTGGCACTTTTGAATTGATTGATTTTCAATGAACATGATCGTTGCGAGACACGTTTACATCACTAGTTAAACTAGCTTGAAATTATTACCCGTCCAGATCATATTCAAGGAAAATCTCTCGAAATCGGTACATTCTACTCAGACACATCCTTTGCGAGACACGCTTACATCACCAGATAAACTGGTTTGAAATTATTACCCGTCCAGGATATGTCTTTTCGATTACTGACTTTTGATATCGTCAATTCGAGGGTTAAATCTTAGAGTCAAGCACTTGTGAGATAACAACTTTCGTAAACCATATTTTAATCATCACTTATTCTCCCCCTCAAAAATAGCATATAAAATGTTGTTTTTGATGAGATTTTGGATTAAAATATGCTTTTTGAGTCTTATGGGGAGAATCCAATAAGAAATTTGGTATTTAAGAACAATGATTTTTTCAAGTGCTCCCCCTCAACAAGTGAATACTTGTTGAGGTGAAATACTTGTCTTTTGAGCAGAATTTTAAGAAAACTTAAAATTTGATTAATTCTACTCAAAAGTAAGAAGCTTTCGCTCCTTATATCAGGATTGAGGCACTGAAGCGTACCACAGGGTCCTTTCTTTACAAGTTCGGGTTGTACACTGTTATGTGTGCACAAGCCGTGATAATGATGAATATGATGAAATTGAATGAATAATGATGAATGGATACAAGTTATACCAAGATTTATAGTTCAGGACGACGGAACGTGAGAATGTTCGGAACTCTAGCACGTCCTCCCACGTAGCTTTCCAAGCGACGCATTTGAACCCGAAACTTGATCCTGCTGTCGATGCGTTTGATGAACTTTGCAGCTTGCTTAGCATCATTCCGATTCCACTTTCATAAACCTTAAGAACCCCGAATTCACCCCTTTGCTTCGATTATCCAAGATCTTCTCCAACTCAGATTTGATAATCAATAACGTTTCATCGCTGAACTTGTGAATTTCTTCATAGCCCATAAACCGTGGAGAAGTCTTGTCTCGAACATAATAAACCCAAACGGTCGATCCCCAAACGTGTATGGTATGCTGTCTTGATTCCCGGAGGCTTGATGTTTGGAGCGATGAGATTCAACTTAGTCTGATAGCTTTCCACCCCAAGATGTACATCTTCAACTCGTGTTCTGATTACTATGTTGCGAATGTAAATCAGAATTGAGTTGATGATATCGTACTGAAGATGTCCAGGAAGATGTTCTAGTTTTCCTTGAATCTTTAGCAGGTACATGTCTTCGATATCGTTGATGTTTAGGTAGGGATAGTCGGCTTCACTGAAGGTGTATTTCTTATCGTCCGATCTTCTGACAGTAATCTTTTCCAGAAAGTTGTACCCGAACATCGATCTGGTTTCAGCCGTGACGATAGATAGAATCTTGTTGGAGTTCCACACCACATCTTTTGATTGTTTAGTGATCATGTACTTGTAGAACAATCGTCGAAGATTCGGCCAATGAAATATTCCCAGAGCAGCATCTTCATTATACTCACGAAGTTTGTGAACAAACAGTTCACCCATGTGCTCTTCAAATCCAGCAAGTGCGTACGAAGCAGCTGGGTACTTTGTGAGTGAAGTTGCATATCGACGTTCAGGGTTCGTATTGCCATACTCAAGATACGCTAAATCTTTGTTGAAGAAGTAAGCCTTTGGTATCTTTGGGTTGTGGGGTTGTCCGATGAGGGGCAAGGGTTGGGAATGATCACGAAGTGTGAGTTGTTCTTTCGGGTTAGATGTACGTGCGTGATCCCAGTAGATGTTTTCAGATAACGCCCTAGCCACTTGTTCAATGTTATATTCAAATTCCAGCTCAGTAGTGGTGACTGTTTTGAACTCAGTAAAGCCTCCCTTGCGAACTCGTATGATGTTAGAGAGTCCCAATTTCTGGGTCTTCATAACTTTCTTCAAACGTTTTGTAAAGTCCACAGTAGAGCCTTCCACTGGTGTGTTATCTTCAGCATCGGGATGTGCATCGACTATGGAATCAAACCAATCAAAACGAGGAGCAGAAGGATCAACCCATTCCGGCAGTGGTGTGTCAATACCATTCAACTGGAGGAGCGTTAACCTTCTGAACTCGTGTTGGTGCGATTGGAACCTCGTCTTCAGAACTTGGATCATCAAATAGATCAGAGGATTCAAATACTCCACCTTCTACAGGAACGAACATTGTCTGCCCAGATTGTTTCTGGTTCCTGAAGAATGACCAGCGATCGATGGATCAGAAGATTTAGAAGATTTTCGTCTTTTCTTTCCTTGATCATCTTTGTCCTCTCTTCGACGCTTAGCTGGTGTATCAGACTTGCATCCTTCCGCATCCTTCTTCTTCTTTTCAGCTTTCTTGATTGAATTGAGCAGAGCTGTTTGAAGTTCTAACTCTTCTGGGTCATCCATAATATCTTCCAGCAGCTGTCCTTTCAGAGTTTATCGTTGATGGTTTCGATGGCATTGTTTGAACGGTGATAGGCGTAGGTCTGCATCACATTTGCCACTGATTGATCAAGCTTGCTCTTGACATATTTGGTGAGTAATGCTGGAAGATGTTGTTGAAGATACTGGTTGACTGCTTGAGGAACATGAGCTTGAACTTCTTGAGGAACACGAGTTTGAAGAAGTTCGCCAGTTTGTTTGGCAAGATCGAATTGTTGGTATTGGAATAAATGAACGCTCGATCTTCTTTTCAACTTCTTGGATTTTAGTTTAAGTGATCAAGCTCTGTGTCATATGACCTTGCTTCCTCAGAACAAGTTCTTGAAGGGTTGAGTGTTTCAGCTTGAGGTCGTTAAGTCACTGGTGGATTGTCCCACAGATGATTGAGGTGGAGATGGAGGAATGGTTGTGTCATCTCTATCATTTTGGGATTTGACCTCATCGTCATCGTTATCATCAGAATCATCACTTTCATCACTTTCATCTTCATCATTCTTTTCTCTATCATCATCACTATCTTCATAATCAACTTTTTGTTCATCATCATCATCACTTCTATCTTTCTCCTCTTGGTTCACAACACCATGATCAGATTTATCAGACTCGGATTCAGATTCAGAGCCTGGAGGTGTGTGAACATGTTCATCTGATTCTTCTTCCTCACTGTCTGAACTTTCTGCTGAAGTAGACTTTTCTCCTTCTGAGTCATCTTGTTCCTTCTCACCCTGAGAGGCTGACCCTTCACCTTTTCTGATCTTAGCACGCTTCTCTTCATCTTCTTGTTGTTGCTTTAAACTTTCAAGAGCGGCTTTCTTCATCTGCTTTTGTTCTTCTTTTTCTGTCAAAGGTGGTTCAATGGGTTTAAAGGGTGTGTCAGCGAACGTGAGTGATTTCCCTCTGCCTTTTCCTAATCTTTTGTCAGATTTGATCATGACATTTTTCATGGTTTCCAACTCTTTCTTTTTCTCCACTATTGTAACTTTCTTAGAACGAGAAGTAGTGGCACGACGTGGAACAGACTTTGTTGATGCTGACTTTGGTGATGCTTTGCTGGTGTCAGATTTGGCAGTAGCTGTAACAATTCCCACATTGCCGGCCTGTTGAGCCATATCATACAGTTTGTATGAAATGGTGCTCGTGACTGCGTCGCTCAATAAAGTTGCAGGAATTCTGACACCCTGTTTTTCAGTATTGGACTTTTGTATTCTAACTTGAGCAAGAATGTGATCCATATCGGCAGTGTGCATAGATTCATTCTCACACTTGTTGATCTCAGGGTGTCGTCCCATGAAGAGTGAGATTAGGAGTTTGGTGAATCGAGGGAAAGGAACTTTGTATTCTTTGCTTTGATGGAATTTCTGACTCAGGAAGATCATGTCATTCCATATGTAAGTAGCAAAGTCTACGTGTTTCAGGTTAATAACTCCCCAGAAGAACTGAAGTTGTTCTAGACGTGGGTGTTCAAGTCCTGTGGTTTTTCCTGTTATGCAGTGAATGATGATTGTGTATAGTGTGAGCCATGGTTGTGGGATGAATTTACGGTCAACAGTAGAAGGGACGGTGAGTTCTTTTTGACTTTCATCATAACCAATTAGTCTGAGTGTAGCAACCATGTCATCAAAGGTAGGATCATCGATGAACTTGCCAGAAGCACTAGAAGATTCGGAAGGAAGTCCCAACACTTTGCGAAGTGTATCAACTCCGAACTGGATCTCCGTGTTGTCAATGGTGACTGTCAAGTTCTTGTTATTCTTTCCCACTTTCAATGATTCCCAGAACTGAACGAGGTATTTGACGGGAACAGCAGCTGTGTTGGTAAGTGTGGGACTGATGAAGTGTCGCTGTAGAATTTCCACAATAATCTGACAAGACTTGTGGCACTTAAGATTCGTGAAGTCAACTCTTGAGTTGGAGTGACTGATCTGTCGTTCATTTCCTTCGGTAGTCATCTGCTTGTGAGTAACTGATGATTGAGACATGGTATGCCTGAACAAACAAGTTCCAAGAACAAGTATGCAATGGATATTGAATGTTAGAGTTAGACATGTGAAAAACATCTTAGATATCCATAAGGCGACCAATCAAGTTAACACGCATCTAACGATCAAGTTCTTATATGTATGTATGCTCACTATCTTGTTTATAACATTTTCAAAGTTTGGAACATATATAGCAAGCTTGAAAAACTTGGTAAATATGTGACATACTTTGAAAATGTTAGAAACCGGATAATGAGATACAACCTTTATAGAAACTTGAAAGTTTTACATTATAAGTTATTAGAACATGCTTGAAGAAGGACATCAGTACAAATCAGCTCATATTTAGAAAATTAGATCAGCAGACTTGTCAAAATTTACTGATCTACCATACTCGATAAGTTCATATCTAAGTCGGAAGATATTCATACTTGATAAAGGTTCATACTCGATAACCCTCCATACTTGATAGATTACCATACTCGATAAACATCCTTACTCGATAAAGATCCATACTTGATAATTTCATACTTGACAGAGTCCATACTCGACAAGTGTTACTCGATAAATCTCATACTCGACAAGTCTTACTCGACAAATCTCATACTCGACAAGTTCTAACTCGACAGAGTCTTACTCGACAAATCTCATACTCGACAAGTTCTAACTCGACAGAGTCTTACTCGACAAATCTCATACTCGACAAGTTCTAACTCGACAGAGTCTTACTCGACAAATCTCATACTCGACAAGTTCTTACTCGACAGAGTATTACTCGACAAATCTCATACTCGACAAGTTCTTACTCGACAAATCTCATACTCGACAAGTTCTTACTCGACAGAGTCTTACTCGACAAGTTCTTACTCGACAAGTGTTACTCGACAAGTGTTACTCGACAAATTCCTTACTCGACAAGTTCCTTACTCGACAAGTTTTCATACTCGACAAGTTTCAAACTCGACAAGTTTCATACTCGATAGAGTTTCATACTCGATAAGTTTCAAACTCGACAAGTTTCATACTCGACAAGAGAAACTCGATAAGAGTAGTAACTCGAGAGATCTTGTCACTTACTTTCTAACTCGAAAGTAGTGACTTACTTGATAAAAACACAATCAAAGTCGATAAATCATATACTAACTCGACAGATGAACACTAAGTCGACACTAGAACACACATCATCAAACACTTATACTAATCATTAAGCATACTCTTTCTGGAACATATGCACAAGTAACACAATCATATTATCCCTCTAACACAAACATTTAAAGCACTCAATACTCAAATCATCAAACTTTATAATAATGCGAGAGCTAGAATCATTCATTTAGCACATATGGATTATGGAAACCTAATAGAATCATGCTAATCATCCTTATAATCATGATGTGACTCTATATCCTAACATAATTAGATTGATTCAAATCCAATAAAGTTTGCCCAATTTATGCGTATTAGCCCTAATTCATAACTTTTGACAACAAGAGTGGATAGCATATGATTAAAGAACATGATAAGCACTTACAAATTATTTTTCAAACACAATCAAACAATGAAATGATTCTTCAAATGAGCAGAGTATGGTGCGTATGAGATTAGGAGGGAAAAGGAGTAAATGCGTATACTGTCTGTGAGAATTTGACCAAGTCAGATGAATGTATATATCAAATAAGGTTTGCTCAATTGATACATTTAGTCCTCTAACTAGTATATTATGTGATGAGAAGTCAAAAGTTAGATATCTAACACATAATAGCAATTTCAGTCCCTTATCTTGAAAGTAATACACTTTAATGGTCCTAAAGACAATAACTTTCAAAATTTGACGGTATTAGGACCTTGATGATGATAAAGAAGAAGATTCGTGATGATAGATGTGCAAAAATTTCTCCCCCTCAAAATATGATCGATATTTGAAACTTATGAAAAATTTGAAAGATCGAGATCATGGTTTGATTAGGATTTACTTTTGCACACCTAAAGAGTTTTTTTTTTTTTTTTTTTTTTTTTTTTTTTTTTTTTTTTTTTTTTTTTTTAATGTATTTTACAAATAGAGGTTTTGGATGTATGACTCATTGTTTGAGAAGAGTGTCTAAATCATTTGGAGTCAAACATCTCATACCAATTTGGTGAACGAGTTCAACAAATCTTGCATGAGGCAAGGCTTTGGTAAACAAGTCCGCCAATTGGTGTTCAGTTCCCACAAAATATAGTTCAACGGTACCCATTTCCACATGTTCCTTGATGAAGTGATAGCGAAGAGCAATATGTTTAGATTTGGAATGCTGGACTGTGTTGCAGGAAATGGCAATGGCACTCTTGGAGTCGCAGTACATCGGAATCTTGTTGAACACATAACCATAGTCCATCAGCTGAGATCGCATCCAAATGATTTGAGCACAACATGCTGACATGGCAACGTATTCAGATTCTGTAGATGACAGTGATGTGCAGTCCTGCTTCTTTGACTGCCAAGAGACAAGCTTGTCACCTAGAAATTGAACTCCTCCGGATGTACTTTTCCTTGTGTCTAAGCACCCTGCATGGTCAGCATCTGAAAAAGCAACAAGTTCAAATCCAGAATCCTTCGGATACCAGATCCCCAAATGGATGGTTCCCTTTATGTATCGAAGGATAATTTTAACGGCTGACAAATGCCGTTCAGTGGGTCTTGACTGATAGCGGGAGCATAGATAAGTGGCAAATACAACATCCGGTCTGCTAGCTGTGAGATACATGATTGACCCAATGATACTACGATACATTGTAGGATCAATGGGTGTCCCATGGAGATCAGCATCTAGCTTCGGGGATGAGGAAGACATCGGGGTGTTATAGGTGTCACAGCTGGTCATACCATGCTTTTTCAGGATTTCCTGAGCATATTTGGACTGACTTAAAAATATACCACGGGGCGATTGGTGAACTTGGAGTCCTAAGAAGAACTTTAATTCACCCATCATAGACATCTCAAAGTTTGTTTTCATTAATCGTGCAAAAGCGTTTGAATATTTTTTATGGGTTGAACCAAAAATAATATCGTCCACATAAATTTGAACAATGAGAATGTCGTCCCCGTGTTTTTGTATAAATAAAGTCGGGTCAATGGAACCTTTAGTGAAATGATTAGCAAGCAGAAATGCTGAGAGTTTATCGTACCATGCCCTCGGGGCTTGTTTAAAGCCGTAGAGGGCTTTCTTAAGCCGATATACGTGATTTGGATGTTCTGGGTCCACGAAGCCTTCTGGTTGTGAGACGTACACTTCCTCCCGGAGTTGACCATTGAGAAATGCCGTCTTTACATCCATTTGGTAGACAGTGATATTCCTGTGAGCCGCGTATGCCAGAAACATTCGAACAGCCTCAAGCCTTGCAACTGGAGCAAATGATTCCTCAAAGTCTATTCCTTCCTGTTGACTGAATCCTTTTGCAACCAACCGGGACTTGTTACGAATAA
Organism: Artemisia tridentata subsp. tridentata; assembly: GCA_021014915.2. Lineage (NCBI taxonomy): Eukaryota > Viridiplantae > Streptophyta > Magnoliopsida > Asterales > Asteraceae > Artemisia > Artemisia tridentata. The sequence continues at coordinate 260,734,847 of CP139506.1, forward strand.
CAGTGCCATCAGCATCTAACTTGTTTTTCCAGATCCATTTCAATCCGACGACATAAACCCCTTCTGGTCTTTCTACCAATTCCCATACTTCCAACCTATTGAATTGATCCAATTCCTCTTGCATAGACTCAATCCAATTGTCTTTGGTAAGGGCTTCGTTAATGTTTTTGGGTTCGGAGTGACAAACGGTGAGAATATACATGCAGGCTTCACCGTCTGTTTGGAGGCGTTGTCGTGTCATGATTGGATTATCAGGGTTGCCAATGACGTTAATTAAGGGATGGTCCTTAGTCCATTTGTGTGTGGATGGGTAATGTTGATAGTTGTTGTGCAGGTTTGACGGTTCCAAATTTCGTGAAGAAGATTCTGCAATATCAGGAATGGTTGGTGCAGGAGCAAATGGATTAAAGAATGAATCTCCGTCATAATCTGCAGGTGTGGGAACTTCAGAAGAAGTTAGAGGTGGATCCTCAGCTGTTGTCTCAGAAGTAGAAGCTGTTTGATTAACTGATGATGATGTGACAGGTTGTGGTGCATCTTCAGCAACTGTTGTGGTGGTGTTCGTAACAGGATTTTCCGGTACTGGAGTATCGACGAGTGGTTGTGCAGCGGAATTAGGAGTTGCATAAGATTCATCAAAGAGTGGACCAAACAAATCTTCTAAGTCTTTGCGATTAAGAGTGAAGGGTGCAGCTGAGGGATCAGGGAAGTTAAGGCGGTTAACTGCGGGTTCTAAGCTGTTTTGCTCAGAAGCCATGTCTGTGAGCTCATCAAAATTAGCATGAATGGTTTCCTGAATTTCTCTGGTGCGACGGTTCCAAATTCTGAATCCTTTAGAATTGTCACAATACCCGACAAAGATTCCAATGTCCGCTTTGGCTTTGAGTTTTCCAAGGTCATCACGATCATTCTTTGGATAACAAAGGGACCCAAAGACATGAAAGTAATTTATGTTCGGTTTTCGGCGGTGAACAATCTCATATGGTGTTTGTGTGTGCCTTTTGGTGATCATACATCTGTTTTGGGTGTAGCAAGCAGTTGATACGGCTTCAGCCCAAAGATAGTCCGGTAATTGAGCATTGATCAACATTGTCCGTGCGGCTTCCACTAAAGTTCGATTTCGTCTTTCGACCACGCCGTTCTGTTCAGGGCTGCGAGGAATGGATGTTTGATGTTCAATGCCCACTTTCTCATAAAATTCCTGAAGGGTTTGATTCTTGAATTCAGTTCCGTTGTCTGTACGAATCTTGCGAACGGTGTGTCGGAGTTGAACTTGAATCTTAGTGAGAAAGGTGATAAGCATCTGAGGAGCTTGATCTTTACTGCGAAGAAAGTAAACCCAAGTCCATCTGGAGAAGTCATCGACAATTACCAAAATATACCGCTTCCCGTTGATGGTTTGAACACGCATAGAGCCACAAAGATCCATATGTAGAAGTTGAAGAACATGATCGGTACTGTGCTCAACTTTTGGAGGAAAGTGAGCACGATGACTCTTCCCTTGTTCACAAGCGGGACATAAGTGATCTTTGGCGTATCGGAATTTAGGAAGACCATCGACCAACTTTTTACGAGCAAGCTCGGTCATAGTTTTGAAATTCAGGTGAGACATACGTTTGTGCCATAGCCAAGCTTTTGTGGGATGCGCTTTGGAGAGTAAACATATTGGAGAAGAAGCTGTCATGCCTTCGAAGGAGATGGTGTAGAGACTGGTGCCACGCTTTCCTTTCATTAGGTCATTCCCTTGAAGATCTCTTATAAAACACGTTTTCTCTCTAAATGCCACTTCCAAGTCACCATCACAAAACTGTCCGACTGAGAAAAGATTGTGACCAAGGCCTTCAACGTAATATACTCTGCTAATTTCAATGTTCCCGTTGACGTAATCACCATAACCCATGATAGCAGCAAAATGATCATTCCCGAATCTGACCGTTCCAATGAACTTTGAGACAAAGTTTACAAGAAGTTTTAAGTTGCCGGTCATATGTCGAGAACATCCGCTATCAACAATCCATAGAACAATTTGAATCACCTGCATCACAAGAAGTTGACACAGATGGAAGAGTGGTAACGGTTGATCCCACTGGGTTAGTAACACAAGATTTATTACTTTTGGAACCCATTTAAAACTAGGTGTGTGTTGTAACCAACGCTGCCACGTCCAACTATTCTGTGCTTTATTCCTAGTGAATGCGCTTGGTGATCGGTTTGTCCTAGGTGCAACTACGGTGTGGTCAACTTTTGTTTCAGAAACTACTGCTGGCGGTTTTCCTAAAATGGACTTAGCAGCGGTCGAGGGCCTTAAGAAAATGCCATTAGTACGTTTCTTACGTTTGTTACGTTTGGACAACAATGTTTTTGCAACACAGTTAGCATGATTACCAGATAATATACTTTTATGACAAAACACACATGAAGCATCAACAATAACGTCATTCATAACATTTAAAGATTCAACATTCATTACATCTTTTCTAGAATTGCACTTAGACAAGTTGGATTCTACAGTAGACATAACATGCGTCTTATTCAAACTCCTAGCATTAACCTCTACTTCTTTAAGCTTAGATAATCCACTCTTAAGTTGCCAGACTCTAATCTTCTTTTGACTCTTGTTAGGTCTTGAGCTGCTAGCCTTAGAGGTGTTTCCTAATCCTGCGGAAGTTGAAGTACTTGCATTAGTGGTTTGAGATGATGCTATCTTATGTGCCTTATCAACTTTGTACATTCCTGGTGTAATCACATTTCGTTGTGCGTGTTTATCTTTTTCCAAAACGTAGATTTTGTGTTTCAAATCGACAATTCGTGAATCCAAAATTCTGTTTAGCCGAACGGTGTCATTTCTGTTTTGAGAAAGTTCATCATTTTCTTTTTCATATTCAACAATTTGACTTCTTAAAACAGCAATTTCATTATCCTTTTGACTTTCAGACGCATAACTGTTTTGAGATGACAAAGACGCTTGAAGATTTTGAAACTTTAACTCGAATTCAGCACTTTGAGACTGACACCATTCCAACTTTTTGTTGAGTTTGAAAATTTCATTTGCACATTTTGTTTCCATTTTACTGTTGATTTGTCTAAGATTCTGATTCTCTCTTAACAATTTATCAATCTCTTTTTGTAATATCTCAACATCATCTTTGTGATCATCAACAAGCATTGCATTACATGATTCATAGATAGAATTCATAATCACAGAAATCACATCATCACTTAAAACACGTTTCCAAGAGTCGATCGACCTCTTTTTCCAAATATTTCTTTTGACACTTTTGTTTTGCAATTTTGGCATCTTTTGCTTTGAAAATTCTCATCATTGATGCAACTTCTGTTTGCAGTTCCTGTTCCCACTGTGTAGCACAACGTCGAAGGTGTTGAACATGTGGCAAAAATTGCTTTTGAAAAATTTCTCTCTGTTCTTTCTTAAGTGGGGAGAAAAAATGAGAGACTGTTATTTGTGAGTGAATTTCAATTGCATTTTCCAAATACATAATGTCATCGGAAAAAGTTTTAAAATAACCGAGAATACGACATTGTTTTGGCATTTTTGCATTTTCATCTGATTGGGTAATTGACCATTGACTTGTGCGACAGTGGTTACAGGAGCAACGACAAAAGAATCATTTATTTCAGTTAAAGACACTGACTGAACTGGTCTATGAATAACAAAAGATTCATTTAGGGGAGGTCGTAGTGAATAATCATATCGTTTGTTATACAAAACAGTGCTCATTTTAGATCGACTCTCATCCTCATGTTCCAATTCTTCCGAAACATCATATACAACAACACGCTTAAAGGTTTCATCAAACAAATATTCTGCACTGTACAACTTAGGCATTTCACTGAGTGCTTTATGTAAAAAACGTGGTTGATCATTTCCAATTGCAAAGCCAAATCCTTTAGGATTAGGTTTCACCGTTAGTTTTTGAATTGTAGCGACAGATTCACCCGTTTTATACACAACATTTTGAAAGTCTTTAAGTTTGGATTCCAACGTTACAATTTCCTCTAGATATGAATTAACACGTTTCCTTGTGGTTTGTTTTTCTTGAAGAAGATCATTTTGACATGTTGACAACTCTGTTTTAGTATTTAAAAGCTCAGTATTTAAAATGTCAACTTGTTTTCGATGTTCAAAATTCTCTTGTTCTTTTTGAGAAAACAACTCATGTTTAGAAGCAGCTAATTCACGTAGTTGAAGTTCTAACTCTTGTACTCGCACATGTGACTTTTGAAATGCAGACTCAAATCCTTTCTCATGTTTTTCTTGATTCATGTAGTGTGAAAGTTGCAGTTTGTAACACTCAATGTCCCTTGTTAACAGTGCATTTTTGGCTTTTAAGTTTTGATTAAATCTCATTGCATTTATCAATCTTTGATTTGTGAGCATTTAATTGTGTTTGGGTGGTCAACAACAAGGTCATAAGCTCTGGATCTTGATCATGCCTAAGATCATCTTGTTCAACTTGATCATGATTGTCATCATCAAGCTGATCATCAAATGAAACAACAGTGTTATCATCATCAAATGTAACAACGGTGTTTATTTGATCATCCTCTTGAGATGGTAATGATGAATCATGTTGAACACTATCTTCTTGAGCAAATGAAGATGCAGAAGATGCAGATGGTGTAGCAATTTCATGAATAAGAGATGCACATTCAAGTACCTGAGATAAGCCGTCTGTGTCATAGACTGGGCCTGTCTCACTGATATTCATCTCCTGCATGTTGGCCATCAACATGACTGCTGCATTAGCTTCCAGATCCTCCATGTCATCATCTGAGTATGCATTAGCCATAAAACTTTGCTCCTTCTCTGTCGAATTGCTAGCTTTTTCATCTTTCAGTGCCATGAGAAGAGCTTCCTTATGATATGCACTACCCATTGTACGAGGCTTGGGGCATGCATTAGCCATGTGTCCGGTCCCACCACAATTGTAGCAAGTGATTGACGTGTTTGCAATTCCTCTAGTTTCATTTCCAGCAGTCGGAGTTCTCCTTTGTGTAGTTCCCAGATTGTTCCGAGTACCCCCTGCAGTGCTAAACCTCTGTCCTCCAGAATTAAACCTTTGACCACTCGAATTCCCCATGTATTGTCCTGTTCCAGCTCTCCCAGAAGACCGATTCTGAATTTCAACCCTTCCATCATTAACCACTGCTTGATTCCTAGTGTTGGATGAAGATCTTAAACGGTTGTTGGATTTGTTTGAGAACTTGCTAAAGGCACGAGCTATCAAAGCGAATCCTTCGTTCAAAGAGTTAAAGGCATCATCTTCATCATCATCAACATTAGAGTACATACCATAATCAGTGTTGTTGTAGGAGGTGAGTTGATGGTCAGAATAATGAGAAGGTGCTTCGTATGGGACAAGTTGGTTTGAAGGTTGAGGTGCAAAACTCGAATTAGGTGGTGTTGGATGAACAAAATCTTGATGGTGTGGAGCAAAGTGAGACTGAGCCATGAGAGCAAGTGGGTTTGAAGTAGGTGCTGGTGAGAAAACGCCATTTGCAGCTCTGTCTTTGTCAACTTCAGATTGGTGTTGTTTGAGGTAATCATACAATAACCCATAAGAAACGTCATTGATCTTTTTAGCTTGACGAACAAACGTGACGTACTTTTGCCAATCCGGTCCAAGACATCCCAAAAACTTTGAGTTCACAGCAATCTTTGGTAACTTGATATCGTGACGATCCAAATCGTTGATGATGTTTGTAAACCGATGGTAGTATGATTCTAAGGTTTCCCCTGGTTCTATCATGAAATGTGTATACTCCATATACAACTTTGATTCCAAATCCTCTTGGTTAAGTTCAGTGCCTTCCATAAGCAGATGTACGTGTTGCCACATATCTTTAGCTGTCTTTTGAGCATCAATACTCCTAAAGATAGGATTGGGAATCCCTTGGAGTATATAAGCCATGGCTAGCTCATTTGCTTCTTGTTGAAGGACTTATTCTGTTGTAAGCTGAGCAAGAGGAATGGCTGTTGCTCTAGGTGTATCAGCATTAGTCTCACCTTGAACTGTGACAGAAGGAAGTGGATATGGTCCTTGGAGGATAACGTCCCTTAGATACTTGCCATGAGGTTTCTTTAGCTCAACGAATCGTAGAAAACGACTGGACCATTGCACATAGTTTCCTGGTGTTAACATTGGTGGAGTGTCCAAAGATCCTGCTTCATGTCTGGATTGTTGACTACTGATTGCTTCACACATTTTGTTAAACCAGTGAGGTTCTCTTGAAGAAGACTGATAAGCTTGCATAGGTTGTGGAGAAACTTGTGGTTGTTGAGGAAGAAACTGATGTTGTTGCATAAGCATGTGATGTTGTTGGTGCTGTGGATGATATGGTGGTTGTTGATGATATTGTTGTTGTGGATTCTGTTGTTGAAATGATTGTTGTTGATGTGGATGATAAAAATAGGGATTGTATGGTGGTTGAGACATTGTTGCGTAACTTGTGTTGATTAAGGATCTTTAAAGGATAATAACGGCTGTTGATGAAGATTAGTTTGAAGAAATACTAAGGATGTTACTCTAGAAACTCAAAGAATTCAATAAATGAACCTCGGAGGATTTTACACTAGAAACTCGGTAAATAAAAGTGAAAGTCGATAAGTCCTTGAGAAAGTCGATAAAATCCTTGAGAAAGTCGATAAGTCCAAACTCGAGAAAACCTTACTCGATAAAAGCTTACTCGACAGATTCAAACTCGAGAAAACCTTACTCGATAAAAGCTTACTCGACATATTCAAAGTCGAAAGTTCTTTACTCGAGAGATTCAAAGTCAATAGATTGTTACTCGATAACTCCTTACTCGATAAATCCTTGCTCGATAAACGCTTACTCGATAAGTTCTAAGTCGATAAAACCTTGCTCGATAAACGCTTACTCGATAAGTTCTAAGTCGATAAAACCTTAGTCGAAAGATTCTTACTCGATAGATCCTAAGTCGATAGATCCTAAGTCGATAGATTCTTACTCGAAAGATCCTTACTCGATAGATCCTAAGTCGATAGATCCTAAATCGATAGAACCTTACTCGATAGAATTATCTAACTCGATAATTTATCAAGAAAGTCGAAAGAACTATGATACTCGATAGAACCTTACTCGATAGATTTATCTAACTCGATAAATTATCAGTAACTCGATAGAATGTTGATACTCGATAACTGACTTTGATACTCGACAGAACAAGGCAGAAACTCGACAGATGAACAGTACCAACTCGGATGAATAGTAACTTCTCGGATTTGCAAGTTTTTCTTAAAATCTAATCTTTAACAACCTAAATTACCCTAGGCGAATGATACCACTTGATGTTACTTACTTTTACCACACAAGCTACTAGAGATTACACCATAAATTGAGATCTAGATCTAGAGAGAGAAAGTTAGAGAGGAGAGAGAGATGGGAGGTTTGATCACACATAATAATGAAATGTAAGCTCACAATTAACCAAACAACCAACCCTCTCCCTTGGATGGGAGGGGGTATATATAGGTGTTTACATGACCATGGGCTTAAGCCCTTATTACATGATAAACTAAGATAATAGACATAGCTCATGGGCCTTCTACATGAGCTTAGTCTTAATACAAACCTAAAGGCCTAAGCAACCTATTACATAATGATCAATACTTGAATTAATACAAAACGTGTTCCCAACAGAAAACTTTACTTCCATTCAAATTTCTTACTTGGTGCTATGAAAACAGAATGGCCCCACAATTTCTCTTTGAATACGTTCACGGCATTGATGACAATCAACAGGTAATACTTATTTGAACGAATTTACATTATGTATTAATGGTTAAAAGATTATTTGATTCAAGTATAAGAATGAATAGAATATGTTTACACTACATTTGTCACAACAGATGTTACCGGACGTTTTTTACGAATACTTCAAGCCCAATAGTAACATGTTGTACTTGAACGGTACCGACAGGTACCGTTACAAAACAGAGTTAGAAAACAAAAATGGAAAATGGGTGCTTTGGGACAAAGAGTGGTCTGAATTTGTTAAATCCAATGTACCTATCAATGCAAGAACAATGCATTTCATTAGAATAGGAGAAGACGACTTTTATGTAACAGTATATGACATAAATGGGTCAGAGTGTTGAGGATACGACAGACGTCAAATAGGACAAAGAATGATAAGATGTTTGGCAACCTATGTTCCAGATATCACGGTAAACCAGCAACTTTAATATCATCAAAATTCACATTTAAACTAACTTTAAAAAATAAACTTTATATAACTTTTCACTTCCACGTTCCTATGTGTAGATGCTACCAGGTGATTTCTTGCAAGATATCTAGCAAAACAGGTTCACTGTTGTATATGCAGGAATGAGATTCCAAGTTAGGCACAAAAGGGTTAAACCTTGGAAGATAGTGTGGTCAGGATGAATACATTTACAGGGTGCGGATGGGATGCTTTTGTTAACATAGCGGGAATAGTGTCAGGACAGAAAATTGTGTTTACAAACATGGAAAATTACACTGTATAAGCCGTTGTCATAGGAGGATATGATGGTCTAGGATTGAGCAGGGAAGACATACACACAACTTTGCTGAAAAGACCACCAAGACAAATTCTTTACCTAGACCAACATGGTAAATCAAATGTTCTATTTGTCAATTTCACTTTTGAATTCAAAGAAACAAGTAACTTATAATCAACTATTCAATTATTGCATGATAACAAACAAAACTTATTATTGCAGACCCGAGGATGAAGCACATATGCACTTGGTACCACCACAATGCTCATGAAAACGAAGAAAGTGTGGTTTATGCACCTTTCCATCCAGATGTTGGTTATTACTATAAAATGGTGAGAGACTAATAATAACTATGTAAACAAAAACATACAATTTATGTTTCAAACAGTTAAAATTAATAGCCAAAACACCATTCATGAAACAGGTTATCGAATCACCAATGTGGACGACTTGAATATGCACAAGTACAAAAAAGGAGATATCGTCCACATGAAATGGTGTTACCGAGTCAATTTGCAGGTTGTTTTACACAGAAGCAACCCTTTTAAAATAAAAGCTTTGGTGATGGAGGGAAATTGGTATCAGTTTGGCCAGGATTGTGGGTTTGAGCAAAATAAAATGATGCGACTGAAGTTGGTGCGGTATGAGATGCAATGTATTTTCGGGAAACATCAACAAGTTCCAATTTTCAATGTCTGCTAATATGGTGTCATATATTTACATATTTTGTGCTATCATCTAATGTTTCAAAATAATCTATTTTGTATACAACAGGAATGATAAAATTATTTAAGATGTTACTTAAAGATATTCCGATGTATTAGTTTCAGTATTTGCATATATTAGACTTATTAATAAAAAAAGGTTACATTATTCATTATTGCAAAACAACGAAAACAATCTTTAGCACAACACACAAATATATTTATCACTTAAAATATCCATATTACAAAAGCTATTTACAAATCATGTTGATATAAATTTTAAAAAAAAATAAACAAATACAATAAGGGCTATCACTTAAAATATCCATATTACAAAAGCTATTTACAAATCATGTTGATATAAATTTTAAAAAAAAAAAATAAACAAATACAATAAGGGCTAATCAAAAATCCAAAACACTATTATTAAAAGCACTACCTTTCAATGTTTTACAATAATTAACACTTTAAATTACAAAGCATGCCCGCCCATCGGGCGGGCTTCGAAAGCTAGTATATATACATACATATATATATATATATATATATATATATATATATATATATATATATATATATATATATATATATATATAGGGGAGTTAAAATAAAAAGAGATTTTTTGGTAAAAAGGATAAGAAGAATTTTTGACCATTGAATTAAAATCAATGGATGAGATTAATCACTTTGATAATTATTGTTGGAAGGGCAAAAATGTAATTTTCCTTTTAACGAAACCCTCTAACCGTCATCAAACTCTTAGCTACCATAACTGAAACTTCTCTCTCTCTCTCTCTCTCTTTCTCTCTCTAACATTACCTTATCCCTAATATCACGATCTAACTCTGATTTCACGTTTAAGCTTTCAAAAATACTTCAAATCTTTGTAAACTGAAGATGCCCACACCGATTCAATGAAATAGAAGCTGAAATCGGTGATTTCATGGTCAAAAATGATGTTTAGTGGCAAAGAGAATATACCTAACTCAAATCAACCAGGTTTTGTTCATATTATCATAAAGGTGCATGATTTGTGTTCATAGTGTTCATTAAAATTCTTTCGATAATTATTGTATAACCAAACATTCTTGTGTTAATCTAACTTTTGTTGTGCATCAGATTTAATTGTACCTATTTTGTGCATCAGATTGGCTAAATATGCATTAGATTTTATAAAATATTAGTAAAAATGTAATATATTTGGGCAATTGTACCTGTATTGTGAAATAACCTTATTTTGGGCATAAAAATGGACCAAATGTGCATTAGTATTCATTTATAGTTAGTAAACTGATATCCTTATGTTAATCTATATTATGTTAAAATTTTGATCGGATTTAATTATAAATGTTTTGCGCATAAAAATGGCTAAATATGCATCAATTTTCCTAGAATGTTTGTAAAAAATGTGATATGTTTCGGTAATTGTGAGTTATGCGAAATAATATTGTTGTGTGCATTGAAAATTGGTCTAAATGTACGATAATTTTCGCTAGAAGTTAGTAAGAGTGGGATACGTTTGGATAATCATGATTTGTGTGAAATAAAATTGGTTTGTGCATTGCAAAATGTGCAATAGTTTTCGCTGGAAGTTAGGTAAAATTGGGATAAATTTGGGTAATCATGATTTGTGTGGAATAAGATTGGTTTGTGCATTATAAAATGGGCTAAATGTGCAATAGTTTTCGTATGTAGTTAGTAAAAGCGCAATATGTTAGATACTCGTGAGTTATGTGGAATAACATTGTTTTGTACACTAAAAATGGTCTAAATGTGCATTAATTTTTGTAGGAAGTTAGTAAAGGTACGGTACGGTTGGATAATTTATGAGTTGTGTAAAATTACATAGTTTTGTGCATTAAAAATGGGCTAATTATCCATTAGTTTTCATAGGAAGTTAGTAAAATTGCGTTTCATTAAGATAATCATGTCTTTGGTAGAATAAAAGTGTTTTATGCATTAAAAAGTGGCTAAATGTGCATTATATTATGTAGAAAGTTAGTAAAATTAGGCTAAATGTGCATTAATTTTTGTAGTAAGTTAGTAAAAATGTGACAAATTTTGATAATCATGAGTTGTGTGGAATAACACTGTTTTGTGCATTAAAATATTGGTTCTGCGTCTAAGATTGATGTAATAACTCTGTTGGTTTCTGATTTTGTTGGATTTGTATCATTGTGCATAAAATTAGGCTAATTGTGCATTAATTTTTGTAATAAGTTAGTAAAAATGTGACAAATTTTGATAATCATGAGTTGTATGGAATAACACTGTTTTATGCATTAAAATATTGGTTCTGCATGCTAAGATTGATGTAATCACTCTGTTGGTTTCTGATTTTGTTGGATTTGTATCATTGTGCATTATAAAATGTGCTAAATGTGCAATAGTTTTCGTATGTAGTTAGTAAAAGCGCAATATGTTAGATACTCGTGAGTTGTGTGGAATAACATTGTTTTGTACACTAAAAATGGTCTAAATGTGCATTAATTTTTGTAGGAAGTTGGTAAAGGTACGGTACGGTTGGATAATTCATGAGTTGTGTAAAATTACATAGTTTTGTGCATTAAAAATGGGCTAATTATCCATTAATTTTCACATGAAGCTAGTAAAATTGCGTTTCATTAAGATAATCATGTCTTTTGTAGAATAAAAGTGTTTTATGCATTAAAAAGTGGCTAAATGTGCATTATATTTTGTAGAAAGTTAGTGAAATTAGGCTAAATGTGCATTAATTTTTGTCGCAAGTTAGTAAAAATGTGGAAAAATTTGATAATCATGAGTTGTGTGGAATAACACAGTTTTGTGCATTAAAATATTGGTTCTGCATGTTAAGATTGATGTAATCACTCTGTTGGTTTCTGATTTTGTTGGATTTGTATCATTGTGCATAAAATCTTGTATTTTATAGTATTCTAAAAATCTATTGTTTCTTCTGTTTGATAATATAAACACTAAGTAGTGATTCGATGCACCATTCATCACATGTATGTGCATTTTATGCTTATATGTGAGAGCAATAGGCAACCTTAATGATTGGAACGATTCTAGCACTTGGTTTACATTGTTCATTTCAATTAACGATCAATCAGAGAATATTCTAGGATTGGTTATTAATTGCATTCAAACTTCTGCCCTTGGAAAATGACAATGTTTACTAGAAAAAAAAGGTTTGAATTCATGAGACTAGGCTTTCAACTTTTAATGTCTTACTATCTCTGCATGCTTGGGCCATCCAACTGTGATTGCAGTTCTTGAATAGGTGTCTGTGCTAAATTGCTAAATAACTGCTCATACTTTTCTTCAACTGAATACTTGGCAGTTATAGATGTTTAATATTTATGTCGATATTACATGACAGTGATAGCTCACATTGGTGCTATCTACTTGTAGGTCCCGTTATGATAAAATTTACAACTCCACTACGAGAGATTGGAACATATAAAGAAGTTCTTCGATCGCAGGTTAGTTTTATCAGCAGAATATCTGTTCTTACTTGCAATAACGAGTATGCAGGCGTCATTTGCTGATATATGTTTTATATGCCATTTATAAAAGGTGTTTAAGCTCTTACTCTTCTTTCACTTCTTATTGTTAATGTTGTTGAACCCCAGTGGGCTTCTGCTTGACTTGTTGCTCGTAATCATATCCCTCTAGTAATGCATATTCCAGTAGTTTATACTGATAACCTTGTCACCTTGACTTGACTTATACTGCCTTTTTCTATCTATTAAAATGTTAGGATAAAGCCTTCTTTTTGCTGACTCTAGTTTTCACACAAAAAATGAATAATAAATGAGCAATGGCCAATAAAATTTTAACCTTTAATTAAGCTATGCATGTTTCACTTCTAACTTTTGTTTGAATTATGTAATTCTAATACTTCTCATTGGCCTTGCAAGTTGAGCATATACTGAATGACCGGTTACTGCAATTTGTCAATAAGTAAAAGTGTGATACGTTTGGATAATCATGATTTGGCAAGACATCATCACCTTGTGTAATCATCTTACAATAGAGCTCAATGGCAGTTCTATCAAGACCTCCACTTTGCACATATCCAGTAATCATCGTAGTCCAAGTCGTCACATTATGATCACGCATCCGTTCAAATACTTTTCTAGCCTGCAACCACAACACGCTTGATCAATAGGATTTGGGGTGAATTTTACTCAAATTACTCACCTGAAGAGGTAAAGGAAGGCGATGTGAATTAAGATGACGAAGAGGATGAACGAGAAGACAATGAGCAGGAAGATTGTGAAGAAGAAAGGACCCTTCCTGTTCAGGAACCTGAAAAACCTCATTCTGCATCAAAGGAAAAGAAATCTCGCATTTAAAAACCGACATCAGTTGGGTTGGGAAAATGGCTGATGGCAAGGCTCTTTATATGGAAGCCGTTCTTCGGGGAAGAGCTGGTTGCTTTAGGCAGTTCGGTGATGGTTGAAGATTCTATCTATTATGTAGAATACATGTTTGAAGACTCCGACTCTACAAAATTTGCTCATGGGCGATTGATGTTAAAAGGTTGTGACACTGTTCTTGGTGGCATTGCAAACGAGAGGGAAGTGTTTTTGACTAATGATTGCATGGATTTTTAACTTGATGATGTTACACAAGCTGTGGTGGTGGAGATCAGAAGATTGCCTTGGGGTCATGAGCATCGCAAGGCTAATGCAAATTCTGATAAATTGAACAGAGCAAAATCTGAGCATAGGAAAAATAAAGGCATGCCCGTTGAGTATTACTGTAAGAGTTTATATTGGCCTGAAAGAGGTGCTTTCTTTTGTCTGCAAACTGATAAAATGGGCCTTGGAAATGGGCTCTGTCATTCATGTAAAATCATGAGATGAAAATAGAAAGGAGGCTTTTGAGCTAAATGAATCCAAGACAGGATTCACATACATGGCAACTGAGTACCGTGTTAATGATTTCCTGTATGCTGGTCCTCATCACTTGGATAGGAACTGTAGCTATTTAATTTATATGTTTGGTTGCTATTATCTATGATGATGTTTCCTCAACAATAATAATAAATAAAGAATTTGCACTTTAGACATTAATTGTTGTGAAAAGCAGAAAGGATTAGAGTATAGTGTGAAGTTGGGTTTTATTATATAGGTTGTTAGGATTATAGTTAGATTGTGAAATTACTTTTATACCCTTAATAGTTAGTTAGGATTATAGTTAATCTCATCCATTGATTTTTAATCAATGGTCAAAAATCATTCTTATTCTTTTTACCAAAAATCTTCTTTTTATTTGATCTCACCCCTATATATATATATATATATATATATATATATATATATTTTCGGTAAATAATTAAATAAATAAATAAAAATATAAAACCTTATAAAATTTTTTGGATTAATTAAAATATTTTCAGAAAAATATAATTTTTAATTATTTAAATCGAAAATAATGATAAACACATATTAGGGTTTTTATATAAAAATAAAAAAAAAATATAAAATAAGGGTGCGTTTGGGTGTTTTACCGAGCAAGAAAGAAAAGGAAAAGAGGAGGAAAAGGTGGTGGTTCGTGGTGGTGTTGATGGTGGTTAAGGGTGGCGGCGGTGGTGGTGTTTGGAGGGGTTCGGGATGGTTTTGATTAAAACGGCTTGTACTTCCGGAACGAGGACCTCCCGATCTATAAAATGGTGAAAGAAAATTTTTTGGGTGGCCGGAATATTTTTCCGGTGACCGAAAAATGTCGCCGAATTTTTGGTGGAAGGTGGCCGGTCGTGGGTAGAGATAGAAGGGAGGAGAGAGTTTGTGTTAGTGTGTGTTTTTAGAGAGAGCGAGTGGGAGATATAAATGAATAAAAATAATATTATTAAGTTTATATACTAAAAAGTATAGGGTAGGTTTTGAATTAATAAAAGTGTAGGGTTGTTAATGAAAATAAAATGAGGGACCAAATCTGCCGACGTAGCTAAACATCTCACGAAAACGCTTCGGGGCTCAAACGACATAGCAAACGGACTCGAAAAATTACGAAACCTGCGCCATTGTTCACGAAATCATTTTTCCCATCAAATCAAGCATAAACTTCAAAGTTTTTCTCAAAATTAATATAATTCAAATAATTTGGCAAATGCAATACGATTCGAGTTTTCTAGGTTGTGCTGAGTCAATCAAGGAATAAAGTTCTCGTTTCCAAATATATCTCACGCTTCTCAAGCCCAAATCACATGCAATAAAAGTTTAAAAGTATTTCAGGTACGAAAATAGATATTTGGCTAGAAATAGGTTTTAGGAAAAGTACCAGGTGTTACATATTGGTATGTTCAGAGACGAAAGAGAAAAACAAGAATCATCTTCGTAATTTGTGTTGCAATTTCTACGTCCAAAGAAGCCTCTGGGATATTATCGAAGAGTAACTTTTGTTGGAAGAAAAATGAGAGAAGTTTGAGAAGCTGAGAGAAAATTTGTTCTACCCGGAGGAAGAAGCTCAGGAGCAAGACAATAGAAGATTAGCTATGTTAGAAGACTGAAGGAAGCAGTTTGATTGAAGCACACAGTTTTATCGACTCTATTCATCTTAGTTGTACTAATATGTATAGAGTCTTGAAGCAGGAGCTAGATGGGATGGTATGAAGACGGTGGTGACTACACTGGTGATTTCCACGCACAGGGGGAAGAACAGCGTGAATTGAGTTACAGTGGAGCATTGACTGGAACGGCTTGCTTGGAAGATCGGCAAAGATTTCTTTCGGCAGAAGACCATTCGAGCTACATAGCGCACCTGCAGTGACCGTGAAAGAGAATCGCGTATTACAGCACACTCTTGGAAGAAGTATGGAAGCCTATGGAGATTTGATTCGGGATGTTAGTACGACTTCCCATTTTCAGATAAATGGACAGAAAGAATAACTATTTGAACTTGAAAGAGGTGTTGAGCGGGAAATTTGACAAGTGTTTAGCTTGGTTGTGTTTGCTCACTAAGGAAGATGGCATGCAAGTGATGAGAGGTTTTTCTTTTAGGATTTTGTATGAATGAAGATTTGGAATGCTTTTTTGTTGGAATAAGGTCCGAGAGCTACTTACTGAAGGTTCAGAATTGATTATTGTGACCAATGGATTAGTTGTCATTGTGGAAGAAAATTTTGAAACTTGAGACCGAGAATTTGTAGGTCCAAAGTTCTGGATCTAAGCAGCCTTTGTAAGACAATAGACACCTTGGATAAATCCAAACTATTTATGTGAGAAACTCTAAACAATGTATACTTGATGTTAACGCGGAATATTAACACAAGCAGTAAGAACAACATAGAGAATTACTAACTTTATATTCTATTAACTTTTAGAAAACTTGGCATAGAACACAATGCCGTAGGGTTCCTGTAACACCCCAACCCGAGAAGGGCTAAAGTGTAACATTATGGAGTCAAATCAGATTACAAGTCAAACGGAGATACAATTCCATACAAAGCTTACAAAGGATTAAAAAGGAAAACAATACAAAGTACGAAATACAAATGGGCCGCAATAATAGACTAAGCCCAAACAAAAGATACTAAGCCCAACATAAAAGCCTCTAGTCATCTCTAAGTCCAGCCAAAAGCTAACAGGGTGAAGTCTTCTAAGCCCAAAACAAAATCTTCTTCCATAACCCAGCTTCCTACTAAACCTGCCGCATGAGAAAAAAATGCGGCTGAGCTTACAAAGCTCAGTGAACAGATATCAACAAATAACAAGCAATGCAATAGAGTAGGAATAATCAAAGGAATATGAAGATGGATTACATATGGTGTCAAGTGGGTAATCAAAAGGTATCAAGGTTAAAGGTAAGAAGTAATGTATGTGGAATTAGTATTTTACCCCAGGCCAATCCAATCCAATACAATACAATACAATACAATAGTAGCCCAATATGGAGTGATAAACTCCCACAATGTGAGGGGTTGCAATGCACGCATACCCAGTCACCAATACAATATGTAGCAATGTAACCAATGTAGTAGTTCCAATAATCAATCAATCAACCAATCAATCAATACAATACAAATCTAGGATGCATCCATACGCCCCTTACCCATTCACATGCAGACCAAATCAAGGGACGGTGTGGTACATCTCTCCAACCACACTAGAGTACATAACATTGGTGCATCAATGCTATGGTTGTGGCTACTCCACAACAAGTAATACCTGGGTAAATACTGAAGGGTTATGTAGTCAAGGTTCAATATCAAAGGTTCAATATCCAAGGTCAATATCAAGGATCAATCATCAAAGGTGTAATACCAACGGTTCAAAATGGAGAGGTCAATGCCAAGGTTCCCAATCCACAAGGTTCACTATTCCAAGTTCCAAAGTCCCATAGTTCATAATCAAAGGGTCATAATGAGAGTTTAAAACAAAAGTTCAATTTAGCAGGTTACCATCACTTGTTTAAAAAGGTTCGTAGTACAATCCCATTTAAAAGGTTTATAGCAAAGGTTCATTTAGAAAAGATCTTCCAAAAGATGACATTTATAAAAATGATCTTTAATAAAGGTTTTCATAAGATGTTCTTTAAAAGTGGTCTTTATGAATTTATAAAATCCCATAGATAAGTGGTCTTAAATCATATTAAAATGTCGTTGTAAATTAGTTTCTCCTTTAAATGTTTCCATATCATAATTAAGAAAAGAAATTTCACCTCCCGTTATATTATCCCAAAAGAATATCCAAGGTCTCACAAGGGTTCCACCTCCTGTTACAATAGTCCAAAAAGTATCCAAAGTCTCACAAAGGTTCAAAGGTTAAGGTCACAAAAGGGTATCGAACGGATCATAAGAGTTCAAACAAATAACAATAGGATAGCAATTACCGACGAAACACATCAATCATAGAGTCAAGTACGAAGGGTCATAATCAAGATCAAACGAAATCATGATACGATAACAAATCAAAGACATAGTCAAGAGAGAGGAAGTGTGCACTCTTACTGAAAGAGTACGGAATATCTGTACCTCAACCAGATGACAAAGCAGGCAAGAGAAAGATCATACGGAAATAGGAACCACTCCTTCATCACGGAACCTAAGTGAATTAGAAGCCGAGAATTACTCAATAGTTCAATTCAAAACAGATTACTCCTTTTAGGTTGTCTTTCCATTTAAAGCAGCTTTCCAGATTTAGTAACTTTCCATATATAGTAAGATTAGTCATTATGTCCAAAGTTATCATTTAATCAATTCAAGATATCAAAAGTGACAATACTTATAGATTAGGGCTTATAATTTAGGTTTAACGTTTTGGTTATAATATGCATTCAAGTAGCTTAATTACATCCTTATATGTCATAGTAATGATCTAATATAGTTAGGTTAAAAGATAAGAGGACAATTAAGTTCACAACATATAATATCACTTTTAAAGTCAAATTCAGCAACTAACACATAAACAGGTTGCACATTCACGAATTTTCAAAGCATACCTACACATTTTCTGGAGCTTCCACAAAATTATCCCAGGTTCATATATGTCTTAAGTACTTAGTGTAATTTTTACAGAATTTATTTCAATGTGCAACTATAGATGAAAAATGCATTCATTCAACTAGTCCAGATTTCAGGTCTGAGTATACATACGAAAAGTTTGCATATGGTTACCCCATCAAAACACCTGGGAAAAATCTACAAAAACTCCAGAAGGTATTCAATATATGAGATATGACTCTTGTAAAAGGAGAGCTCCTAACTCGTAATAGATTTGTCATGAAAATTCACACAAGTCGACTGAAAATAATTTCTGCAATTACTGTATTGACATATGATCATATAAAATTCAGAAATAGGACCAAATCAAACTCAAATTCATTCAAACCAATTAGAACACTTAACTATGACCCTAAACTGAGTTTACAACCAAAAATACTGAATTAACCCTTTATAGAATTCGTTTGGTGAAGCAAACATATACGACTATCAAAACAGTCCAAATCAATTTGTTCACTAAAAACCTAATTCATTCAAAAATCATAACAAACACATATTCATATCATAAATCATCATAATCATCATTTTAATCAATAAAGACCATAAGAACACTAATTTCATAATAAAACCATTTTAACATATGCCATGATAAATCAATTACCATTTTCATTCCATAATTAACAAACTAATTATACAAGCTTTATCATAACATCATCATAAACATGTAATCATCATCAAATATAAAAAACAAATAAGAATTTATACCATCATCATCATTTCGATCCATAGCCATCATTCTCATCAATTTGTATCAATTTCAATTAACCAAATTAGTTACATGTTATACCAAAACAATCCAAGTACCAAAATAATCATCCATAACACATAACATTTATCAAAATCAACATCAAAACTTATCTTGGTGACATATATGGTTCGACCTAAAAATAAGAATGAAGAGGAAACCATTTTGATTCAAACAAATTATATTCTTGTGTTACAAATGTTACCACAAACATGTTTTAACCATCATATTATCAAGATTATCAAAGTTTGTCAATTTCCTCATAAAAATATTTATGGTTCGATTATGATGTCTTGTGTATATCAATTCGTATCTTTTCAATTTTCACATATCATGATATTCGTAACAAATGGAAGATGAGGAAATGAACAATAATCAAAGTGGAAGATTACAAAACCTTTTATGAAGATTGATGGTTCGACTAGAATGAAAAAGACAAGAACAAGGCCTCCAAATGCTTCCAAACCAATTCTAATGTGTACCAAACCTTTCCACGAACACGTATGATTAATCATCAATGATCCAAGATAAATAATTTGATGTTTCTTATTGTTTTGTGTCGTTGGTAATGAAAGGAGGAAGAAAAGATTGCTTAAAATTTATGTAATTGATGATTTAGAGATTACAGGTAATATTAACCTTGATTTGTAGCAACTTTGGTAAGTTTCCATCATACTAATTAGGGGGGTTGGCAAATGAGGAGTAGAAGAGTCAAACAAAATCAATTTTATGATATCACAATACTTAGGATAAGTTATTTATTTAATTATACAAGTTATGTACAAGTTTTATTATTTTTGGACCCGTTAGGTCACGTAACGTGCAATATTTAGTTCTTCATTCAAATTTCATATTCTTGAGTTCTCATGATGTTGTAATAGCTCATATGAAGTTTACTTGAAGTTACTTATTCACATTTATGATCGTACGATAATCGTTTTAATTTTAGGGCTTGTTTGGTAAACGTACATAATTCTTCAAAATTTCAAATTAGAGGGTATTTTTGATAATTTAAGAACGTTACGAAGATGTGGGTTTTACAACTATCTCCCCCTCAAAAGAATTTTCGTCCTCGAAAATGAAAAAGGTAAGGTGGCGAAACAACACGAAGGTACATAGACTACGAACAGAAGAAAGAGTAGTTTGACTTGCACAAACTCAGACTTAGGAAATTTTCAACAAACAGAATGATCTTGTTTCCCAAGACTTGATCTTATCGATTCAAAAATGGTTTCGGTTTCCCCAGAGAAGGCACATCGTACAGAATCCAAATCAAAGAATCACATACCGAACGTAACAGATGATAATCGTATCCCTTTAAAAGATATTCAAAGGAAAATATAGGATTGGGTGGTTACTTCGTCCGTGGACAAGGTATTGAACTGATCAGATGAGAACGTATCGGATGATAACAATCATGAGAGTGATAGATACAAGTTTAACTCTTCAGATTTTCAAATAGTTTCGTCTTCAATACAACCTTCCAAAGGTATTTTCGTAAACCGACAGATCTTGATTCTCAGAATCCAAAACTTCATATTTTAACTCATAACAGGTCATCATGAAACGAATTCATCGAATGTGAGAAGTGTATACATAGCAAGGCATAGGCGTAGCTCTTCGTAGTAACAAATCAAACCCATATAGGCAGAAGATAAGTTGCTCGATAACATCAAATGGCAGGAAGCTCTACAACGGAACTTAGGATTTATCAAGGCATAGAAGTCAAACAATCGCGTGACGCGTAACCAATCATATCAAAACGTACGGCGATAAGGTAGATCAAACGTACATATCAAAAGAATCTTAAAGTCTCACTATTCGCAGATCGTCGCAAACGAAAACAAAAATCTAAGTCTCCACTAAGGCACTTCTCAAGACATCCTATGAACACAACAAGTGCACGTTATATGATGTAAGTATTATCACGTTGGCCAGACGTCATAATACTAGCATCATATAAATATGCCCCCATGATGATCATACTTTATCTCAATCAGTGAAACAAATCTACAAATCCACCTAACAGTCCAACTATCTTCTGGGTTAGACCTATTCCAAGATCAATAATGAAACGATGTCGAACAAAACAAACGAAGCTCGGAGGGACGTAACAAAATCAAACAATCATCATCAAAGAAACATGTCGCCAAGGCATCACAAGGTTCGTTTTCAAAATTCGTCTCTTCCGAATCTTCTTATGTCCGAGTAGTCAGTCTTCGTCCATCTTTAAATCGGAGAGTGAAACGAAATCATTAACTTGAGTTTGGTTCCTCAAGCCTTCTACAGTTTCTTCTTGGAATGTGAATGTCTGGTACGGTCTTCAATCTCCTCATCATCCAGTCTGCTTCCACTCTTAATTCATCTTAGTACAACCAAGATGAATAGGGAAGTGAGACTGTATGCTCTTCATCAGCTCCAGGTTCACCGTCTTAACCAGGTTCCTGTGTTCTGCTCGTCCACTCTTCCGCCTTGCGAGTAAAGTCACCAACTCTTCAGGTAGTCACCGTTGTTCTTCCTCTTCAGGTTCTATCCAGCTCCATCCTCCGGTGGGAAACTTGGTGGTTCAACAAGAATCATATCCGAACTTTCAGGGTGCCAAAACATAATTCACACGAAATGTTCATCCCTCGGTGGACAAAATAGGTACAAGAGAATTTAATAACCGCGAAGGTAACGTATGAGTCTCCAGAGTAATAATGGTAGCAAAAGTTTGATGATCAGAAATCATGGTAGGGAGTTCAAAGTAGTTCAAAACACCAAAGGTGAGACATAGTAGAACAGTTGTCAGTGTCTCGAATGCTTAAGCAACCAATTCAATATCAGAATCAAATCGAAGTTGACCTTCCAAAGAAAGACAGATCAATCTAGCAAACCTTTTATCGTTCAAAGTGAAAGGAAATAATCTTATACTCGTGGTTAAACATCACCCGACTTCTCAAAGATGGAAAGAATGAGTAAAACAAAATCAAATAACATCAGAAACTTACAGAGGATTTGCCAAAAGCAAGATACGAACAATAGAGTGCATCAAATACGTCATCGCCATATAGGTTCTTAGAATGCCAAAAATGTCAAAAGGATCAACAAACAGATCAGAGATCAAAGATAAAATCGAAATAGCGGTAAGCATTAACGTGAAATCTTAAATGCCTTCAAACTTACTAGTGGTAAACTTAGGTGGTGCAAAATCTCTAACTCAAAAGGGATGATTCCAAAAGGCATAGCTAAACGTAAGGCACGAATCAGAGTAATGCGGAAACAAAGATACATAAGCAAACTCTTAAAGTCTACCCATTCCTCACTGGTCAAAACTTAAGTTCATATAGGGGATTCCTAAAGCAAGTTCTCAAAGCGGTTTCCTATGTTTCCTAAAGTGGCAGTCTAATGGTCCAAAACTCACAGGTCATAGCCTAAGCTCTACGGTGTTGAATCCACCGATCCAAACCTGTATTCTCTGATACCATAATTGTAACACCCCAACCCGAGAAGGGCTAAAGTGTAACATTATGGAGTCAAATCAGATTACAAGTCAAACGGAGATACAATTCCATACAAAGCTTACAAAGGATTAAAAAAGAAAACAATACAAAGTACGAAATACAACTGGGCCGCAATAATAGACTAAGCCCAAACAAAAGATACTAAGCCCAACATAAAAGCCTCTAGTCATCTCTAAGTCCAGCCAAAAGCTAACAGGGTGAAGTCTTCTAAGCCCAAAACAAAATCTTCTTCCATAACCCAGCTTCCTACTAAACCTGCCGCATGAGAAAAAAATGCGGCTGAGCTTACAAAGCTCAGTGAACAGATATCAACAAATAACAAGCAATGCAATAGAGTAGGAATAATCAAAGGAATATGAAGATGGATTACATATGGTGTCAAGTGGGTAATCAAAAGGTATCAAGGTTAAAGGTAAGAAGTAATGTATGTGGAATCAGTATTTTACCCCAGGCCAATCCAATCCAATACAATACAATACAATACAATAGTAGCCCAATATGGAGTGATAAACTCCCACAATGTGAGGGGTTGCAATGCACGCATACCCGGTCACCAATACAATATGTAGCAATGTAACCAATGTAGTAGTTCCAATAATCAATCAATCAACCAATCAATCAATACAATACAAATCTAGGATGCATCCATACGCCCCTTATCCATTCACATGCAGACCAAATCAAGGGACGGTGTGGTACATCTCTCCAACCACACTAGAGTACATAACATTGGTGCATCAATGCTATGGTTGTGGCTACTCCACAACAAGTAACACCTGGGTAAATACTGAAGGGTTATGTAGTCAAGGTTCAATATCAAAGGTGCAATATCAAAGGTTCAATGTCCAAGGTCAATATCAAGGATCAATCATCAAAGGTGTAATACCAACGGTTCAAAATGGAGAGGTCAATGCCAAGGTTCCCAATCCACAAGGTTCACTATTCCAAGTTCCAAAGTCCCATAGTTCATAATCAAAGGGTCATAATGAGAGTTTAAAACAAAAGTTCAATTTAGCAGGTTACCATCACTTGTTTAAAAAGGTTCGTAGTACAATCCCATTTAAAAGGTTTATAGCAAAGGTTCATTTAGAAAAGATCTTCCAAAAGATGACATTTATAAAAATGATCTTTAATAAAGGTTTTCATAAGATGTTCTTTAAAAGTGGTCTTTATGAATTTATAAAATTCCATAGATAAGTGGTCTTAAATCATATTAAAATGTCGTTGTAAATTAGTTTCTCCTTTAAATGTTTCCATATCATAATTAAGAAAAGAAATTTCACCTCCCGTTATATTATCCCAAAAGAATATCCAAGGTCTCACAAGGGTTCCACCTCCTGTTACAATAGTCCAAAAAGTATCCAAAGTCTCACAAAGGTTCAAAGGTTAAGGTCACAAAAGGGTATCGAACAGATCATAAGAGTTCAAACAAATAACAATAGGATAGCAATTACCGACGAAACACATCAATCATAGAGTCAAGTACGAAGGGTCATAATCAAGATCAAACGAAATCATGATACGATAACAAATCAAAGACATAGTCAAGAGAGAGGAAGTGTGCACTCTTACTGAAAGAGTACGGAATATCTGTACCTCAACCAGATGACAAAGCAGGCAAGAGAAAGATCATACGGAAATAGGAACCACTCCTTCATCACGGAACCTAAGTGAATTAGAAGCCGAGAATTACTCAATAGTTCAATTCAAAACAGATTACTCCTTTTAGGTTGTCTTTCCATTTAAAGCAGCTTTCCAGATTTAGTAACTTTCCATATATAGTAAGATTAGTCATTATGTCCAAAGTTATCATTTAATCAATTCAAGATATCAAAGTGACAATACTTATAGATTAGGGCTTATAATTTATGTTTAACGTTTTGGTTATAATATGCATTCAAGTAGCTTAATTACATCCTTATATGTCATAGTAATGATCTAATATAGTTAGGTTAAAAGATAAGAGGACAATTAAGTTCACAACATATAATATCACTTTTAAAGTCAAATTCAGCAACTAACACATAAACAGGTTGCACATTCACGAATTTTCAAAGCATACCTACACATTTTCTGGAGCTTCCACAAAATTATCCCAGGTTCATATATGTCTTAAGTACTTAGTGTAATTTTTACAGAATTTATTTCAATCTGCAACTATAGATGAAAAATGCATTCATTCAACTAGTCCAGATTTCAGGTCTGAGTATACATACGAAAAGTTTGCATATGGTTACCCCATCAAAACACCTGGGAAAAATCTACAAAAATTCTAGAAGGTATTCAATATATGAAATATGACTCTTGTAAAAGGAGAGCTCCTAACTCTTAATAGATTTGTCATGAAAATTCACACAAGTCGACTGAAAACAATTTCTGCAATTACTGTATTGACATATGATCATATAAAATTCAGAAATAGGACCAAATCAAACTCAAATTCATTCAAACCAATTAGAACACTTAACTATGACCCTAAACTGAGTTTACAACCAAAAATACTGAATTAACCCTTTATAGAATTCGTTTGGTGAAGCAAACATATACGACTATCAAAACAGTCCAAATCAATTTGTTCACTAAAAACCTAATTCATTCAAAAATCATAACAAACACATATTCATATCATAAATCATCATAATCATCATTTTAATCAATAAAGACAATAAGAACACTAATTTCGTAATAAAACCATTTTAACATATGCCATGATAAATCAATTACCATTTTCATTCCATAATTAACAAACTAATTATACAAGCTTTATCATAACATCATCATAAACATGTAATCATCATCAAATATCAAAAACAAATAAGAATTTATACCATCATCATCATTTCGATCCATAGCCATCATTCTCATCAATTTGTATCAATTTTAATTAACCAAATTAGTTACATGTGATACCAAAACAATCCAAGTACCAAAATAATCATCCATAACACATAACATTTATCAAAATCAACATCAAAACTTATCTTGGTGACATATATGGTTCGACCTAAAAATAAGAATGAAGAGGAAACCATTTTGATTCAAACAAATTATATTATTGTGTTACAAATGTTACCACAAACATGTTTTAACCATCATATTATCAAGATTATCAAAGTTTGTCAATTTCCTCATAAAAATATTTATGGTTCGATTATGATGTCTTGTGTATATCAATTCGTATCTTTTCAATTTTCACATATCATGATATTCGTAACAAATGGAAGATGAGGAAATGAACAATAATCAAAGTGGAAGATTACAAAACTTTTTATGAAGATTGATGGTTCGACTAGAATGAAAAAGACAAGAACAAGGCCTCCAAATGCTTCCAAACCAATTCTAATGTGTACCAAACCTTCCCACAAACACGTATGATTAATCACCAATGATCCAAGATAAAGAATTTGATGTTTCTTATTGTTTTGTGTCGTTGGTAATGAAAGGAGGAAGAAAAGATTGCTTAAAATTTATGTAATTGATGATTTAGAGATTACAGGTAATATTAACCTTGATTTGTAGCAAATTTGGTAAGTTTCCATCATACTAATTAGGGGGGTTGGCAAATGAGGAGTAGAAGAGTCAAACAAAATCAATTTTATGATATCACAATACTTAGGATAAGTTATTTATTTAATTATACAAGTTATGTACAAGTTTTATTATTTTTGGACCCGTTAGGTCACGTAACGTGCAATATTTAGTTCTTCATTCAAATTTCATATTCTTGAGTTCTCATGATGTTGTAATAGCTCATATGAAGTTTACTTGAAGTTACTTATTCACATTTATGATCGTACGATAATCGTTTTAATTTTAGGGCTTGTTTGGTAAACGTACATAATTCTTCAAAATTTCAAATTAGAGGGTATTTTTGGTAATTTAAGAACGTTACGAAGATGTGGGTTTTACAGTTCCTTTTATACTACAAGGAAACCCTAATTCTACAAAACGTGTGAAAGGATGCATGCATATCTTCTCCTAAGATATCTAACCGCGTGCATATCCTTTCCTATAATATCTCCTAACTTATCTAACTTGTTCAGCAAAATAGGCTTAACTGAACAAACATAAACAGACTTAACTTAGTACTGGCAGACTTAACTATCTACCCGACTTAACTAAGCTATTCAGACTTAAGTATGTTACAAATAATTCCCAACAATCCTCCCCTAACTTGATCTTCATGCTCCATGAACTTCAAGTTCATTTCTTCAGAAAAGCTTTGAGGATTTTGAATGTGAATTCCTTTGGAATTATTGTTGATCTGCAACTTTTGTTGAATCTTGATATCTTTGCAGCAACCTTCAAATCTTTATCACCATCTGATCTTTTCAGCAACATTGACAATATGTACATCAAATCAAAAAGTTTCATACTATTCTCATCACTTCCAGGTGTGTTAACTCCTGTGAGAGGTGTATCATTGAAAATTTAATGGATTTGATGTCTCTTTACCAGATAGCCATTACTTCTGGAGTAGCCAATGTTTCAGTATGATACTATGGTACATTGATAACCATATGATTTTTAGCAAACCATCAGCTATCAACGGATTTGATTTGTCTTTACCAAAAGCCGTTTGCTTTTGGACTAGCCAACTCTTTGATGGAATTCAATCATCATATTGGTGAGTTGATTACCAATTATGGTTTTCCACTGCCTTCACCACAAGCCATGTAACACCCCAACCCGATAAGGGTAGAAGTAATACATTATGGTAACATATCAAAGCATATACAGACATACAACATCAGTAATACAAAAGAATTCCAAAAGTTACAAAGGAAAATAATCTGAATTACAAGGTTACAAAAGAAAATAACAATGAAAAGCTAAGTCTGAAATGTAGATCTCTCCTAATCATCTTTAGTCCAGAATATAACTATCAAGGTGAAGTCCACTAAACTCTTTTGCACTCTTCACTCGTATCCCAGCTTCCCTCTAAAACCTGCCGCGGTGAAAAGAAATGCGGCTGAGCTTAAAAAGCCCAGTGAACAGATATATACTAAAAGAACCAAAAGATGAAAAGAACAAAGATATAGTGTAAGGTGCATTGGGGAAAATCATAAGGTATAAACAGAATGAAAGAATAAAGTGTAAGGTTAAGGATAGTAATCCTCCCGAGCCCAGACAGATCATATCATAACATAAGTAGCCTTATATCTTCATAATCATATAGAGGGGAGACCTCTCAGATAATCAGACAAATGAGGGGTGTCCTCAATGAGTGGAGTAGCTAGCTCCCAGAAATATGAAGGACGTGTATCGCACACACCATCAGTCACCAGATGTATATATAACAGAAACATAAACAGATAACAGAAACAGATCAGATCTAGGATGCATCCATACGCCCCAGGTGGCCAGAGTCTACCAATACACACCAAATCAAATAAAGTCAGGGACGGGACATGTCATCACTCTCCTGCCCTAGAGTCATGCCATCGGTGCATCAATGACATGGACATGAAACCCTCATGCCTAGTGATATAAATGGCTCGGGTATCAAACTAGAATAGGTCAAACAGACTGTCATAAACATGACACAGATCATAGGTCATCATAATGGTCCAATTCAGAAGTAAATATCAAAGGGTTCATATCATAAAGTCCAGAAAACGGAAAGTCCAAATCAGAAGGTTCAGATATAACAAAGGTTCATTACAGAAAAGGTTCAGAAAACAAAAGGGATTCATAGCAATGGCATAGGGAATCCTAAGTAAAGGTTCAATTATCAAAAGCTCATATCAATGGTTCAAGTTTACAAATGTGAAAGCGTTATAAGAAAACAGATTTAGAAACTTTGCAATTCATTATAAAAACCTGATTATCGTAAAGGTATTTTCTTAAAACATATTTGACAAGGTTATTTAAACTTTCTTTCAGAAGCTGGTCTGGTATCATATTTACAGAAATCATTTCCAAATAGTTTTGTCCCATTTCTTCAAATTATATTAAAAAGGTTTTCATACAAAATCATAATATCAGATGAACCACAGATATCAGATGTACCAAGGTCAGAAGTCATAATCAGAGGAGGGAAAACGGATCATAGTCATGAGAAACCTTTACTGAAAAGGTCAGAATATCTGTACCTTATTCAAAGCAAGCAAACAGGAAAAGAAAGTCACACAAGATGAGTCACGGATCACTCCCGCTTCACAGAACCTATACGAGTTAAATACCAAGTATTACTTTACGTTCAATTGAATTAGGCTACTCTTATCTTGATTAGGGTTTTAGTACTAGGTTTAACGTTTAATACATGTATTAATCTTGTCATAGGCCAATTTAGGTTATGAAGTATTAAGGTATCTTAATTTCACATTTAAAGGTTACATTAATGATAAGGTACCTTAGGTTAAAGTATATTAATGACAATTAGGTTTAAAACATGTATTTAGCCCTTTTTAACCTTTATCAGCTTTTACTCAATAACTGGTCACAACTAGTTGAATTTCTCTACCACATCAGGACTCCAAAATAAAATCCACAAAAATTCACACAGGTACTTCCATGTCTTTAGAACTTACACGAATTTTCCCAGAATTTATTGATTAGTTAAACCCCACATGAAAAATGTCCCACGCCAGACTACCCAGAAAACGTGTCTGCTGTAGTATCCAAAAAGTATCCCCTTGGTTTACCCACCAAAACCTCCAGGAAAAATCCCCAAAAATTTATGACATTACAAGGCATATAAAAGTTAAATAATGGAAAGTTTCATGACCTAACTCTTCATAGTTTATAAATGAAAAATCGTCCAAGTTGACTGATTTCCAGACTTCCAAAAACAGTTTTAACATTCGAACTTGTAAAATCAAAAAGTACATTCTCCCGACCTCTAAAAATTACAAGGCTTATATATTCAGAAAGCTCTTTTCCCAAACTTGATTTTAGACCCAAGTATCACTCAAAAACACGTTACTATCATCAAGATCCATCCAAAACAATTCGACCTAATTTTTCTGTCAGCAACAGTTAAGACAGAAACATCACAACTTCCAATTCGATTCAAATATAAACATATTAGCCGATTCTTTCACAATTATTAATAGGTTATTAGGTTGTAAATAATTAGGTTTAATCTTCATAACCCACACGTTCCAAAAACAATCAGTAGGTCATTTGTTTTAGGGTTTGGTAACCTTTATTTTTTGTTAACAAATTGTGATTTCATGTGATCATTATAAGTCGAAAGAGATAAAACACAACCGAATGTCAAGGCAAAATCAAACAAGATCATTATCGAATAGAACAAGGGAGAGATACAATACCCTTAGGCGTTATATGAATAAGAGGAAAACCCAGAATCGACTAACCAAGCAAACTCAGCCGAATTTCCAACCAAAAACCTTTTCGTACCAGCTTTTAACCCACGAGACAAGGCCCTATTTTCCACACTGAACACCCACGACCCAAGTACACCAGACCACGATCAAAACCCTTCTTTGTAGCCTTAGAATCGGACCAGAAATAGGCAGGAGAAAGGTGCAGTAGTCGTGTGATGAATAGAGGGTTTTAGGGTTTGTTTGTGTGAAATAATAGAGAAGAAACATAATCATGGTCGAACACAACCACCACCAATCGAACCAGACCCTTTTGATCGAACAGAGCCAACACGACACAAAACCCCTTCTTTCGAACAGTAAATACCCACGTCCAGAACGAGCACACATGACTTCCTTTGCTTTGTTTTTGATTCGAATCAGGAAGAGAACAAAAGAAGTGGCAGCCGATTGTTTTTGTGACAGATTTTAGGGTTTTCTTTTTTTTTTCTGTGTGGCTTTTCTTATGAGTGCTGTCATATTCGGTATAAGGGAAAAAAAAGAGGAGCGTGTCTCTCAATATGGTAAATATTAATTGCCTCTTAATATGTTTGATTAGGTTGTTAAATGTATCAGTTATTAGCCTGTTATGAGGCGTGAAACAAGGCTGAAATTGAGGAGTTTTATCTGCTTAATATATGTGTGTCGACTCATAACTTGGACCCAAGAAAACGTGTGAAACATGGGGCAAGATTAGGAAGGTTTTAAAATTTTGATACAAACATTATTATTACATAGGTCTTAGGTTAACCTTTTTATTAATGTATTATTAAGCATAACTTATAGTCAAGGTCGTCAAATTAATTATTACTAACATTAGGTTAAAGTTCAAATTAGACGTAAAATTTAGGAATTCGAAATTCAGGGTTTTACAACTCTTCCCCTCTAAAAAGAAAATTTTCGTCCTCGAAAATTAAAGTGAGAAGAAACAGGAAACACAACGGACTGTGAACAAAAATGTGAATGACTTGTTTCTCATGACTCTATCTTGTCGATCAAGCTAGCTTCGGTTTCCCCAGAAAAGGCATACCATACAGAATCCGAATCAGAAGGATAACATACCAAACGTAACAGATGATAATCATATTCTCTCGGAAGAGATACAGGGAATACGTAGGATCTGATGGATATATCATCCGTGGAATTTGATTAAACAAATCAGATGAGAACGTACCGAATCGCAGAAAATATGAGGGTGATAATTATGCTTAACTCTTCAGATTTTCAGATAGTCTCGTCTTTAATATAACCTTTCAAAGGTATTCTCATAAACAGACAGGTCTTGTTTCTCAGAATTCAGAAATCTCTTTCCTTACTCATAGCAGATCATAGTGGAACAGATTCAACAGATGCGAAACGTACAGATAGTAGAACAATACATGGAATACATACGGACAGAAAACAGATCGTTTGATAAAATCAAACGGTAGAAAGCTCTACAATAGAACCTAAGATTCTTATCATAAGTACAGAGGTCAACAAACGCATGTCGAGTACCCAAACGTATCAAATCGTATAACGATGAAGGCAGATTAAGCGTATAGGTCGAATGAACCTAAAGTCTCACTAAATGCAGATAATCTCAATCAGATATCAGAAATTCTAAGGCTTCTAAGGCACTCCTCACAATATCCTATGATCACAATAAGTGCACGTTATATGATGTAAGTATTATCACGTTGGCCAGACGTCATAATACTAGCATCATATAAATATGCCCTCATGATGATCATACTTTATCTCAAGTCGTGAACTAAACATCTTATCTTAACCACCTAACAGTCCTTCTACCTCCTAGGGTAGGTCTGAATCAAAACATCATTCACGGAACGAAATCAGAGAAACAGAACGTACAAATAACGTAACGGAATCCAGTAAGCATCAAATGAAACACATCGTCAAGGCGTCAGGTCTTCCAGAATTCGTCAAAATTCTCATAACAAAACCATCTTCCAAACGTACGCAGAATGAACACAGAACGGATTTGCTAACAGTGAACTTAAATCATTCTAAGGATCTTGTCATCGGTAACGGAAACTTAAGTGGGTAAAGCAGAAATGAATATCGTCATCAATAACTTCATCCTTCACAGAATCAACTCATCCGAACACAAATGTCTGCTTCAAAATTCGTCCATTCAAATACAAAATTCAAAATTTTCTTCCAAGTCTGAGTTGTCTGTCTATGCTTGTCCATCTGATCATACGGTGAAAAGGAATTTTAAACTTGAGTCTGGTTCCTCAAGCCTTCGGAAACTCTTCTTGATATTGTGGTGTAGTAACGTGGATCTCTGGCATGATCACTGTGCACCCTTCCATCCGCAAATCTGCTTCTGCTATCAATTCATCTTAGTACAACTAAAATGAATAGAGAAGCAAGATTACGTGTCTTCGACAGGTCTTCTAGCGCAGCTCCAGGTTTTAAGGTAAACACCGTCGTTGTCGACTCCAGGTTATGTGTTGAATGGTTCGTCTCCTCCGGTCTGGTTGTATTGATGCCCGAACTGTAATCTCTACGTGCTGCATGTGGTATAATCGAGTCCCTTCTCAGTTTCTCTCTTCTGCCTGTTGCGAGCATCTTCTACTAATCTTCTACAAGGTTTCTAACTCCGATAACGGTCTTCAATCTTAGTTCTCTTTGTGGGAAATTCTGTCTTCACAGGATACATGATAGTGTTGTCGACTACGATCTCTGAACGTCAATCAAATTTCTCTTCCAGAACAAAAGTTATCTCAACTTAATACGAGAATGATTTCCACGTTCCTCTTCGTCTCTGAACACAACACAACGTCATACTATGACAATTTGTCCAAATACTCGCGGAAACTAGATTCCATCAGATGTATAAGAATAGCTGACATAATAGCCAATACAATTGGCATCATTAAAGTTCATAATGATTATAACGAGTACAAAGTAGCTTCAGAAATTATTTAGGGAAAACATCTACATCCACCTTCCTTCTTCTTCACGAATGAAACTGAAATACTTCATGGAGGTTACCTTCGGTTAGTAAACCCACTTCTTAGAAGTTCTTGTGGTTGCTTCTTCAGTCTTTCAGAACTAAATGAGGCCATCAGAAACAGAGTTTCAAAAGGTAGACCAAATTAGTCATATCAAAGGTAAATGGATTTAGAGAAAGAATACGGTCGTCAAATCAGACGGATAGTTCACATATCAGGGACTATTACACAGTTCATCAAAAGTGTTGAGATAGATAAGTGAACAGTTCAAAGTGTTGGGATCCTGTTTAGTTCTTAGCAAAAGTGATAGATAGAGTGTGTACCATCGGAAATACGAACATCGTATAATTGGCAAAAGTGAAATGTATGGAATATCGGTTATCAGCATCATCATGCTCAGTTAACAAACCCATACAGAGATAGAATTAACGTCATATCCTTCCAAAGGAACTGATTGGCAAACAAGTTCATCATTCAAAGGGAGGGAACAAATCTTCTTATATCCGTGGTTAATAATTACCAGAGTTCTCATAGGAGTAGTAATGGATTATGTAGATTCAAGTAGTATCAGATGATACGTTTTATATCCAGCATAAGTAATGAATTCACAGAATATGTCAAGCATATTATGGTTGAATAACCTTCGGAATGGTCGGAATGGTATCAAACTGTTTATCAAACAACTCGGAAATAAAGATCAGAATCAGATAGTGAAACTCAAATGGTGTAAGGTATCCATGTAGTTCTTGAGGCACTTCTAAACTTACTTGGTTTACAAAGCTTAAGTTGAGCATAACCTTCTAACTTCTGAGACAAAAGTTCTTATAAGGCATAATTAAGGGCAGAGGCACGATTCAGAGTGATTCGGAAGCAATGCTACTTACATAGATATCCTAGTCTACCCATTCCTCACCGGTTATAACTTATGTTCGTATGGGGAGATCCTAAAGCAAATTCTCAAAGGTTGTCTTATGAGCGCCTACAGTGGAAACTTAATGGTCCAAACTTCACAGGTCAAGGGTAAATGTATTACAAGTCGCAGCCTGTTCTCTAATACCATAATTGTAACACCCCAACCCGATAAGGGTAGAAGTACTACATTATGGTGACATATCAAAGCATATACAGACATACAACATCAGTAATACAAAAGAATTCCAAAAGTTACAAAGGAAAATAATCTGAATTACAAGGTTACAAAAGAAAATAACAATGAAAAGCTAAGTCTGAAATGTAGATCTCTCCTAATCATCTCTAGTCCAGAATATAACTATCAAGGTGAAGTCCACTAAACTCTTTTGCACTCTTCACTCGTATCCCAGCTTCCCTTTAAAACCTGCCACGGTGAAAAGAAATGCGGCTGAGCTTAAAAAGCCCAGTGAACAGATATATACTAAAAGAACCAAAAGATGAAAAGAACAAAGATATAGTGTAAGGTGCATTGGGGAAAATCATAAGGTATAAACAGAATGAAAGAATAAAGTGTAAGGTTAAGGACAGTAATCCTCCCGAGCCCAGACAGATCATATCATAACATAAGTAGCCATATATCTTCATAATCATATAGAGGGGAGACCTCTCAGATAATCAGACAAATGAGGGGTGTCCTCAATGAGTGGAGTAGCTAGCTCCCAGAAATATGAAGGACGTGTATCACACACACCATCAGTCACCAGATGTATATATAACAGAAACATAAACAGATAACAGAAACAGATCAGATCTAGGATGCATCCATACGCCCCAGGTGGCCAGAGTCTACCAATACACACCAAATCAAATAAAGTCAGGGACGGGACATGTCATCACTCTCCTGCCCTAGAGTCATGCCATCGGTGCATCAATGACATGGACATGAAACCCTCATGCCTAGTGATATAAATGGCTCGGGTATCAAACTAGAATAGGTCAAACAGACTGTCATAAACATGACACAGATCATAGGTCATCATAATGGTCCAATTCAGAAGTAAATATCAAAGGGTTCATATCATAAAGTCCAGAAAATGGAAAGTCCAAATCAGAAGGTTCAGATATAACAAAGGTTCATTACAGAAAAGGTTCAGAAAACAAAAGGGATTCATAGCAATGGCATAGGGAATCCTAAGTAAAGGTTCAATTATCAAAAGCTCATATCAATGGTTCAAGTTTACAAATGTGAAAGCGTTATAAGAAAACAGATTTAGAAACTTTGCAATTCATTATAAAAACCTGATTATCGTAAAGGTATTTTCTTAAAACATATTTGACAAGGTTATTTAAACTTTCTTTCAGAAGCTGGTCTGGTATCATATTTACAGAAATCATTTCCAAATAGTTATGTCCCATTTCTTCAAATTATATTAAAAAGGTTTTCATACAAAATCATAATATCAGATGAACCACAGATATCAGATGTACCAAGGTCAGAAGTCATAATCAGAGGAGGGAAAACGGATCATAGTCATGAGAAACCTTTACTGAAAAGGTCAGAATATCTGTACCTTATTCAAAGCAAGCAAACAGGAAAAGAAAGTCACACAAGATGAGTCACGGATCACTCCCGCTTCACAGAACCTAGACGAGTTAAATACCAAGTATTACTTTACGTTCAATTGAATTAGGCTACTCTTATCTTGATTAGGGTTTTAGTACTAGGTTTAACGTTTAATACATGTATTAATCTTGTCATAGGCCAATTTAGGTTATGAAGTATTAAGGTATCTTAATTTCACATTTAAAGGTTACATTAATGATAAGGTACCTTAGGTTAAAGTATATTAATGACAATTAGGTTTAAAACATGTATTTAGCCCTTTTTAACCTTTATCAGCTTTTACTCAATAACAGGTCACAACTAGTCGAATTTCTCTACCACATCAGGACTCCAAAATAAAATCCACAAAAATTCACACAGGTACTTCCATGTCTTTAGAACTTACACGAATTTTCCCAGAATTTATTGATTAGTTAAACCCCACATGAAAAATGTCCCACGCCAGACTACCCAGAAAACGTGTCTGCTGTAGTATCCAAAAAGTATCCCCTTGGTTTACCCACCAAAACCTCCAGGAAAAATCCCCAAAAATTTATGACATTACTAGGCATATAAAAGTTAAATAATGGAAAGTTTCATGACCTAACTCTTCATAGTTTATAAATGAAAAATCGTCCAAGTTGACTGATTTCCAGACTTCCAAAAACAGTTTTAACATTCGAACTTGTAAAATCAAAAAGTATATTCTCCCGACCTCTAAAAATTACAAGGCTTATATACTCAGAAAGCTCTTTTCCCAAACTTGATTTTAGACCCAAGTATCACTCAAAAACACGTTACTATCATCAAGATCCATCCAAAACAATTCGACCTAATTTTTCTGTCAGCAACAGTTAAGACAGAAACATCACAACTTCCAATTCGATTCAAATATAAACATATTAGCCGATTCTTTCACAATTATTAATAGGTTATTAGGTTGTAAATAATTAGGTTTAATCTTCATAACCCACACGTTCCAAAAACAATCAGTAGGTCATTCGTTTTAGGGTTTGGTAACCTTTATTTTCTGTTAACAAATTGTGATTTCATGTGATCATTATAAGTAGAAAGAGATAAAACACAACCGAATGTCAAGGCAAAATCAAACAAGATCATTATCGAATAGAACAAGGGAGAGATACAATACCCTTAGGCGTTATATGAATAAGAGGAAAACCCAGAATCGACTAACCAAGCAAACTCAGCCGAATTTCCAACCAAAAACCTTTTCGTACCAGCTTTTAACCCACGAGACAAGGCCCTATTTTCCACACTGAACACCCACGACCCAAGTACACCAGACCACGATCAAAACCCTTCTTTGTAGCCTTAGAATCGGACCAGAAATAGGCAGGAGAAAGGTGCAGTAGTCGTGTGATGAATAGAGGGTTTTAGGGTTTGTTTGTGTGAAATAATAGAGAAGAAACATAATCATGGTCGAACACAACCACCACCAATCGAACCAGACCCTTTTGATCGAACAGAGCCAACACGACACAAAACCCTTCTTTCGAACAGTAAATACCCACGTCCAGAACGAGCACACATGACTTCCTTTGCTTTGTTTTTGATTCGAATCAGGAAGAGAACAAAAGAAGTGGCAGCCGATTGTTTTTGTGACAGATTTTAGGGTTTTCTTTTTTTTCTGTGTGGCTTTTCTTATGAGAGCTGTCATATTCGGTATAAGGGAAAAAAGAGAGGAGCGTGTCTCTCAATATGGTAAATATTAATTGCCTCTTAATATGTTTGATTAGGTTGTTAAATGTATCAGTTATTAGCCTGTTATGAGGCGTGAAACAAGGCTGAAATTGAGGAGTTTTATCTGCTTAATATATGTGTGTCGACTCATAACTTGGACCCAAGAAAACGTGTGAAACATGGGGCAAGATTAGGAAGGTTTTAAAATTTTGATACAAACATTATTATTACATAGGTCTTAGGTTAACCTTTTTATTAATGTATTATTAAGCATAACTTATAGTCAAGGTCGTCAAATTAATTATTACTAACATTAGGTTAAAGTTCAAATTAGACGTAAAATTTAGGAATTCGAAATTCAGGGTTTTACAAGCCATAACCTTGTGGGCTAGTCAACTCTTCACTATAACAGATATGGTGAGTTGAATACCATACAATTTTTGGCAAATTGTCAGCCATAAACGGATTTGAGATATCTTTACCTAGAGCCGTTTGCTCTTGGATTAGCAGTCCTTATGTGGGTTAGACATGGTGGATTGATAACCATTTGTTGTGTTAGTGCAAGGCACTTCCACCAAGTGTTATTTCCTCAAAAATCCATTTACCCTGAGAAGTCATTCAAACATAGCCAAGGGTTTATAAAATATTAATGTTAGACCCTTCTATGCTTTTTCAGAATTTGTACCTGACCTACATCCTGATTTAGAAGTCTATCAACCTCAGCATAGCTTGCTTCTTTGACTTCTTAGGCAGAGAAGGTGTCTGAGCAATTTGTTTTCCTTCCCTTTGACCAATACTAAGTTGAGCAGACTTAAACTCTGAGGCAGACTTATGTGGTTCCTTAGTCACAGATCTTTCCCTTAACATTGTTCTTTACTTGTGACTATGACTTAGGTTAATAATCAACTCTGCTTCTTCAAGTCCATGAGAACTAACAGCTGTTTCCTCTAAGGATTTGCTTTCTGCTGTTTGTGACTTATACCCCCTTGTTTGGATGAATTTTCAGACTCTGTATCTTCAGAATCAGTTAACTGAACTCCAAGTTCTTCTAAAGCATGCTCCAACTTTTCGACCTTCTTATTTGTCTGGGTTAGATGTTGCTCCAAACCATTTATGCGTTCAAGAAGTATAGGAACCAACTTCAAAAGATCATCCACAACCATTTTGGGAGACTCTTTATGAGTGGAGGATTGTGATGCAGAGGAACTAAGTGCAAGGGTATGCACTGGAGCAAACTGAGCTTCAGATGTAGCTGGTGCACCTGCATCAATGTTAGAGGAAGGAGGCAACATAGCTGCCAATAAAGGCATCTCAGCTCCTTCAAAGCCACTTCTCATAGAGGCAAAAATCCCATGTTTAAACGGTACACCATGATAAAGAAGCTTATTTGATGTTTCAATATTCAACACTATTTGTAGAAAACAAGGGTACATTAAGAATTTATGTTTACTTTTCACATTACCCACCATTCCCTTGAAAATGAGTTTAGAAAAATTGAAAGGTCTACCAAGAGAAAGACAAACAACAGCAGAAGCAAGTTTACTATCCAATTGATCCCATCCACCTCCCTTAGAACTTAAACAATGAAGCAAATGATCAATGAGGAATCTCCACTGAGGTGAAAAATGTCCTTTTAAGAAAGTGAGTGTACCATCAGTAGGATATCCTATGTTTCACAAATGGTAAATTATTTTATCAAAACTTACAATCCAATGATAGAAACACAACTTGTACTTTGGCTTGAATCCATGTAAAACCTGAAATGATTAGTAGGAAACCAAAAATACAAACATGTATATACAACCAGAATTAACACCAAATAAGCTACCCGTATTAATTCTAAGTGACCAGATTTAACTACCACTAGACTTAAAACCAATTACAAACTATACATTTAATCTCCCTTTAAATGTAGCTATGGGTTCATCATACCAATATTGACCACCAAGTAGTTAAACCTTGGTCCATCAAATGCTTTTGTTAACAAATCAGCTACATTGAAATCAGTGTGAATCTTTTCCACTTTAATTAGGTTCTTCTCAAAACAATCTCTAATGAAGTGATGCCTGATTTCTATGTGTTTGGTCTTAGAATGATATACTGGATTCTTAACAATGCAAATGGTGCTTTCATTATCAATAAATATTTTAGTATTCATGAAGTTCAAACCATAATCCAGCATTTGATTTTGAATCCATAATACCTGACCACAACAATTAGCAGCAGCTACATACTCAGCTTCAGTAGTAGAAGTAGCTACAATGGTATGCTTCTTGCACTCAGCTTCATGAAGTTCAAACCATAATCCAGAATTTGATTTCTTTCCTTGTCATTTGCTTTTGAATAAGGTATAGATATTCTGACCTTCTCACAGGTTTCTCATGAACTCTCTCCTATCTTAACCTTTGACTTGTGAACCTTGCTATGCTTCGCTTGAATTGTTGATGAGTGTATAAATACTCATCATTTTGTACCCATTTAGACTGTAAAAATGACTGAAAACACACAGATATGTCATAAAATACTGCAAATATCCTTGGATTGTGTTTTTATGTGTTTTAGGTACAAAAGGATTCAAAACAGACGAAAAACGAGCAAAGTTTGCAGAAATGGCAGAATTAGTCCCTGAGCATTTATTTTGGAAGAAAAGTCAACAAAGGTCCTTGGGGATTCAAAAGTTGTCAAAACCAGTCCTTGGATGAAAAGTTTGAAAAAATTACAAGTTTAGTCCCTCAAGTTTCACATTTGGCAAAAATGGCCCCTGGGGATTCAAATTTTGGAAATTATCAAATATAATCCTTGGGTTATCAAATATGGCAAGAATGGTCCTTGTGAATACTTTGGGTAAATTACAAATCAGGCCCTCAACTTTGCAGTTTTGACAATTTTAGTCCTTGTGATTTTTATTTTAACAAAACAAATGGACCCTTGGTTTATTACAAACCCAAAATAAACACACCCCTAATAAATAAACCCAACACCCTTTTACCCTTGGCCCATTTCCACAAAGCCCAACAAATACCCAGTGTTTAATAAACACTGGGTCAAACCCAGTCAACCCACTCCCATCTCTTTCCCTCCACCTTGTCTCCTCCACCTCACTGGCAAAATCCAACCTTCTCACCTCCTCCACCTGTCCACCCCAGTCACTAACCACTCCCCTTTCCACCTCCACAACCTTCCAAGCACATTTATTGCTTTGAAACTGCTCTATCTACCCTTGGACTATTTTGGCGCCAAAAACACTATTTGAAGCTAGAATTAATCTAAGCCATCCAATGGCTCAGATTATTGTTGGGAAATGCTCAGAAGGCCACCTGGAGCTCAAAAGGTCAATAAAAGAAAGAAAAGAAAGAGCATAGATGATGTATTAGATTAGTTGTAGAGTAGAGTAGTGTCGACATTAGTGTAATCTTAATTTCCAGTTGTAGTTTTTAGTTCAAAATAGTTGTAATCAGTTAAATTAGTGTAATGTAAACTTTATTAAACCTTTAATTCAAGTCTTGTTATCTAAATTCAAATTTAGCAATTTCATGTGAAAATTCCACTTGTACTCTAATCTTTGTTAAAGTTGTTGTTTCCTGTTCCAAAAGACTCATTTAGGGTCATTTATAAGTTTTCTTAAGTATCTAAGGTGTTTAAATCAGTTTAGCTTTAAATTACAAAAATACTCAAAAATTCAAGAAAATTAGTAGAAAAATCAAAAATCAGTGTAAAGGAAAGAAGAAGCAGGAGCAGGGTACAATATGGATGGCCCTTTGGTTTAGAAGCTTTTGGAAGCTTAGGATAGTGTTTAAAGTCCTTGGTCCCTATCTCAGTGCTTGGATGAAGTTTGTAAGCATTTTCTCATAAATTTGCATATTACTGTATAATAAGCTTTAAGCTCTCATCTCTGTGTTTTATTGTCTCTTTGGTGTAGTTAAGTCAAGTTGTTGCTTAAAATTCCATGTTTGTTCTTTGAAATTCATAGTTGCTTAAGTTTTCATAATCACTGCCATTTTAGCATAATTTAGATTCTTAAGTTATTGTTGTTATTTTTGGTATTTATATGCTCAAACCAGTTTAATACATCATGCTTTAACCTTGTGAATCAGTTTTATGGCCTTAATAATTGAAATACTTTGAAAATCTTATTTACAGTCACTTTAAGGTGTGTTTGGATCAGTGGAATCCACTGAATTCTAAGGGGTTTTAGTTGTTGTTTTAAGTTCATACATGCTCAATTAGGTCACATTAGGTCTTTTACACCATAAATTCTAAGTGTTCTTTGATAGAAAGTCAACATCACCTTCTAATCTTTCTTATTAGTTCACTGCAAGGATTTTGGAATCCTTAATCACTCAAATCAGTGCTATTGTGGTTGTTATTGCTTATTTTAGTTTTATCATAGCTTAAGATATCATAATCATTCCATAAATTAGGATCTAAATTCACTTAAGTCAACCTAATAGTTTTTCATTAAAAGTCAAAATTGCATGCTAGTTAGTTTTTCCAAAAATGTTGAGATTTTTCTTGATCTCATCTTTCATTTTTAGCTTGTAAGATTTTGGATTATTAAACTTAGGTTTCTGTTCTTACTTGGACTTATTTTTATATAATTTTGTGATTTTTCTAACTGCTTATTGGACCTTTTCTTTTACCCTCATTTTCACAAACCTCCCCTGCTCCAGGGGAGTTAGGCATCACAAGCCTGTTTTCACAAGCTTGTAGCTTGTTCCACAGTGAATCTTACAGCTTGATTTTTGTTGTTTTGAAAAGCCAATAGTGGTGTTTTCAAGATCATGTGCTTATTTGTTGCTTTATGGCTTATTTATGTGCTTAACTTTGGATCTCAAAGGTGCCTTATCACTTCCTAAACACTGAGTGATCAGTGTATGAGAGCAAGTTCACAAGCTCTTTTTGAGCTTGTCAGTGGATCCCATTGAGAGACATTGAGCTTTTTGGAAAGCTCATAAGCCCATCTTTCCATTTCCAAGCTTTATTTGGTTTCTAGCTTATTGGATAAGCCAAATCAGGCCTGCAAACTAGCCCACAAGACCTGTTTGATCACAGTGAACTTGGATTTGCTTATTCCAACTTTTCAGCTTATTCATTGAGCTTTTCCTTTTTCTAGCTTATTTTTACTATCTCATAGTTTTTAGCTTAATCCTTCCTTAGTTGTGCTTATCAGCTTATTTAGATAGCTTTTCAAGGTTTAAAATCACTTTTTAGTCATAAAGCTAAACTGATAAGAACATAAGCTCATTCAGAGCTTATTAGTGAGTTATAAAAAGTTTTCTTTTATTAAAGTTGTCTAAATATCAGTGTTTAATGTTTTTGTAAAGTTAAAATTAAAAAGAAAAAAAAAAAAAAAAAAAAAAAGAGAAGTGTTCAGAGTGGGATTCAAACCTGGGACCTTGTGGTTGCTAGTGACAAAACCAAACGGATACCAGGCACCATCTCCCCCATGTGTGATTTAGTGTTTTAGATTTCTTTACATATTTATATACTTGTCCTAGTCCTTTTATCTTATTTAGCTTTATCAGCTTATTTTCCAGCTTATTTATAAGCTTTTCACCATTTTTATATTTTTCCCAGCCTACTTATACTACTTAGTATTTATATAAAATTTTTTTATAATTATTACTTTTCATATAGTATTTATTATGATTTAAATTAGTTTAAATACTTAATAAATAGTTTTTAATTAATAATAAATAATTAAATAGTCTAATAATTAATTTTCTTTTTCCAATAATTTTCTTTTATCATTTGGATTCTAAAAATATAATTTTCACATCCGTGGGATTTATATTGCTTAGAATTCACTTTTTATTTCGTTCGTTTACGTAATTTTTAATTTAAACGTACGCGTTTTTAGCTTTTAAACGTTTTTAAATAATTTGGTTTCTAGTAATTGTCGTTATAGCTTGTTTAAGCTATTTTCTTTTATATTTTCATAGTTTAATCACTCACACCCTTTTCCTGTTCAATTTCACCCGATCACAGATTCATTTTTGTACAATTTCACACCTCGTTGGGATTTAACAACATGGGAACACACTATATTCCTTGGAGATCGTGCACAAGTGGTTTGACTTATTTGACCAAAATCCTTGGTTGAATTTAGTTGACTGTTTAGCACGTATCAATTGTGAACCTTGATATGACCCACTTGATGTGAACCTTTGCTATGAACCCTATGCTATGATTCTTTGACTTGAACCTTGATATGATATACTTGATATGGAAACTTGACTTGAACCACTTGATATGAACCTTGAACTTGGACACTTGATACTTGACTTGACCTGTGATGACGTATAGTCTATACCCGGGTCACGAACCCGGTTAGTAAACAATACTAACAATTAAGCCCACCACGCATGGGCCGCAACTGGACTACCAGTTATGCGGCTTGGGACGACAAGGCCCAAGCCCAAAGATATTTTCGGATTAGATTTGGGATATCTCCTAAATAAAGGAGATATACATCAAATCTCCGATGTCGGCGGACACGCCAAGGAGTAGGGAACACGAAACCTACTAGGGTTTCGTGCATATATAAAGGGCACCCAAGCCCTCGGTAAAGGTACGATCTTCAATAAAACCCTGACCATAAACTAAACCCTACATACGATTACTTACTCTCACGCCGGAGGATAATCGGGGGAGACAATCCCTCGATAAGCCTAACGGTGTTTGTTCTT
Source organism: Artemisia tridentata subsp. tridentata (assembly GCA_021014915.2). Classification (NCBI taxonomy): domain Eukaryota; kingdom Viridiplantae; phylum Streptophyta; class Magnoliopsida; order Asterales; family Asteraceae; genus Artemisia; species Artemisia tridentata. The sequence continues at coordinate 260,779,012 of CP139506.1, forward strand.
TTTCTTAGTGCGCAGGTCCCATCAAGCATTAAGATTCTAATTGGTACGAGAATAGGAGTCCAAACAAGGAACGCCCAACTTTTGTATCAACAAGTGGCGCCATCCGTGGGACCCGAAAACTAAGATTTTTACCAAGAACTAGAATGACGAAACATGGAAGTCATAAGAGTCCGCATGGGAAGAAAACCCAAGACGACTCACTAGGGAAGAAGCATCAAACTGATGCGGCGCTTAAGCAGGCCTCTGGGACAACCAGCACGCCTAAAAGTTTAGGGACGTACTCAGATCTGGTCTTTCCTACATTGGAATCGCTAACCAGGACTACCCCCGCTATTACAACAAGTACTAGCGAGATAGAACTGGAACGCACTCCCCTTGCCATGCCAGAAGTGAATTTCACTGAGCCTCCCAACGCGCCTGTCCGAAACAAGGATCCTGTTTTGGAAACAGACTCTATCGCGCTAGAAGGAGTCACCTCCGAATTGGCCCCAAGTGACTTCGTATCTCAAAACTACGAAGCCTTGGCTGCACTCATGCGAGAGGAGGCAAAGAAAAGGTCAAGCCAAAGTCTGCACGCCAGACTCAACTTTGACCCTGATCAGGAGGCATCCCCACCGCGCTACCGAAAGGAAAGACGCGAGAAGGATAGCTGCAAACAACCAGTGTTCGCCAGGATTGGAAGGAAGGTTGCGGACGAAGAAGCAGCCGACTTTCAGCACCTGGGGGAGCGTGAAGATGGAGAACGGCGCGCCAATGTCCACGCTAGGCTTGGCGGTCGCAGAATCCAAGATAGGCTTGGGCGACGGTGCTCCCCAAGCGAAAGCCCCTCAAGTTCTAATTCTGATGACAGTCGGCGCAAGCGCCGCAGAGGAGCAAGCTCAGACTCTGATGATAATCGACGCAAGCGTCACAGAAGAGTCCGCTCATCTTCGAGTGATTCCTCGGACAACGAGGATAAAGAAACCGGACACTGGAAATCAAGAGGGAAATACCGCGACCAGGAAGATGAAGACATGTCTCTTCCCTGGCGTCGCCAAAAGGTTGATGCGTTTGCTAGGCGCATCAGCGATTTTTCGGAGAATAAGAAGAGACGCATGCCTGCTAACGTCAAAACATATGATGGGACAGGTGATCCTGATGATCACCTCAAAATTTTCGAATCAGCAGCCACTATCGAAAATTGGCCACAGCCTGTGTGGTGCCATATGTTCAACTCCACATTAGTAGGGAATGCGCGCAACTGGTTTAGCAAGCTTCCACGCCGAAGCATTGATGGGTTTGAAGAGTTGCGCAGAGCGTTTCGCTTGAATTTTACTCAAAGGAAGAAGTGCGCCAAAAACCCTGTCGAACTCGCTAGGGTTAAACAGCGACAAGGGGAATCCACAAGCGCTTTCATGGAACGCTTTAAGGACGAGTGCATGAAAGTCAAGGCGTGTCCAGAGATACTAAAAATATCGGGTTTTATGAATGCAATCAATAACCCAGATTTGATAAAAAAGCTAAATGATAAGGTTCCCCTAACCTTTGATGAGCTCATGAAGCGCACGAGGTCTTTCGTCCAAGGAGAAGAAGCCGCTGCGGATAGCAAAAAAGGCTATTCGAACCATAGACCACAAGAAGAGTCAAGGAGACAATCCAATGACCAGGGTGGCAATCGTAACAACCGCAGCAGAGGCTATCGCAACCAAGGGAGTGGAAGAGACAATGATAGATACACACCCCTCACAAAAACCCCAAGGGAGATATTTGTGACGGAGGGTGCGAACTTCCCGAAACCTCCACCAATCCGCACCCCAGAGGATAAGCGCATAGGGAATGGTTATTGCGAATACCATGGACAGAAGGGCCACACAACCAACGAGTGCGTCCAACTACGCCAATTGATTGAAAAATTGGTAAAGGAAGGAAAGATGGACCATCTCGTAAAAAACATCAGAGAAGGGAAAGACAAATCAAAACCAGGGGCCAAGAAAGAGACACCAAAAGAAAAGGCAGATATCATCTACATGATACAGCCATGGCCGCGCGCGACAAGACAGAAAGTTAGTCAGCGTTTTTCTAAGGGAAACGAAATTTCTTTTCCCCTCCCTGACCGCGAACAACGCAGTAGTGGATCCACTCATCATCGAAATACATGCGGGGGGTCACGACATCCGTCGCATGTATATAGATGGAGGTGCATCCGCTGATATTATATATGAACACTGTTTCAAGAAGCTGCGACCTGAGATACAGAGTCAGCTGATCCCAGCCACAACGCCACTCACCGGCTTCACAGGGGAAAAAATATGGCCCATGGGGCAATTGCGTCTATTTGTAGAAGTTGGTGACAAACCACACTCTACAGTCACCTGGATGAACTTCATGGTAATCAGATCCCCCTCTCCGTACAACGGTATCATTGGGAGACCTGGAATATCATCCATTCGCGCCGTGCCATCCACAGCGCATGGGATGCTCAAGTTCCCAGTGGAAGGAGGTATTGTCACCCTTCACAATACCACCATACCACCCAAAGAATGCAACGCAGTGACAAGTGATGCAAGCGTTGTTCCAGAACAGCGCGCAATCAAAGTCCCAAACCTAACGGTCGCCATTAACCCTGAATACCCGGATCAACAGGTATCTATTGGCGGGTCTCTGTCTGACAAAGGCAGATCAGCTATATGCGCACTCCTGCAAAATAATTTGGATATTTTTGCATGGGAGCCAAAGCATATGACAGGAGTACCACGCTCCATAACGGAACATAAGCTACAAATCCGACAAGGATATCCTCCAATACGACAGAAAAAGCGCGGACAAGCTCCAGACCGCGCAAAGGCCATCCTGGAAGAAGTACATAAACTAGTAGACGCAGGCATCATGCGTGAAGTCTACTACCATGACTGGCTCTCTAACCCAGTGATGGTAAAGAAGAGCGATGGCAGTTGGAGGATGTGCGTAGACTTTACAGACCTCAATAAAGCATGTCCACAGGACTGCTACCCTCTACCGGAGATAGACTGGAAGATCGAGTCTCTGTGTGGATATCCCTTCAAATGCTTCCTGGACGCATATAAGGGATACCACCAAATTCAAATGGCGGAGGAAGACGAAGAAAAAACGGCCTTCCACACAAGTCAAGGGGTCTACTGCTACACAAAGATGCCCTTTGGTCTAAAGAACGCAGGAGCAACATACCAACGATTGGTAGACACTGCGTTCGAAAAGCAAGTAGGACGCAACTTGGAAGTATACGTCGATGATCTCATCATCAAAAGCCATACAGAGGAAGAACTAGTGCGCGACATGGAAGAAACGTTCAAAACACTAAGGAGAATCAACATGAAATTGAATCCCAAGAAGTGTACATTCGGCGCTACAGAAGGCATGTTCCTCGGGTATTTGATAGAACCCGATGGGATCAAGCCTTGTCCAGAAAAGACTCAAGCAGTCATTGACCTCCCCTCACCGCGCACTCTGAAAGAGGTTCAGTCACTAAACGGCAAGCTAGCCGGACTAAACCGATTCTTATCCAAATCAGCAGACAAGTCACTTCCCCTATTCAAGACACTCAAGAAGTGCACCAAAAAGGGAGACTTCAAGTGGACCGCAGAAGCAGAAGAAGCCTTCCAACAGCTCAAACAACACATAGCAGCGCTCCCAAAACTTGTCGCACCCCGACCAGGGGAAGAGCTGATCATGTACCTATCTGCGACCCAAGGAGCAGTCAGCGCAGTGCTATTGACAGACAGGAACTCCGTCCAAACACCCATTTATTTTGTTAGTAAGGCGCTCAAAAAGACAGAGATCAACTACACGGCAATGGAAAAGTTGGTCCTAGCTTTAGTGTTTGCAGCGAAAAGACTGCGCAGGTACTTCCAGGCGCACTCAATCGCTGTCATCACAGACCAACCCATCAAACAAGTTATCTCGAAACCCGACGCATCGGGACGCTTACAAAAATGGAGTGTGTTACTGGGTGAGCACAACATATCATACAGACCGCGTACTGCAATTAAAGGGCAGATATTGGCCGACTTCATCATCGAGAAGCCGGATACGGACACTCCACCTGCGACAAGCACGGGGGAACTTCAAGAACCATGGATTCTATTCACTGATGGATCCTCATGCGTGGATGGATCAGGAGGTGGCCTTATTCTCACTAACCCAGAGGGAGATGAATTCACGTACGCACTGCGTTTCGAATTCACAGCCACAAACAACGAGGCAGAATACGAAGCACTCCTAGCTGGGTTACGTATCGCAACTCAAATGGGTGCACGTAACCTAGAAGTAAACGTCGATTCACGACTAGTGGCTAACCACGTGTCAGGCGAATATGTAGCAAAGGAGGAACACATGGTCCAATACCTCGAAAAGACTAAATCTCTGATCCAGAATTTCGATAGATTTACTATCAAGCAAGTTCCCAGGAGTGAAAACCGGAAAGCAGATGCGCTGAGCAAGATTGCATCCACCAGTTTCGCGCATTTATCAAAACAAGTATTGGTGGAAACCTTGAAAAACAAGTCAATCACAGAGATGGAAATATCCACGGTGATAGAAGAGGAACATCCTACGTGGATGACACCAATCATTGACTTCATTAGCAAGGGCATACTTCCCCAAGAGCAGAAAGAAGCTCGAAGAATCCGGCGCACAGCGCAGAGATTCGAGCTCAGAGATAACGTCTTATACAGACGCTCATTCCTACAACCATGGCTTAGGTGTGTTGGACCTCTCCAGGCAGACTATGTACTTCGAGAGATCCACACAGGCTCATGCAGCATGCACTCAGGACCACGGTCCATTGTAGCGCGCGCCCTAAGGTCTGGATACTATTGGCCAACTATGCACCGCGACGCACGCGACTTGGTACGGAAGTGCAATAGTTGCCAAGTTCACAGACCTATCCCGCGCCGACCACAGCATGAACTCACGCCTATTACATCACCATGGCCCTTCTACAAATGGGGTATCGACATCGCTGGACCTTTCCCCATTGCCGCAGGTGGATTGAAATTCCTCATCGTGGCAATAGATTACTTTACTAAGTGGATCGAAGCAAAGGCAGTAGCGACCATAACAGGTAACCAGGTGAAACGATTCGTGTGGGACAACATAGTATGTCGCTTTGGATTACCTGGAGAAATTATCTCAGATAACGGAAAACAATTCCGTGATAACCCGTTCAAAGATTGGTGCGAACAGCTGAACATCACACAACACTTTGCGTCCGTAACTCATCCACAAACCAATGGTCTGGTTGAGAGCGCAAACAAAAGCCTAGGCGAAGGAATCAAAGCACGCCTAGACAGACACAAAGGTAGATGGGTAGAAGAACTATCACATGTTCTCTGGGCGCATCGAACAACCATCAAGGTTAGCAACGGGGACACTCCCTTCTCTTTGGTCTATGGGACAGAAGCTGTAATACCAGCCGAAATTGGAATGCCAACCATCCGTACTGCGGAAGTTAACATGGCAACCAATGATGATGAGCGGCGCATAGACTTAGATCTATTGGAAGAGCGACGTGAACGCGCAGCAATACGCGAAGAGAAAGCCAAATCGAGAATGAAAAGATACTATGATGCCAAAGTACGTAGCACTTCATTCAGACCAGGTGACTTCGTATACCGCGAAAACGACTCAAGCCGCGCGGAAGACACTGGTAAGCTAGGACCAAAGTGGGAAGGACCTTACGAGGTCATAGAAGCACTTGGCAACGGAGCGTACAAGCTACGCGACAAGGACGGACATGAGCTACAGCGAACATGGAACGTCCGCAACCTTAAACGGTGCTATCTTTGAAGAAGGCTACGGCCCAACATGGACACTCATGCGCTTTAGAAAGTGCCCTCAATAAAGATCCATGTAATTTTATTTTTATGAATTATCTAGATAAACATTCTTTTTCAAAACTTGCAAGTATTAATAAAACGTTATGGTTTCTAGCTAACTCCATAACACATTTAACTTTATTGTTTGCATTTTTTTATCTTGTTTCAATATTGTTATATTCTTGCCTACATGGCGTGCATGCACACACTAAGACCCACGATGGCAGAAAGGATGAGTAAACCTAATAAACTACTCGTTGAGTAAGAGGGTTGCAAACCCATCAACACCGGATCACGAATCCTTGTTAAACACCTTGCGCTCAAGACGTTGGCGCAAGTTCCTCACGCACCCCACGACGGATGCGCGATAGAGCACACTGTGCGCGTTTAACAACTCAGGAAATCAAGACTCTTGATTCCTTAAAGTACAATACGACAAGTAAAATTACAAAAATACATAGACGACTATGATCTCTTTCTTTACAATAAGTTAGACAAATTCAATACACGACTACGGTCATTATTTTAAGGAAATTCATACACGATTATGATCCTTATTTTCTAAGTACGCTTAAAAACTTAAAGATACCTTCACGCAAGGATACATAAGTCATATAAGAACTACGAGTTCAAAAAGCACAAGTATTTAGAAGTTATAGACACACTAAGTACAAAAGCAACTTTTTATTCATAGAACACGTTTCTACAAAAAAGACTTATACAAAAAAGCTAAATGCTGTATGTGCGCCTTAGCTGGCTGGGACCCCCACTTAAAGCCGTTTCCTTAGCATCCTCGAGTCGCTTCAATAACTCGGCATCATCAAAGGAAACGGTGGCCACGGAAACAGGCACACCATCTGATCTAGGCAGATGCGCAGCGCCTATGCCGCACAAAATGGCCTTTCCTGGCACGCCTTTCTTTCTTGCGACCCTGGAAACATGAGCATTTAAAGACCTTTGCAAAGAAATCTCTTTTTCAAGACGGAAAGGATTCAGAAGGTCACGAGGCTGAGCAAAAATGGGTACCTTCAACTGCGACACATCAGGCTTCAAGTAGAAGTCCACCTGCTGATCCGCATCATCCTGCAGATGCCTGGGAAGGGTGAGCCCCGCCATGATCACGCTGATAGGCTGATCCTGATCACGCTCCAAAAGAGCGATATGCGGAAGCTCAATCTTTTTCAGCTCTCCCATGGCAGCAACAAGCTCATCATGGGCATCCGCCTTGTACCCAGGTACCTCGGCAACAGGCACGGTCAACAAATTGGCCTCAGCAAGCTTGTGAGCGGCCAAGGTCTCACCATGCGCAACAGCGCACTCCACGACCTTTCCAAAACTCGTGGTGACCCCGGGATGCTCCAACGTACACATGGCCGCCAAGCGAAGACCATGACTGATCAACCACCTACGAAATAACACAAGTGTTAAATGAGAAAGAAGGTCTACAATATATGCAAGTCATAAAGAAATACAGGAGCATGTACCTGCGCTCAGCCACAGACTGAACCAAATGAGGGTATAGCTCCTCATCAAACTCGATGCTGAGCCTGCGGAGCTTCTCCTCGTGCATCCTCAACGAAAGCTCCACTCGGCTACGGAACTCCTCAACGCTGGCAAAGTGATTGTTCCTATTTTGTTCCAAGTGCTTCAGCGCCCATGAAGAGTTCCGCCTTTGATGTTCCGCAGCAGCACGCTCCTTCTCCAACTCAGCCATCACCAAGAGCTTCCCCTCGGCCAATCTTTGCGCAGACGCCTCTGCGCGCTCCAGTTTAGCCTTGGAGCTCAGCTGCTTAGCTTTAGAGCTTGCTAATTCCGCCTGCACAGACGCTAATTGCGCCTGCAGTCTGGAAACTTCCTCAGACTGGTGCACCCTTGCTTGCGCCACCAGCTCAGATTGGCGCACAGTGATGGAGGCCAGCTCCTCCATCGTAGAGTCAAACGCACTTGACCCCTCTCCAATGTCCATAGGTGAAGGCGCCCTATCCGAAAAGGGAGTCACCTTGGGTGACGCACTTCCACCTACAACGCCAGCATCCTCCACATGCTGTTTACTGCACGACAGATCAAGAAGCAAGGTTAACGCATGAATAACAGTCAAGCATACGCAAAATCCTAAAGGAATTGCTAAAAAATACTTACACGGGGGGAGGAGTCGAGACCACGTCCTTCTCAGTCTCAGTCTCAGTCATGGACGCACCCCCACCAGACTTCTCAGCATCCACACTGAAGACACGCAGAAACAAAGTTAGAATAAAATATAACTTGACAAAAGTTTATAACTAACCATTCAGATACTTACTTCATCTGCACCTCAGTAAACGATGGGCTTCCCCCATCATCAGTTCGCGGCCTCTTGGAAGGCCCTTCACCATCATCACCAACCGCTCTCTTACGCGTCAGAGGGGAGCCCTCCTCCATGTCGCTGTCGGTATCCTCCAAATGGATCAGCGTCTTGGGGGGAGGAGTTTGCGCAGTGTCAGTACCCTGCTGCACAGGAGGAGCCACAGACTGAACTGGCTCAGCTATCACCACATCAGGAGAACCGTCGGACTCTGGAATAACCAAGTCCACGACGCGCCCTGCAGTAGCCTGCAGAATAGTCGGCTCGCCGTCCCCCAGCGGACGCACTCCCACCGCCACGGAACGTGGATTCTCCAGACGCACAACCGCAAAAAGATCCATCTCTGCGCATAAAATGGACAAAAGGAGGCAAGTTACATAAAGTATGGAAAAAGAAGAAGAGCTTACACTAATAACGACAGTAAGGCGACAGAAGGAGCACCCACCCGTGCCATCCGCATTCAAGAATGTGGGAACCTCTGTCTCATGCTCGAAGTAGTTGCGACTGATGCCCATATGCACCAAGAACGCCTCCGGATATGGTTTGATGGGAATACGGTTCTCATCAATAATCGCCGCATGATCCGCGTTATACAAAAACTCGGCGGGGCGCTCATCCTTGGGCAGATCGGCACGGGTGTAAAATGGAAAATGGGAAGGGAAGACGGCGTCATCAACCCAAAAGAATTTTTCCCTCCAATCCTTGAGCTTATCTACCTTCTGCACATAGCACTGTAACTTCCCAACGCGCTTCGAGAAGGTAACCCACCCATTCGACCACGTTGCGTGATAAAACGCACGAAATAAGTGGAGGGTCGGGTGAATCGCTAACAAGCGACAATTCACCTCGAAATTAGCAATCTTCCCAGCACCAATACAATGCAACTGGGAGATGTGGAGTTCGTAATAATGGAGAATGTCACTCAATAACACGGAGATGGGGACGCGCTGATTCGCCCACTCGAAAAAGCGCGTATATAACCCCACCTTCCCAGCAGGGAAATCCGCGATGGTGTCATTCGGACCTGGTACCTCGGGGCGCAGGCCCATAGGGATGAAGTAATCCGAGGTGAACTGAATCAGTTCATCCTCGGTTATGTTAGAATGGAAATCATGAAGTTGCGCTACCATTTTGTGACTCAGATTATGTGCGCACGCGCAATTACCTTTGAATTATCTTTTTTGGAAGAAGATTTGAAGATGTAAAAATGGTGGAATTGCGATTTTTTTTTAACTGTGGAGAACACAGTGAAAGGAGGCGGAAGTTTATATAGTTTCCCCATCCACCACAGATGATTGACACGTGTATCCCACTAACTCCAATCGTGTGGCTAGGATAAACGACGGGACAAGGCAAGTGGGCAACCTCTCCATTTCCCAAGGTACCCAAATTGCACTTTTTTGGACTAGATACATGATACGTGTATTTTTTAGGCGGTATATTTTTGAACGCTTCCCGCGTACGCGTGAGGAATCAATTCGATACGACCTTAGTCTAGCATCCGCAGGTTTTACCCTGCGCATACTAGACTGGGGGGACATGATGACGTATAGTCTATACCCGGGTCACGAACCCGGTTAGTAAACAATACTAACAATTAAGCCCACCACGCATGGGCCGCAACTGGACTACCAGTTATGCGGCTTGGGACGACAAGGCCCAAGCCCAAAGATATTTTCGGATTAGATTTGGGATATCTCCTAAATAAAGGAGATATACATCAAATCTCCGATGTCGGCGGACACGCCAAGGAGTAGGGAACACGAAACCTACTAGGGTTTCGTGCATATATAAAGGGCACCCAAGCCCTCGGTAAAGGTACGATCTTCAATAAAACCCTGACCATAAACTAAACCCTACATACGATTACTTACTCTCACGCCGGAGGATAATCGGGGGAGACAATCCCTCGATAAGCCTAACGGTGTTTGTTCTTTTTCTTAGTGCGCAGGTCCCATCAAGCATTAAGATTCTAATTGGTACGAGAATAGGAGTCCAAACAAGGAACGCCCAACTTTTGTATCAACAACCTGTAAGACCCGTAAATTTTGAACATCTAAAATCCCCATAATACCCTCTAATTTAAAATTTGAGAGAACATAAATTTGAAACTTTACCTAAGTATTGGGACTTATAAATTCGAAAGCTACAAGAATATAATATATAACATAAGTTTAAGCACACATTATTAAGTCATATACTATTGGCCTATTTTATTAAATATGTACACACTTTGCCAACTAAATATACAGGATAATATGGAACTAATTATAGAAGTTATTGATTTGGTCTCTCCCCTCCTTAAGTCACGGCTATATACATAGCCCATCACAATCAATCCTATAAACCATATAATCACATATATCGACTAAAAATAAAAACATGCTAAACCCTAAAAACCTATTAAGAAAACGACAGCAACACCACATATGGCGGCCTTTTACTTTTCTGTTTCATTTTCTTTTCATTCGATCAAAGAAAAGGTGTTGCAAGGAAGGTTGTTTATAATCTATCTTGGAAGTCTCGATCGTGGGTTAGTGCTGGTATAAAGAATTCTGGTTCATGGGTTGTTAATTCCGGTTCGAGGGAGCTTGTGATTCGTGGGGTTTTAATCTGTTCGAAGGTGGTTTGTTTTGCTGTTCGGCTAGTAGACTGATGGGTGTTCGATCGTATCGTTTTCTTTTTCTTCTTCTCATGAAAACATGCTACGAGGGTATTGTCTCACAACTTTGTTTTATATTTCTCTCTTACTATTTTTGTTCGACCATCATCATCCTGTTTGCTTTTCGACATAAGAGACCACATTAAATAATGGAAGACTTACATAAAATACAATGAAAATCAAACATGTATACTTGACTTTAAAAACATAGCGTGGGTGTGCATGCATGGGGTTCGAAAAGTCGATCTCGGTTCCGTTTTGTTTTCGAATAAATCTAATATACATGTCGAAACTTTGTGGTCTGCGTTGTTACTTTTCTTTTCAGCCCATGTCAATTTATATAGCACTAAAGTAGTCTAAAAAAAAAAAAAAAAAAAAAAAAAAAAAAAAACCTTCCCAACTGATCTATAATTGACACTTAGAATTAGAAACTCTAAGCGAAGTAATTAACGAGAAGTCCAAGTCTCGAGACATAAATTCGTGTGTGTGTGTCGGGTGGGTTAAAATCTATATAATATGTATAACTCGGTTTTAAAAATGGTCGTGTATTAAGGTCGTCATTGCCTTAATTAGCCGCATGTGGTATGGTGTACATGAGTTTTGAGGATACTACATTCATTTTTTTTGTCAAACCGCTTATACGAGTTGATCCTAGTTGTGGTTTCGTGCATGGTTCGGTTCATCCGATTCGTTCATAGAGTTTCGTTAATAGGGGGTTAAGGTTTGATCGTGCCTTATATGTGTTTGTGGTCGAGCTTTGTGTTCGTTTAATAACAAGTTATACGAGGGAATTTGCATGTCACGACTACCATATACGAACTTCAAGCATATGTTTTGAAGATGATAAACATGTCACCAAAATCCGTTTACGTTTCTTAGTGATTGACATATCTCGTACATATAGGATTTCATAAGTTAAATTTGACATTTTTTATATATTAAATTTTGATAAGTTACATTTATGACCCTAAACCTTGCTATATAAACTTTTAAAACCTAATCTATGATAAGTTGGCATATTAGACCTTAAACTAATATATTAGTAATATTTAACCATGAGTTTATTAAATGATCATTTGAAACCCTAAAGTATCAAGGTTGCTATATTCGGAAACTTACTAATTCGGAAAAGTCGCTAAAAATGGAGAGTTACTAAAAATGGAAAGCCAACTAAAATGAGTAATCTGGTTTAGAATAAGTATTAATAATAAGCCGATCATTAATTCGTGTAGATTCGCTGAAGAAGGGGTGACTTCCTACTCTTATGTTATGATATGATTTCGTTGGCGGTTTAAGGTACATATATTCTTACCCTTTCTCAGTAAGGGTTCTGATCTCATGACTCTCGATCCTTTGACTTTGATTCGATTGCTATGATTCATTTGATATGATTCATTGATATGATTCGTTTGATATTAACCTTTGATAGGATTCTGTGTGCTATCCATTCTGTTATGATTATCTGATTACTATCTCATTGATATGAGATTCTGTTGATATATTCTGATTGATCTGCTATGATTGTTTTGTTTATGGATAGCTCTGTTCTGATATGTATGTTAGTATGCCCGAGTTTTATTCTACTCATGGAGGTACCATGGGCGTGTCATCGAGGCACCGGTGGCATGACACTATCTGGGGCGGTGTGATTAGTCCCCGGCGTTGCCTTCTGTTATGATATGATTATATGATTATGTGCACACTTATGGCCATTCTGTTATATATATGCATAGTCTAGCACTTGTATATGTATTCTGTTTTCAGGGAGCGTATGGATGCATCCTAGGATTTGTATGATATGATATGTTATGGCTTAGTGACTGGCTGTACGTGCCTTGTACCCCTTTCACTTCTGGTACAATGGAGTCTGCAGCTCCTTGTACAACTTATGATTTGACGGATATGTGATTATGTGTAGGAGACCTATTCGAGTGACTCTGGTAGGTCGGCTCGTGGCATTTCCTTATGTTTCTATGTGTCTATTCGAGTGACTCTGGTAGACACGCCTTTGTTCATACGTGCTCATTATTCTCTTATGATTATGCTTACATTGATATCTCTATGATCTTTCATTTGTTTGACTTATGATATTGTTCGACTGTTCGTTGATCTCTTATGCATTTAACAGATGATATTCCTTTTTCTTATACTTATATACGTTTCGTTTATCCGTTTGCTTTGTTATATATCTATTCACTGGGCTTTTTAAGCTCAGCCGCATTTCTTTTTCTGCGGCAGGTTTTAGGTTGGAAGTTGGGTTTGGGTGAAGAGTGCATAGGAGCGTTAGTGGACTACCCGATGATTAGAAGCCCATTTGCTTTGGACTTAGATTTTGATCCAGTTAGATTTGTTTGGACTTGTAATTCTTTTTGTATAGAGCTAGTATTCCTTTTGTACTCTTAGAAAACCTATGTAACTTTATGTTTATAAGTCTTCCGCTTGCGTTTGTATGTTCTGATTTGGCACCATAATGTGATACTTCTACCCTTGTCGGGTTGGGGTGTTACAATTATGGTATCAGAGCTCAGGCTGCGACTTGTAGTACATAAGTTATGGCCTGTGAAGTTTTGAACCCTTAGGTTTGCACTTTAGGAGCTTACGGAATAACCTTAGAAGGATTTGCTCTAGGTTTCCCCCTTAAGAACTTTAGTATGACCGGTGAGGATTGGGTAGATTATATGATAAGGAGTTGGTTAGTTATCTTGCTTCTGCATCACTCTGATTCTACCTCTGCTGTTAGTTAAGCCTTTATAAGATCACTCATTTCGGAGATTTAGAAGATTTATCAGAATTCGCAACATAAGTTTAGAATGTCTTGAGACTTTGTAGTAATGCCTTATAGGTTCATTTCCTGAAGTTATCACTTTCTTTTGAACTTCGGCCTTTGATTCGTTATCATTCATTTAGATGTCTTTTCGTCCATTCAGAGAATTCGCGTATGTATGAATCCGATGTGTTCGACACATTCTATGGCTTTCCCTTGCTTTTGATCAGCATATTAAGGTTCCTTCTTCATTATTGATTTTGACCTTACCTAATCTAGCTCTATGATAATCTTGTGACCTTCCATCACGAATACCTGATTTGTTCGATGCATTCTAGAGATATTTGAAGACGATTATGTTTTGCAAATCTGTTTACGTTGGAGATGTTCGATTCGATATTATTCTAGAGATGGATTTAACAACTGTCATGTTATATTTTTCATCTTTGCCGATGCGTGAAACTCAAAATTCTGCACCATGGTTCCTAACCTGATAATCATTTATGATCATCCTTGTTTTGAAAACTCGTGCGTTAACCCCTCGTGATTGTGAAGAAACTTCATTTGATGAAACTAACCTCGAGAGTTATTTGGATTGCTTGGAATGTTCGCCATGTATCCTTGATGTGTTTCTGTTGTATTTGTGGAGAAGTATGATGATGGCATGAAGTGGTGGATTGGTTTCTGGAAGCTGAATCGTGTCATGTCTTGTGTGAAGAGCGAGATATTCTTAGAAATTCCTTTTCGTATTCATATGATCTTTTATGAGTGTTGTGATGCCAATTGTATTGGTTACTACACCGACTATTCCTATAAATTTGATAAATCGTGTCTTTCATGAATATTGGACAAATTGTCATTGTATGACATTTTGATATGTTCAGAGACGAAAGAGAAACACGAGGATCATCTTCGTTTTGGTGTTGAATTTCTACGTCAGGAGAAGTCTCTGTGATATTTTCGAAGAGTAACTTTTGCGGGATAAAGAATGAGGGAAGAAGTTTGAGAAGCTGAGGAGAAGATTTGTTTCTACCCAAGAGGAAGGAGATTTAACTATGTGGGAAGATGGAAAGAAGCAGTTTTGAAGTGAAGCACACGGTTCTATCAACTCTATTCATTTTAGTTGTACTAATATGTATAGAGTCTTGAAGCAGGAGCTGGACGGGATGGTATGAAGATGGTGGTGGCTACATTGGTGATTTCCACACACAGGAGGAAGGACAATACAAGTGGAGTACATTGGAGCTTTGATTAGGACGGCTTGACGTTTGAGGAAGCTTTAGTTCGCGACACGTTAGACCTTGGAATCATTCTCATCCGTACGATTAATCTACCTATTCTGCCTTCTGATACGTTTTGGGATACTCTGGTATGTGATTGTGATCGCCGATATGAAGTTATTATCTATCTCTTTATGAGACTCCTGATACGTTTGATGATTCGATTTGTGCTGCTCTGACTTTGGCAAGTTCCTTTATCCGTTCAGAATTTGGTAGGAATTGATGAAGGATTATCGTTTTGCACTATCTCCGTTTTGCCTCGTAGGTATTGTGTTTAGTATATCTCCTCGTAGGATTCCATCTTTCATCTATCATCTGTCATTTGCTACACATTTGTTTCGCATTCGATTGGATCAGATTTGTTCAGATTTGTGTTCTATGGAGAGCATGGGGCTATCCAAGTTTGTCAGGATTGAGTCACGAGAAACTAATTCGTTGTGAGGATTCTTATGGAAGAACCTCCTCGGGCGTGAGAATGTTTGTGATGATCTTTTGTGACTTGCTACGACATCGTTTAACTTTACGACTTCAATTTTCGAGGACGAAAATTTTCTTTTTAGAGGGGAAGAATTGTAAGACCCGGAAATTTTGAACATCTAAAATCCCCATAATACCCTCTAATTTAAAATTTGAGAGAACATAAATTTGAAACTTTACCTAAGTATTGGGACTTATAAATTCGAAAGCTACAAGAATATAATCTATAACATAATTTTAAGCACACATTATTAAGTCATATACTATTGGCCGATTTTATTAAATATGTACACACTTTGCCAACTAAATATACAGGATAATATGGAACTAATTATAGAAGTTATTGATTTGGTCTCTCCCCTCCTTAAGTCACGGCTATATACATAGCCCATCACAATCAATCCTATAAACCATATAATCACATATATCGACTAAAAATAAAAACATGCTAAACCCTAAAAACCTATTAAGAAAACGGCAGCAACACCACATATGGCGGCCTTTTACTTTTCTGTTTCATTTTCTTTTCATTCGATCAAAGAAAAGGTGATGCAAGGAAGGTTGTTTATAATCTATCTTGGAAGTCTCGATCGTGGGTTAGTGCTGGTCTAAAGAATTCTGGTTCGTGGGTTGTTAATTCCAGTTCGAGGGAGCTTGTGATTCGTGGGGTTTTAATCTGTTCGAAGGTGGTTTGTTTTGCTGTTCGGCTAGTAGACTGATGGGTGTTCGATCGTATCGTTTTCTTTTTCTTCTTCTCATGAAAACATGCTACGAGGGTATTGTCTCACAACTTTGTTTTATATTTCTCTCTTACTATTTTTGTTCGACCATCATCATCCTGTTTGCTTTTCGACATAAGAGACCACATTAAATAATGGAAGACTTACATAAAATACAATGAAAATCAAACATGTATACTTGACTTTAAAAACATAGCGTGGGTGTGCATGCATGGGGTTCGAAAAGTCGATCTCGGTTCCGTTTTGTTTTCGAATAAATCTAATATACATGTCGAAACTTTGTGGTCTGCGTTGTTACTTTTCTTTTCAGCCCATGTCAATTTATATAGCACTAAAGTAGTCTAAAAAAAAAAAAAAAAAAAAAAAAAAAAAAAAAAAAAAAACTTCCCAACTGATCTATAATTGACACTTAGAATTAGAAACTCTAAGCGAAGTAATTAACGAGAAGTCTAAGTCTCGAGACATAAATTCGTGTGTGTGTGTCGGGTGGGTTAAAATCTATATAATATGTATAACTCGGTTTTAAAAATGGTCGTGTATTAAGGTCGTCATTGCCTTAATTAGCCGCATGTGGTATGGTGTACATGAGTTTTGAGGATACTACATTCATTTTTTTGTCAAACCGCTTATACGAGTTGATCCTAGTTGTGGTTTCGTGCATGGTTCGGTTCATCCGATTCGTTCATAGAGTTTCGTTAATAGGGGGTTAAGGTTTGATCGTGCCTTATATGTGTTTGTGGTCGAGCTTTGTGTTCGTTTAATAACAAGTTATACGAGGGAATTTGCATGTCACGACTACCATATACGAACTTCAAGCATATGTTTTGAAGATGATAAACATGTCACCAAAATCCGTTTACGTTTCTTAGTGATTGACATATCTCGTACATATAGGATTTCATAAGTTAAATTTGACATTTTTTATATATTAAATTTTGATAAGTTACATTTATGACCCTAAACCTTGCTATATAAACTTTTAAAACCTAATCTATGATAAGTTGGCATATTAGACCTTAAACTAATATATTAGTAATATTTAACCATGAGTTTATTAAATGATCATTTGAAACCCTAAAGTATCAAGGTTGCTATATTCGGAAACTTACTAATTCGGAAAAGTCGCTAAAAAATGGAGAGTTACTAAAAATGGAAAGCCGACTAAAATAAGAATTCTGATTTAGAATAAGTATTGATAATAAGCCGATCATTAATTCATGTAGATTCGCTGAAGGAGGAGTGATTTCCTACTCTTATGTTATGATATGATTTCGTTGGCGGTTTAAGGTACAAATATTCTTACCCTTTCTCAGTAAGGGTTCTGATCTCATGACTCTCGATCCTTTGACTTAGATTCGATTGCTATGATTCATTTGATATGATTCGTTGATATGATTCGTTTGATATTATCCTTTGATAGGATTCTGTTTGCTATCAATTCTGTTATGATTATCTAATTACTATCTCATTGATATGAGATTCTGTTGATATATTCTGATTGATGTGCTATGATTGCTTTGTTTATGGATAGCTTTGTTCTGATATGTATGTTAGTATGCCCGAGTTTTATTCTACTCATGGAGGTACCATGGGCGTGTCATCGAGGCACCGGTGGCATGACACTCTCTGGGGCGGTGTGATTAGTCCCCGACGTTCCCTTCTGTTATGATATGATTATATGATTATGTGCACACTTATGGCCATTCTGTTATATATATGCATAGTCTAGCACTTGTATATGTATTCTGTTTTCAGGGAGCGTATGGATGCATCCTAGGATTTGTATGATATGATATGTTATGGCTTAGTGACTGGCTGTACATGCCTTGTACCCCTTTCACTTCTGGTACAATGGAGTCTGCAGCTCCTTGTACAACTTATGATTTGACGGATATGTGATTATGTGTAGGAGACCTATTCGAGTGACTCTGGTAGGTCGGCTCGTGGCATTTCCTTATGTTTCTATGTGTCTATTCGAGTGACTCTGGTAGACACGCCTTTGTTCATACGTGCTCATTATTCTCTTATGATTATGCTTACGTTGATATCTCTATGATCCTTCATTTGTTTGACTTATGATATTGTTCGACTGTTCGTTGATCTCTTATGCATTTGACAGATGATATTCCTTTTTCTCATACTTATATACGTTTCGTTTATCCGTTTGCTTTGTTATATATCTGTTCACTGGGCTTTTTAAGCTCAGCCGCATTTCTTTTCCTGCGGCAGGTTTTAGGTTGGAAGCTGGGTTTGGGTGAAGAGTGCATAGGAGCGTTAGTGGACTACCCGATGATTAGAAGCCCATTTGCTTTGGACTTAGATTTTGATCCAGTTAGATTTGTTTGGACTTGTAATTCTTTTTGTATAGAGCTAGTATTCCTTTTGTACTCTTAGAAAACCTATGTAACTTTATGTTTATAAGTCTTCCGCTTGCGTTTGTATGTTCTGATTTGGCACCATAATGTGATACTTCTACCCTTGTCGGGTTGGGGTGTTACATGACCCTTGACCCATAGATTGAGACTACGAGCCACCACTTGTATACTAGGAATGGGGGTTCCATGTCCGTGTCATTGATGCACCGATGGCATGACTCTAAGGTAGGAGAGTGATGACCTATCCCGTCCCTTATTTGACTTGTTACGGAGATGAACATATTTGGTCGTTTGGGGCGCATGGATGCATCCTGGATTTGTTACTTGTTTCGAGGGATTTATCATGATTATATATATATACTTGGTGACTGATGGTGTGTGCGATACACGTCTTTCACAGCTTGGGAGTTAGCTACTCCAACCCTCGAGGCATCCCCTCACATTACACTTGGTATGTAATACCTGAAATCTGAAAACATGCAAAATGACCAAAATACCCCTACAAATTTAAAAATCCATTTAAAAGCTTATAAATCACCAAATAAATCCCAAACCTTCGGGAATGAACTAGATATGAATCCAAATAATTTTTGTGTCTACATTTCAACATTTTAAAAAGTACAAAAATATGAAAGTAATTGTTTTGGCCGGTTTTAAATTAATTCGTGTATTATAAGTATTATTAATATAAAATAAATTATATAAATACAAGATAAATGCAAATAAAATTAGGAAAAGATCATAATCAGTATTTGACCTTAATTAGGCTTGCTTGGGCCGAAAATATTGAATCTTTATCCCTTGTACACGTTTTATAAATTATGTGTATATAAATACACATTAGCGAAACCCTAAACCTTTGCAAAAATCGTGTACCCTCAAATCGACCAAGAAGAATTCGTGGCTTATTTTTCCAGAGTCCTACCTAACCTAAAGAAGCTTAGAAAATTGTTTGGAGGTCGTGAGATCCCTTGGTTCGATCGCTAGTCTTTTCTTTTGTCGATACGTATAAACCGAGAGGTATAAATTCTAATTATCCCTTCTACACGTTCAATCTTGTATCTAGTATTTTTCTTATGTTAGTATGATCATATAAGACCTAAATAAAATATATAACTCGAATCATGCAAGCTATATAAGTCGTACGAATTTTTGAAAGCTAAAACGTAAGTAAAATACAATACGCATAATACGATCGATCCAGGGCTGGTAATTATTTATTTTAGATGCTATACGACTAATATGGTCTGGGAAAAATAGTAGTTCGATTTGTAGAAGCTTAGATGGATCGTAGCAAATTATTTTGTAATCGGGTATTATGGGTCGATTAGTAGAAAATTAAAAAGGAACCCTAGAACCGATTAGGGTTAGGGTTTGGTATATTGATTCTGGTCATTTAATGCAAACTAATTATTAGGTAATGAGTGGTTGATGATTAGGTAAGCTAGGGTTTCGATTTGCTTATTAAAAGTAAAATACGATCGGTTAAATAAATAAGAAGGACTTGTTTTGCCAACTTTGAAACTTAAAGGTTATTTTTAGAATGTTAATTAGATCGGTATAAAGGTATAAAAATTATAAGATGAGGTCCTTAAGTGTAAAATATACAAGAACATGATTTATTGGCTTAATTATAATTCGATTTGAAAATAAATAAATTAAAGGGACTAAATATGTAAATATGTGAAACATGAAGGTGTAACTCGTATCAACTGATAATGTGGGGATATATTCTGTAATTATAAGGTCTTGTAATGTAATTATGATATTAGTAAAAGTTAGATTGTAAATTATGTAACTATAAGGTTTAATTGGTAACTTTAATAACTAAAGGGTGTAAAGAGTAAATATGGGAACTGTCATAAGTAACCCTGAACTATCTTAACTTACTAAAAGAAACCCTAATTCCATAATTAATGACTTAACAAGAATTGATACTTAAAAGCTGTCTTAAAATGTGAAACTTACTTGAAACGGAAAAGATAACTAAGAATACTTTGTAATTCTCTTCTACTCCTCTAGGTGTGAAGAAGGAGTAACTTGATCTCTTTCAGCCTTTTTGTCTTTGTTCTTGCTTTCTAATAAGGTACGGATATTCTGCCCTTCTTGTAAGGTGCCTTCGTTCTCTTGATCTATTGTTTTGAATCGTTTAGGATTCCCCAAACCATTGCTATGTACCCTTGTTTTGTAAACCTCTGTCTTGAACCTTTGCCTTGATCTTTGTCTTAAACCCCTATGAACCTTGATATGAACCTTGCCATAAAATCTCGACTTGAACCCTAATATGCTTCATATTGTAATTGGATGAGAAAACATTTTCATAAATATCTAAAAATGTTTTAAGAAAACCATTTTTAAAACTAGCTTATTGAAAACTATTTTAAAGACTATTTTTATGAAAACCATTTTAAAAGATTGTTTTCAAATGAACTTTTAGATTAAACCTTGCTAATAAACATTTGTTAAGATCTAATCGTCTTGATCATGTAAATTGAACCCACGGATATGTAACTTGAAACTTGAACTTGACTTGTACACTTGACCTTGACCTAAACCCCAGTTTGAGACTACGAGCCATACTAGGCATGAGGGTTTCATGTCCTTGTCATTGTTGCACAAATGACTTGACTTTTGGATAGGGAAGTGATTACCTATTCCGTCCCTGCCATGACTTGATAATTGAATTGTACACGTAGATGAAGACATTGTGGCAGCCTACAGGGGCGCATGGATGCATCCTAGATTTGGATTTGGATTTGTACTTGACTTGACTTGATTACTTGTATTGTTAGTGACATGATGGGTGTGTGCGATACACGTCATTCACTCTTGGGAGCTCGCGACTCCAACCCTTGGAGGTATCCCCTCATATTATACTTGTCATACCGAGGTCACCCCTCCGTATACATGTATACTTGTTTACTTGAATGATTGATATGATCTGGGCTCGTAGAGGATGGCTGTATCTGTTTATTTTCTGTTTTACCTTACCTTTCTGTTTACCTTTAACCTTTACTACATTTACATTTCGTAAACCTTTATTACTGCTTGTTATCGTTATATCTGTTCACTGAGCTCTCGTAGCTCAGCCGCATTTTCTTTTCCTGCGGCAGGTATTTAAGCTAGGAAGCTGGGTTTTGCTTTGGGATGAGAGCAACTTTGAGTGAAGCATGGACCTTAGTATCTTAGTTCTACCATTTAAATTTTAGACTTGTTATGCCTTGTTTGGCTCTTGAATTGTTAAGTATTTTATTTATTGTCTTGTTGAACTGGATATAAGTCTTGTTGACTTGTTATCTTTTGGTTTAATGTTAAGACTTCCGCTGTTTTAATATTCACTTGTTCTGATATGAAGCCATGTTACATGACACTTCTACCCTTCTCGGGTCGGGGTGTTACAAAAGTGGTATCAAAGCCAGGTTTGACCCTTAGGTTTCCCGAAACCCTTAGGCTTAGGCCATTGACCTGTGAGGATTTGGGTAGACATTAGGTTTCCTCTCGCGAACTCTCTTTTTCCGTTCTGCTCTGTCAATTTCCCTTTGCTCTTACTAATCGTTTTGACAATCATTCAGATGGTGAACACGCGATTTACCCAGTACACTGATGGGAGTGATGGCCCTGATTTTGAGGCCATGATAGCTGCTGCTATGGCCGCTGCTCTTCCTGCGTTGGTGACTCAAGTCACCAACAACATCAGAAATGGGGCAAGTTCTTCTGGTGGTGGTGGTGATGTTCCACCCACTGCTCCTCCCACCGCTCCACCTGTCGGTATTCATGTATGGATTGAGAGGTTCAACAAGCTCAAGCCTCTCTCCTTTAAGTCCGCCGCTACTCCTCATGAGGCAGAGGACTGGATTACCCACGTCGAGAAGTTGTTTAGGGTTCTCGGATGCGCTGACGAATTTAAAACTCGTTTGGCCACATTCAAGCTGGAAGGTGACGCTCTTAATTGGTGGACTACTCTTGTTCAAGCAAAAGGAGATGACTATGCTGACACCTGTTCGTGGGCGAACTTCATTGAAGGGTTCTATAAGCAGTATATTCCATTATCGGAGCAGCAGAGATACGAGAGAGATTATGCGACGATTCGTCAAGGGGATCGTGAGTCTTCTGGTGAGTTTATGCAGCGATTCTTGCGCTTGGCCAGCTTTGTTGGGCCGGAAGTTACTGGAGATGCTCCTCGTTAGGCTCGTCATTTCAAGTGGGCGTTGAAGAAGTGGGTACTAGATCGTGTTGTAAACTTTGAGTACGAAGATGTGGCTGCAGTTCAGGATGTTGCGCGTAACATTGAGTTGCTACATGCGGACGAAGGTTCTAATAAACGGGATAGGGAAGGAAATCGTATGAACTCCAAGGAGCAAAGTCGTCTGGACCAAGGATATGAACAGCAAAGGCAGTCTAATAGGAGTTCTGAATCACGAGATCAGGCGGATCGTGGTCATGATCAGAGAGGTCGGGATTCGAAATCAAATTCTAATCAAGATGGTGATCGTCACGGGCGCAGCGACAGTCAAAGGAAGTGGAGGGATCAGTCTTCCAGGGATTACCAACAGAATCGGGTTTCTGGATCGAATACTCAGAAGGGATCAGCTGAGAAACCACCTACTCCAGTTGGTTGTGCTTATTGTGGAAAGTATCATTCGGGAGTTTGTCGTAAGGCTTCGGGTGCTTGCTATGGATGTGGATCCACTGGACATATGGTGAAGGAATGCCCTAAGAATCCGTCGGCACTTGAAAAATATCTTGATCCTCCTCCTCCTGCTCCTCATTCCGGTCGTGTCTTTTCGCTTTCTCGTGACCAGGAAGGCAAGGCGTCTGGTATGTGATTGTTTCGTTTCCGTTCCATTTTTCTTTCCGTTTTCTTGCAAATTTCGAGGACGAAATTTTTTGTTAGAGGGGAAGAAGTTGTAATACCTGAAATCTGAAAACATGCAAAATGACCAAAATACCCCTACAAATTTAAAAATCCATTTAAAAGCTTATAAATCACCAAATAAATCCCAAACCTTCGGGAATGAACTAGATATGAATCCAAATAATTTTTGTGTCTACATTTCAACATTTTAAAAAGTACAAAAATATGAAAGTAATTGTTTTGGCCGGTTTTAAATTAATTCGTGTATTATAAGTATTATTAATATAAAATAAATTATATAAATACAAGATAAATGCAAATAAAATTAGGAAAAGATCATAATCAGTATTTGACCTTAATTAGGCTTGCTTGGGCCGAAAATATTGAATCTTTATCCCTTGTACACGTTTTATAAATTATGTGTATATAAATACACATTAGCGAAACCCTAAACCTTTGCAAAAATCGTGTACCCTCAAATCGACCAAGAAGAATTCGTGGCTTATTTTTCCAGAGTCCTACCTAACCTAAAGAAGCTTAGAAAATTGTTTGGAGGTCGTGAGATCCCTTGGTTCGATCGCTAGTCTTTTCTTTTGTCGATACGTATAAACCGAGAGGTATAAATTCTAATTATCCCTTCTACACGTTCAATCTTGTATCTAGTATTTTTCTTATGTTAGTATGATCATATAAGACCTAAATAAAATATATAACTCGAATCATGCAAGCTATATAAGTCGTACGAATTTTTGAAAGCTAAAACGTAAGTAAAATACAATACGCATAATACGATCGATCCAGGGCTGGTAATTATTTATTTTAGATGCTATACGACTAATATGGTCTGGGAAAAATAGTAGTTCGATTTGTAGAAGCTTAGATGGATCGTAGCAAATTATTTTGTAATCGGGTATTATGGGTCGATTAGTAGAAAATTAAAAAGGAACCCTAGAACCGATTAGGGTTAGGGTTTGGTATATTGATTCTGGTCATTTAATGCAAACTAATGATTAGGTAATGAGTGGTTGATGATTAGGTAAGCTAGGGTTTCGATTTGCTTATTAAAAGTAAAATACGATCGGTTAAATAAATAAGAAGGACTTGTTTTGCCAACTTTGAAACTTAAAGGTTATTTTTAGAATGTTAATTAGATCGGTATAAAGGTATAAAAATTATAAGATGAGGTCCTTAAGTGTAAAATATACAAGAACATGATTTATTGGCTTAATTATAATTCGATTTGAAAATAAATAAATTAAAGGGACTAAATATGTAAATATGTGAAACATGAAGGTGTAACTCGTATCAACTGATAATGTGGGGATATATTCTGTAATTATAAGGTCTTGTAATGTAATTATGATATTAGTAAAAGTTAGATTGTAAATTATGTAACTATAAGGTTTAATTGGTAACTTTAATAACTAAAGGGTGTAAAGAGTAAATATGGGAACTGTCATAAGTAACCCTGAACTATCTTAACTTACTAAAAGAAACCCTAATTCCATAATTAATGACTTAACAAGAATTGATACTTAAAAGCTGTCTTAAAATGTGAAACTTACTTGAAACGGAAAAGATAACTAAGAATACTTTGTAATTCTCTTCTACTCCTCTAGGTGTGAAGAAGGAGTAACTTGATCTCTTTCAGCCTTTTTGTCTTTGTTCTTGCTTTCTAATAAGGTACGGATATTCTGCCCTTCTTGTAAGGTGCCTTCGTTCTCTTGATCTATTGTTTTGAATCGTTTAGGATTCCCCAAACCATTGCTATGTACCCTTGTTTTGTAAACCTCTGTCTTGAACCTTTGCCTTGATCTTTGTCTTAAACCCCTATGAACCTTGATATGAACCTTGCCATAAAATCTCGACTTGAACCCTAATATGCTTCATATTGTAATTGGATGAGAAAACATTTTCATAAATATCTAAAAATGTTTTAAGAAAACCATTTTTAAAACTAGCTTATTGAAAACTATTTTAAAGACTATTTTTATGAAAACCATTTTAAAAGATTGTTTTCAAATGAACTTTTAGATTAAACCTTGCTAATAAACATTTGTTAAGATCTAATCGTCTTGATCATGTAAATTGAACCCACGGATATGTAACTTGAAACTTGAACTTGACTTGTACACTTGACCTTGACCTAAACCCCAGTTTGAGACTACGAGCCATACTAGGCATGAGGGTTTCATGTCCTTGTCATTGTTGCACAAATGACTTGACTTTTGGATAGGGAAGTGATTACCTATCCCGTCCCTGCCATGACTTGATAATTGAATTGTACACGTAGATGAAGACATTGTGGCAGCCTACAGGGGCGCATGGATGCATCCTAGATTTGGATTTGGATTTGTACTTGACTTGACTTGATTACTTGTATTGTTAGTGACATGATGGGTGTGTGCGATACACGTCATTCACTCTTGGGAGCTCATGACTCCAACCCTTGGAGGTATCCCCTCATATTATACTTGTCATACCGAGGTCACCCCTCCGTATACATGTATACTTGTTTACTTGAATGATTGATATGATCTGGGCTCGTAGAGGATGGCTGTATCCGTTTATTTTCTGTTTTACCTTACCTTTCTGTTTACCTTGATAACCTTTACTACATTTACATTTCGTAAACCTTTATTACTGCTTGTTATCGTTATATCTGTTCACTGAGCTCTCGTAGCTCAGCCGCATTTTCTTTTCCTGCGGCAGGTATTTAAGCTAGGAAGCTGGGTTTTGCTTTGGGATGAGAGCAACTTTGAGTGAAGCATGGACCTTAGTATCTTAG
The DNA here is from genome assembly GCA_021014915.2 of Artemisia tridentata subsp. tridentata. Taxonomy (NCBI): domain Eukaryota; kingdom Viridiplantae; phylum Streptophyta; class Magnoliopsida; order Asterales; family Asteraceae; genus Artemisia; species Artemisia tridentata. The sequence goes on from CP139506.1 coordinate 260,805,125, forward strand.
TTCTACCATTTAAATCTTAGACTTGTTATGCCTGTTTGGCTCTTGAATTGTTAAGTATTTTATTTATTGTCTTGTTGAACTGGATATAAGTCTTGTTGACTTGTTATCTTTTGGTTTAATGTTAAGACTTCCGCTGTTTTAATATTCACTTGTTCTGATATGAAGCCATGTTACGTGACACTTCTACCCTTCTCGGGTCGGGGTGTTACATGGTATCCCGAGGTCACCCCTCCGGATACATGGCTACTATGGTTACTTGATATTACTTGACTTGACTTGACTTGACTTGATTTGGGCTCATGGTGGATTACTGTTTCCTTTACCTTATACTATTTTCCTTATTCCGTAACTCATATTATACTTTGCATTGTTTCCTCTACTCCATTATCTTTATTTCTGCTTGTTACCTTTATATATGTTCACTGGGCTTTTTAAGCTCAGCCGCATTTCTTTTCCTGCGGCAGGTTTTAGTAGGAAGGTGTGTTATGAGTGGAGAATACTTTTGGGCTTAGAAGGCTTTACCTTGATAGCTATTCTGGACTAGAGATGACTAGAAGGATTACATTTTCAGACTTAGTATTTTATTGTTGTTCCTTTGTAACCTTGTATTTCAGTTTTTCCTTTGTAACCCTTGAGATTCTTTTGTATTACTTATGTTGTACGCTTGTATTTGCTTTGATATGTCACCATAATGTGGCACTTCTACCCTTGTCGGGTTGGGGTGTTACAATTATGGTATCAGAGCCCAGGCTGCGACTTATAGTACATTAAACCTTGACCTGTGAAGTTTGGACCCTTAAGTTTCAACTGTAGGCGCTCATAAGACAACCTTGAGAATTTGTTCTAAGATCTCCCCATAGGAACCTAAGTTATTACCGGTGAGGAATGGGTAGACTAGGACATCTATGTAAGTAGCATTGCTTCCGCATCACTCTGATTCGTGCTTCTGCCTTTAGTTATGCCTTATGAGAACTTCTATTTCTGGGGTTAGAAAGTTTTGCAACCTAAGTTCAGTAACCAAGTAAGTTTGGAATACCTCGAGAACTACATTGATACCTGATACGCGACAAGCAGGCAACACAAATTAACCAAGGTTAATGGTCAATAAGGTCAAACTACTCGTTCATAATCTCCGGTGAAGTATAGTGTTCTCCCCGGGTCGTTAAGTCCCGACGAGGTGTGAATGGTAAATCGGTTCAAGTTCGTGATCGAGTGAGTGAATAGTCACAAGATATTTTGGTTTTTAACTAATTTAAACAAATTTAAACTAAAAACAACTCAAATAAACAAATAAGGAAAGCACGTAAAGCCAAATTAACCTAAAACGTAATTAAACTAAAAACGCGACGCGCAAAATTTAAAAACGTAACTAAAAAGAGAAATTACTAAATTTAAATTAAGAGTTTGAATTTAGAAATTAAAAACTATTTGAAAAGTTGTAAAAATGTTAAACGTAACTTGAAATTTTGAAAAACGTAAAAGAAAATGAAAACGGGCCGTTACCGGGCTCGGTAATGGCTTTAAAAGTGAATTTTGAAATCTAAAAGGGCTACGAATATGAAAATAATTTTCCTAGGTCCTAAAAGTAAAAAGAAAATTTTGAAAAAAAGAATTTTGATTTTTTGACTTATAAATAATTTATTAAGAATTAAAAACTATTTAAACTAAATTAAATCATTAAAAATAGCAAAACTGTTCAAATAAATCCTAACTTTTTTCTATAAATACCTTAACTAACTACTGTCCTATGAAAAATAAAAGGAGGGGGGGGGCACAGTCCTAAATAAGCAGAAAATAAGCTTAAATAAGCTGATAAGCAAAATAGACCAAAGAAGGTTTAAAAGAATTGATTATGCAAACTATAATGAAAAAGACCCAAGGGCATGATGGACGTGTGGTGTTGTGTGTTGTGTCTGTGAGCTAGAGGTCAGGGGTTCGACCCCTGACTTTTACTTTTTGAAAATTATTTTTTTTTCAAATTTTTTTAATCAAACTTATTAAACACATGTAGATGAACATTTTTCAAAACTATCAACTTTTCTGAAAAGCTCTAAATAAGCAGATAAATGGGGCAATAAGAAGCAGCTTGGGTAAAAGCTTATAAGATTAGAATTTGACAACTAAAAAGCAACAAATAAGCTATAAAAAGCTACACTAGGGGAGATTAAGCATAAGGCAAACTAAGGATAACTTAATAAGCTAAATAGAAGCTAAATAAGCAGTAAAAAAGGGAGGCATAAGCAGTTTTAACTATAAGCTAAAAATGGAACCTCAATAAGCTAAAAGCTCCAATAAGCTATTCTAAGGGGCACATAAGCTCAGGCTGACTAAGGGAAATCCTAATAAGCTAAAGGGAACCAAATAAGCAGATTAGAAGACCTAATAAGCACTAATCTACCTAATTCTAATCCTAGGCTGCTGAGGTGAATCAGCTTAAGGGCTTGAGTTTAAGGGCCTAATAAGCTATCAGAAAAAATTATAAAAAATCTATAAAAAATATAATCTTAAAGATAAGCTACCAAATAAGCAGAGTGCCAATTTTCAGACCTAAATGACAAGTAATGAACAAATTAAAAATGCACAAATGAAGGCTGCTGGGCTATAAGGGGTCTGTTGCAGCAGTTTGTGGTTATGGGTCAAATTTGGATTATTTGACCAAGAAAAGTCAAGGACCAGATGTTTAAAGTATGCACTATCCAAATGGGAACTAATATGAAGCAATTAAAACATTATAAGAGCAAAATTTGAGAATTTATCCTACTAACTAAAAAAAACAGTTGAAATACAAATAACTTGAAAAAAACTCTAAAATGCTTTTGAATAACCTAAAATTGATTAAATGAAGTTTAAAATGCCTAATGATAGCTAGATGACACTGATTGAATGAAATAAAAGTGGTTTAAACAAGTTTGTTCTATGTAAATCACCTTGTGCCAAACACCCCTTTACATGGGTGTTACTTGGTTTTTTCAAACAAAAATGCAAGTTTTGGACTAAGTTTTGACAGTGAATGCTAAAAATAAGTTTACTAAATTCTAAATAAGCATAAGTGACTGGAAAATAAGCAATTGAAAGAAGCAGTTGAACTGCTTATTGCTACAGTAATAAAAGAAAATATATATTTTTTTTAGATTGAAACTGAAATGTAAAGGAGAATGTGGAAAACTAAATAATGCTAAACAACTTTCATTAATTAAAAATCAGATTACAAGAAAACTTTAAAATTTAAAAAAAACTAAAAAAAAAACTTAAAACCCTACTGCCTTTTGAAAGGCTGCAATGGCATTCTATTTATACTAGTAGAATTAGGGTTTCTTCTTTCTTGTCCTGTTGCACTTGTGTTTGTTATGTGAGAGAGTTGAGCCTTTGTATCCCATTTGTGCTTCTTTGAATCATTCACAGCCATTAGATACAACTTGGAGCCAAAGGGTAGATTTTAGGCCGTTTGATCAATTGGAGCCCAAGGATTGATGACATGGAGGGAGGGACCTTGGGGTAGCATGTGAAGAAGTCTTGTCTTGGAGCTGGGGTGTGAGTTGGAAGGGATAGTGACAGGGGAGGGAAGGTTTTGGCGCCAATGGTTGAATTAGGGGATGAGGTTGACTTTTGTTGACCCGTCTTTTATAATAAACGGGGTGGGTTTGTTTTTGGGTCTATGTTTTGGGTTTAAGGTTGGATTGTGGTGGTGATGGGCTGAGTAAATAAAAGGGTATAGTGGGTGAATATTGTAACCGGGTTATAGGATTAGTATAAGTATTGTTTTAGGTTTAGTAAAAATCTGAATTTTTTTTTTTTTTTTACTTAAAAATAATAGTAATCATAATAATAATAATAATAATAATAATAATAATAATAATAATAATAATAATAATAATAATAATAATAATAATAATAATAATAATAATAATAATAATAATAATTGTAAACTTAATAAAAAGTTTTTAACAAAAATACTAATTAGTTTTAATAAAAAAGTTTTTACAAAATGTTTTTGTGATTTTATTTTTGAAAAAGTTTTTGAAAATGAAAAAGGTTTTTGAGTTTTTTTTTTGAAATTGATTTTGAATTTATGTTTCGGGGTTTAGGGGTAATTTGGGAATTTTGGGTTAAGGTTAAAGGGTAAAATGGTCATTTGGTCTTGGTTGAGGGTAAATTGGGTAATTATGGGTTGTGGTTTGGTTTTCCAAGCTCACCCCCATGTTAGTTCCCGAGATTGACTTTGATGTTGACTTTTGTCTTTTTCTTCAATTAAAGCTTCAAAACGTGTCGAGTCGATCCGGTAATGCTCCATTTGGCTCCGTTTCCCATCCAAGCTTCATTTTGCTCACTTTTGCCTTGTTTTCAATCCTTTTGTACCTGAAATACACAAAAACACATTCCAAGGATATTTGCAATATTATATGGTCATTTTGGGTGTTTTTGGTCATTTTTGTGGGTTAAATGAAGTAAAAGATATGTGTAATTAGACACATATCAAATCCCCCACACTAAGCAATTGCTAGTCCCTAGCAATCCGATCATATAAAGTAATGAAAGGATCACAAGATTTATTATGTTACCAAGTATACCCCGTTTTGAATTCTTATTCCATTCAACTAATTAAACGATAACAAACGTAAATAACATGCTTGATATTCAAAAGAGGGCCTCACGGAACGGGAATCACACAAAATGGGTGACTCCGAGGAATTGTAATCGTCATCCTCTTTTTATACTTCCCAAACTAAGTCTAAAACCCTTGTGCAAACGTTTTTGTAAAATGCTAACACTACTTATAATAGTAAGCTATGTAAGTCGAGACTTAACTTTTCACTCCCACAATTATTTAAGTACTTAGGTGAGTGTGCTTGTTTTCAAAATTTTGATCGCGAAAATCGACACTTATTAGGGTTGTTATTTATTTAAGTCAATATCAATTCACCGGAAACCACGAAATCTAAGGATCGAAAGGGCCTTTTCCATGTAGCGGCTTTCTTCTCGGCACATCCCAAACCAGATGGTTTTAGGTGACCGGGTTTTTGACACCTCACGGAGAATAGTACCGGAATCAGCGGGAATTCGATTCCAAAGATTTACGAAGCTACCGCTAAGTTAATACTAAGCTTAAATTGATATCAACCGACGATGATTTAGAAATTAGAGATTCAAAGGTGAGATCACTCCATGTAGCGACTTTCTTCTCAGCTTGTCCTTAGTAATCTTAGGAGGCTAGGTTTTCACCCTCGAGAATAGTATCGGAGCTCACGGGATCTTTGAAATAAAAAATTTCCCAAATTACCGTCTAACCTTTAGACAATTTTGACGAATACTAGTTCAACTTCCGATTTAAATTTAAGAAAAAGCAAGTTTCGCACATTTATTCATAAGCAACATAAACATCATAAACATTTTTTTTTTCAATTTTTCAATTTTTCAACTTTTTTTTCAACTTTTTTTTTTTTTTTTTTTTTTTTTTTTTTTTTTTTTTTTTTTCATTCATTTTGCCTTGCTAACGGAGCTTCACGGGGAAATTCCAAGACCTTACATCTTTTGGAGATAAGGATCCAATGACCGATCTCGAACCGCAGCTTATTTATACTTAAAACTTTAACTTTTGCAACTTTCAAGCAACGTCTCACTTTCATTTTGCATTCTTATTACGTTTTTAAGAAAATATGCTTGTTCCAAAATTTAAATAAAAATTTGAACTGGTACTCTATATCAAAATGGTATAAAAATTTATTTTTGCTTAACAAAACGGTTTTTAACGTTCAAAGGTTTGAAAATAAGCACTTATTTAGTCAAATTAGGAGCTACTGGGAGGAAAAGCCATAGATTACTTATATAAGCTATAAAGAAAACCAACTATTCCACGCTTAGCATTTTCATTTGCACAATTCATAAAAACTTAGCTTAAACGTTAAGGGTAGCAGCTAGATCAACACTCTAGCAGAGTCGGGATTCCCCTTGTTCTAGCCTAATCAAGTCTAAACTTTCATAAATGCCGAGGCATTAATGTATACCAATTTATTATTACATGTGCAAAACACTTCTTTTTCTTGCAAATTTTGACGTAAATACGGTAAAAATTTTAAAATTTATGTCAAAAACGGGGGTACTGGGGACTAGGAGGTACAACATGTGAAAATTTTAAAATTTGGGCCAAATTCGCAAGAATTCCCCCCCACACTTAGAATTGAATATTGCCCTCAATATTCAAAGTACCGGCCATAGCCGAAACTTTTGAACGGAAAAAGGTAATACTACCATCCAAGTGTGGAAAAGGAAATCTTGTTCACACGAAGGATTAATAGGATATCCCTGGATTAGCAAAAAGAAAATATCGGATATTGGGCGGTTGGATAGAAAACAAGCGCGTCAATCATCACGATCTACGGGAATCCTGAAAACAAAGGCAAATAACACACAAGAAGGCAAACAAGTAGAGGAAACTCCCCCACACTTAGTTGTTAGAAAATAGAAAGAAGATAGAATGATAAGCATGGGTTGCCACCCACGAAGCGCTTTTGGTTTTGTTGACCGAGTCACTAGCTTGACTCGTCCCCGAATTCATTTAATCTTGGGGGAGCAAGATGTGGAAAGACAAAATCTCCATCGGACTTTCTCTCATGATGTTTGGATAAACATTGAAGCGCGTGAAAGTTCCACTCCGATGAGATACCCCGGTTTCTAAGAATTAGAAACCATAAGCGGTGATGCCGGGGTCAAAGATGGTATCTTCACTCACAAAGGAGTGACGGAGAAGAGAAGTCACATTATATGTGATATAAGGAAGAAAGATCTTGATAACAATCATGATAAGATCTCCATCCTCAAAATCAAGCTTAGTTTCCTTAATTGGAATTTCAACATTTAAGCTCTTTTGGTTTAAAAACACCTCGGGAGGGAGGGTCGGGATGATGTAATCATCAAGCAAATTCTTATGATCAAGATTACCTCCCCCCGGGTCAAGATCTATTTTGAGATCAAAGCAGAAATGATCATACTCTGGTTGAGATATGATATGAGAAAGTTCACCGGAGAACTTCTCGTGATAAAGATCATTCTTTTCCAAGATGAACGATTCAAATTCGGGAAGAGATATAAGAGCATGAGAAGTGGTACTGCCACTACTCGTCTCTTCCAAAAGATCAATATCAAAGCAAAAAGAATCATAAGTCGAGAGAGAAAGATCGGGATGAGAAGTGGGACTGCCACTATTCTTCTCTGATAAAGGGATATCTCCCCCCGGATCATACTCGGCATCATCAATTTCTGTTGAGATTGAATCACTTTTAAGAAAAACCTCAATTTCTTCCAAAGTGAAATCACTTCCCTCAACCGGTGTGAGAGAAGGGGAAGAGTCGGAAATGATTGGTTCAGAAGTTGGAGTGGGATTGCCACTCGAAGAATTAACCGGGAAAGAGTCACTATCCTCAACGGGGATAGGAGATGAAACTGGTTTATCATTCAATGCCTCGATCTTAGAAATGAGAAGATTGATATCCAATAATTTTTCACGAAGTGCATCATCCTTGACTTGAAGAATATCAATGTCATTCTCTCCATCTTCTCGATCAAACTCCTCTACATAATCGATGTCTCCACAAGATAACGAATCGTCGTCACACGAAGTACAATCATCGGAGAACATCTCAACATGATTATTTGAAATGTCAAGAGGAGGCAAAACACACGTATTATCAGAAATACCATTGGACTCACTTTGGATTGGGACAAGGTCCTCAACACTAGACTTTATGAATTCGTCCGATTCCTTTTCATGAATAGTGCTAAGATGCTCGTCCCCCATTATGAGAGAGTCCTCTAGGTTCATAGTCGGTAAGACGGGTGTGATTGCAGCTGACGAATTCTTATAATATTCTCTCATTTGAATAGAATCCTCATCATCATCGTCATTGTGAACGAAAGTCTTGCAAAAGTGGGTACTCACATTAGCTGCTTGCTCTTCGGCTAGTAACTCTCCAAATGATTTTTCATTGCGAAATTGGGAACTTACTACCGGTTTGTTTTGTGCCGGGCGAACTTTCGATTTGTTTTCGATAATTGTCAAGACGTCCTTCGGAGATCGATAAAAGATATTGCCACCGGCAGCCGTGTTAAGCGAATCTTGATCGTTTTGCATTAAAGCATTATAGAATATGTAACACCCCAACCCGATAAGGGTAGAGATATAACGTTATGGCGTCAAATCAAAGCATACATAATACAGCGGAAGCCTTAAATAAATCATTAAATAAAGTCAAGTCAACACAACTTGAATTAAATACATAAGTTCAAAAGATAATAAATAATCCAAAGGAATCCATAACGAAACAAATCCAATAACGAAAGTCATAATAATGGTGGTAAACTAGGGTAGGACATCATCTAATGCTCTATCTCTCATCCCGATAGCAAATCCCAGATCCTAGCTTAGATACCTGCCGCAGGAAAAGAAAATGCGGCTGAGCTTAAAAAGCTCAGTGAACAGATACATAAACAAAGCAAAGATAACGAAGTACGAATCATGGCAAGGTTCAATGATAACGAAACAGATATAATATATGGTGCAATGGGAAAATATCATAAGGTACAATCAATAAAAGAGAAAGAATAATATAGGATAGTAATCCACCACGAGCCCAGAAATATATCAGATCATATCATATAAAGTAACCATAGAGGGGATGCCTCTCAGATAATATGAGGGGTGACCTCATGTATCAAAATAGTGGAGTGATCAGCTCCCAGATATATGTGAAAGGCATGTATTGCACACAGTACCAGTCACCAGAACAGAAATCATATCACATATAGTTAAATCCACAAAACAGAACAGATCTAGGATGCATCCATACGCCCCCGCAGACAAATAGTGGCCGAAATAATATAATGCGCATATCAGATAACAGATAAGGGGACGGTGTAACCAAATCACTAGGGCTACACACTAGTCATGTCAGCGGTGCATCACAGACACGGCCATGTTACCTTCATGGCTAGGGTCACAAATTTTGGCTCGGGTATCAAACTAAGAGTAGGTCAAACAGAAATACATATCAGAGGGTTCATATCATAAGGTCCAGAAACAGAAAGTCCAAATCAGAAAGTCCAGATATATCAAAGGTTCAGATAACAAAAGGTTCAAATAGCAGAAAAGTTCAGAAAAGGGATTCATAGCAATGGCATAGGGAATCCTAATCAGAATGATAATGACAAGAGAAAAGAAATATCATGAGAAACCTTTACTGAAAAGGTCAGAATATCTGTACCTTATTCAAATGCAAGCACAAAAGAACAAAAGCAGAAAGCACTGAGAAAGATCAGGACCTCTTTCTATCCACACCTAGAGAAAGTAGAAGACAGAATTACTAAGGGGTTCAAGTTCAGATTTCCATCTTTAATTATCTTATCATTTTAAGAACTTTCCAGAATTACTCTTTTACCCTTCTAGTTTCATAATTTACGATTTGCACCCCTTTAATTAATTAATTTACATATTAAACCTTATAATTATATAATTTACACTTTAACCCTTATCATGTTTACATTACACATCAAGCCCTTTTATTTCATCAATTTACAGAAAATAACCTTTAATATTAATGTGTTACAACAGCCCCTTCAAGTTTCGGTATTTTGCACATTTGGTCCTTTTACTTATTTAAAATTCAATTCGATTTACATAATTTGCCATAATTACATATTAAGCCCTTAAATACTCAAATTCACACATTTCACCCTTTATATTATTATTTACTTCGTGACCCTTCCATTTTCCAGAAATTTCACATTTAGTCCCTCAATTTAATTTAATTACAAATCGTACCCTTTAATTACCATTAATTCATTATATTGCAATATTTACACTTAGGACCCCAAAGTTATATTTTTCCCACATTCCTACAGATGTATATGATCTTACAAAAATATCCCAGAAGTTTCAAAGTTGGCAAAACAGGTCCTTATACTTTTTCTTTCAAATCGGTAACACTTTTTATAAACAATTACCAACCCTAATTTTCACCAATCATTGGACCATCATTAATTCATCATTAAAATACTTTAAATGATCAGACATTCATCCCAGAAACCAAACCCTAGAGGTCACGATTTTCATTATATTTGTTTTCTTAATTTTTCTAAAATCCGGTTTTATCAATAATTAACCACGTTAATTTTAGGCTTCTAAAAATCAAAACCATATTTTCCCCAGATCATATGACTCATAAGTAACCCACGAAAAATAAAGAACAAGCCCAGAAAATTCGTTTAACATATATTGCATATTTACGTATGTTTTAGACATCAAAATTAACACGACTTGATTTAGGCTACTATAATTCGATCTATCATTTTTCCCAGGTCTATTACATCATATGAGGTCTAAATAAAATAGCTATCATGTCCAGAAATTCGGATTTCTTATATTTGTGATTTACGTGTTCTATAGCCATTATATTATCATACGCATAGAATTAGCATGCATGGATCGATTTACACATTTTATATGAGTTATATAACATCTAAATATCACTTGAAAAATGCCATATTAATTTTAACACGTTTGGTTTAGTCGCAAGAATTATTACCTTGATTTAGAGCAAATCGACAAGAAAACAAGAACAAGAACAAACCAAGGAGAAAACGCAGCAACTCTTATTTTTCCTAGCTTCCTTGTACCTCCAAGAACACCAGAAAATTACTTATACACGTCCAGAAATTGTGTAGATGGCCTTGTCGAATTTCTTGTGGCGCTAGGGTTTTTAAGGTTATGTTATGCGATTAGGTTTTGGGAGAAAAATAGAAGATTTATTTATATCTTTATAAAACCGACTTGGGGGGGGGGGGGGGCTGAATCAGTATTTTCGGCCCATAGGATCAATATAATTATTTGGTTGATTTTCTTATCCTTTCCTTAATTTATTTTATTTATTATTTAGTTAAAAAGAATTAAAACATTATATTTATTTAATTGTATAATTTTCGGAATATATATATAAATGTGTATGATTATTTTTGAACTTTTAAAATGATGCCACATTGTCTCAGAAATTTATTTGTTTCAGATATAGTTCGATTTCAGGAGTTTTGGAATTGTTTCGGAATTTTATAAGTTATACAAGCTTTTATTAGATTTTTAAATTACGAGGGCATTTTGGTCTTTTAACATGTTTTAGATTTTCGGGTTTTACAACTCTTCCCCTCTAAAAAAAAAATTTCGTCCTCGAAATTGCAAAGAATCAGAAACGAAACAGAACGGGAAACAAAACAAAGGCATACCAGATCAGAACACGAAATGTGGATAAACTAAAATAGCTTCGGTTATGAGTTCATAGATGCAGAGATGAGGATACGATTAGCTAATGATGTTGGTTTCAGATTTAGCTTCTTGGCAACGGATAAGATATGACGAAATGATGCAAAGACAAAACGATCACAAATGAAAAGAAAACCGGTAATGGTACCTGATGAGTCTGCCGCATGATCACGAGTATGAGTATAAACCCGACCTACAGTGGGTGCTGGCCTAGCCGCCTCCGTCGGTACAGTAAAGTTCTTCTTGGGACAATCTTTAATCCGATGATGAGTAGAGCCGCATGAGAAACAACCACTAGTAACCTTAAAGCAAGGACCCGGATGAGCCTTTCCGCAAGTAGTACAAAGTGGAGGAGGAGGTAAGATCTCCGTAGTCCTTCTCCGACCCGAAGAGCGTGAAGAACGATCCTGATAAGAATCCCGAGTCGACTGATCCTTATAATGACGCCGGTCGCTGCTGCCATGATCCTGACGGTCATTCCCACCCCTACTAGAAATCCGCTGATCCTGACTCCTGAACTCTTGACGCCCCCGATTAGAATCCCGGTCCTGACGACCCCTCTGCTCATATCTCTGGTCCTGGCGACCCTGCTCCCTGTAGCTCACACGATTACCATCCCTGTCTCTCTTATTCGAACCCTCATCAGCATGTAACATCTCAATGTTGCGAGCATCGTTCGCAACTGCAGCAACATCTTCATATTCAGTGTTCACTATGCGGTCCAACACCCATCTCCTTAGCGCCCACTTAAAATGATTAGCCTGACGGTAAGCATCTCCCGTAACATCGGGCCCCACGAAACTAGCCAGCCTCATAAACCGCTGCATAAATTCCCCAGATGATTCCCGATCCATCTGACGAATATTCCCATACTCCCGCTCATATCGCTGCTGCTCAGCCAACGGAATATACTGCTTATAGAATATACCACAGAAATCCTCCCAAGAACATGTATCAGCAAAATCTTCACTCTTTGACTGGACATATGCCGTCCACCAACTCAGTGCGTCGCCCTCCAGCTTAAACGTAGCCAAGCGTGTCTTAAATTCATCCCCGCAGCCCAGAACTCTAAACAACTTCTGAACATGAGTGATCCAGTCCTCTGCCTCAGTGGGAGTGGCAGCTGACCGGAAAGAGATAGGCTTGAGTTTGTTGAATCTTTCGATCCACACATGAATGCCAACCGGTGGAGCAGTGGGTGGAGTAAGGGGTGGAGCACCGTCACTACCACCACCACCACCAGAAGAACCCGCACCATTTCTGATGTTGTTGGTGATTTGGGTCACCATGTTTGGAAGAGCATTGGCCAAAGCTTCTGCTATCATAGCCTGGAAGTCAGGAACATCAGCACCAGCACCTGTTCGCGTATTCACCATCTGAACGATTTCGAAAACGATTAGCAAAATAGGAAAGATAAGCACGAAAGGAAAAGAATAAAGCAGAATCCTAATGTCTACCCAAACCTCACCAGTCAAATCTTAAGTCCTAAGGGTCAAATCCTAGGGTCCAATGATCCACAGGCCATGGCTTATGTACTACAGGTTATGACCTGGCTCTGATTACCATTTGTAACACCCCAACCCGATAAGGGTAGAGATATAACGTTATGGCGTCAAATCAAAGCATACATAATACAGCGGAAGCCTTAAATAAATCATTAAATAAAGTCAAGTCAACACAACTTGAATTAAATACATAAGTTCAAAAGATAATAAATAATCCAAAGGAATCCATAACGAAACAAATCCAATAACGAAAGTCATAATAATGGTGGTAAACTAGGGTAGGACATCATCTAATGCTCTATCTCTCATCCCGATAGCAAATCCCAGATCCTAGCTTAGATACCTGCCGCAGGAAAAGAAAATGCGGCTGAGCTTAAAAAGCTCAGTGAACAGATACATAAACAAAGCAAAGATAACGAAGTACGAATCATGGCAAGGTTCAATGATAACGAAACAGATATAATATATGGTGCAATGGGAAAATATCATAAGGTACAATCAATAAAAGAGAAAGAATAATATAGGATAGTAATCCACCACGAGCCCAGAAATATATCAGATCATATCATATAAAGTAACCATAGAGGGGATGCCTCTCAGATAATATGAGGGGTGACCTCATGTATCAAAATAGTGGAGTGATCAGCTCCCAGATATATGTGAAAGGCATGTATTGCACACAGTACCAGTCACCAGAACAGAAATCATATCACATATAGTTAAATCCACAAAACAGAACAGATCTAGGATGCATCCATACGCCCCCGCAGACAAATAGTGGCCGAAATAATATAATGCGCATATCAGATAACAGATAAGGGGACGGTGTAACCAAATCACTAGGGCTACACACTAGTCATGTCAGCGGTGCATCACAGACACGGCCATGTTACCTTCATGGCTAGGGTCACAAATTTTGGCTCGGGTATCAAACTAAGAGTAGGTCAAACAGAAATACATATCAGAGGGTTCATATCATAAGGTCCAGAAACAGAAAGTCCAAATCAGAAAGTCCAGATATATCAAAGGTTCAGATAACAAAAGGTTCAAATAGCAGAAAAGTTCAGAAAAGGGATTCATAGCAATGGCATAGGGAATCCTAATCAGAATGATAATGACAAGAGAAAAGAAATATCATGAGAAACCTTTACTGAAAAGGTCAGAATATCTGTACCTTATTCAAATGCAAGCACAAAAGAACAAAAGCAGAAAGCACTGAGAAAGATCAGGACCTCTTTCTATCCACACCTAGAGAAAGTAGAAGACAGAATTACTAAGGGGTTCAAGTTCAGATTTCCATCTTTAATTATCTTATCATTTTAAGAACTTTCCAGAATTACTCTTTTACCCTTCTAGTTTCATAATTTACGATTTGCACCCCTTTAATTAATTAATTTACATATTAAACCTTATAATTATATAATTTACACTTTAACCCTTATCATGTTTACATTACACATCAAGCCCTTTTATTTCATCAATTTACAGAAAATAACCTTTAATATTAATGTGTTACAACAGCCCCTTCAAGTTTCGGTATTTTGCACATTTGGTCCTTTTACTTATTTAAAATTCAATTCGATTTACATAATTTGCCATAATTACATATTAAGCCCTTAAATACTCAAATTCACACATTTCACCCTTTATATTATTATTTACTTCGTGACCCTTCCATTTTCCAGAAATTTCACATTTAGTCCCTCAATTTAATTTAATTACAAATCGTACCCTTTAATTACCATTAATTCATTATATTGCAATATTTACACTTAGGACCCCAAAGTTATATTTTTCCCACATTCCTACAGATGTATATGATCTTACAAAAATATCCCAGAAGTTTCAAAGTTGGCAAAACAGGTCCTTATACTTTTTCTTTCAAATCGGTAACACTTTTTATAAACAATTACCAACCCTAATTTTCACCAATCATTGGACCATCATTAATTCATCATTAAAATACTTTAAATGATCAGACATTCATCCCAGAAACCAAACCCTAGAGGTCACGATTTTCATTATATTTGTTTTCTTAATTTTTCTAAAATCCGGTTTTATCAATAATTAACCACGTTAATTTTAGGCTTCTAAAAATCAAAACCATATTTTCCCCAGATCATATGACTCATAAGTAACCCACGAAAAATAAAGAACAAGCCCAGAAAATTCGTTTAACATATATTGCATATTTACGTATGTTTTAGACATCAAAATTAACACGACTTGATTTAGGCTACTATAATTCGATCTATCATTTTTCCCAGGTCTATTACATCATATGAGGTCTAAATAAAATAGCTATCATGTCCAGAAATTCGGATTTCATATATTTGTGATTTACGTGTTCTATAGCCATTATATTATCATACGCATAGAATTAGCATGCATGGATCGATTTACACATTTTATATGAGTTATATAACATCTAAATATCACTTGAAAAATGCCATATTAATTTTAACACGTTTGGTTTAGTCGCAAGAATTATTACCTTGATTTAGAGCAAATCGACAAGAAAACAAGAACAAGAACAAACCAAGGAGAAAACGCAGCAACTCTTATTTTTCCTAGCTTCCTTGTACCTCCAAGAACACCAGAAAATTACTTATACACGTCCAGAAATTGTGTAGATGGCCTTGTCGAATTTCTTGGTGGCGCTAGGGTTTTTAAGGTTATGTTATGCGATTAGGTTTTGGGAGAAAAATAGAAGATTTATTTATATCTTTATAAAACCGACTTGGGGGGGGGGGGGGCTGAATCAGTATTTTCGGCCCATAGGATCAATATAATTATTTGGTTGATTTTCTTATCCTTTCCTTAATTTATTTTATTTATTATTTAGTTAAAAAGAATTAAAACATTATATTTATTTAATTGTATAATTTTCGGAATATATATATAAATGTGTATGATTATTTTTGAACTTTTAAAATGATGCCACATTGTCTCAGAAATTTATTTGTTTCAGATATAGTTCGATTTCAGGAGTTTTGGAATTGTTTCGGAATTTTATAAGTTATACAAGCTTTTATTAGATTTTTAAATTACGAGGGCATTTTGGTCTTTTAACATGTTTTAGATTTTCGGGTTTTACAGAATATATCAACTTGTTGCAATTCCGAAAAACCGTGATGTGGGCATTTTCTATTTAAATCTTTGAATCTCTCCCAAGCCTCGGCAAAACTCTCATCAAAACATTGTTGAAAATTTATGATTTCTTTTCTGAGCTCAAATGTTTTAGAATAAGGATAAAATCTATTCAGGAACTTCGATGCAAGATCATCCCAAGTGGTGATGGAATTAGGAGGTTCATAATCAATCCATTTCTCGGCTGCTCCTTTGAGTGAAAACGGAAACAAGATCAAATTCACCACATCTTGAGGTACTTGATTGACTCTGAAAGTTCCAATTATTTGGGAAAATCTTCTAATGTGTGAATAAGGATCGTCATTCTCAAAACCATAGAATGGATCGTTGCTTATGAAATTTATTAGCTCGACTTTCAATTCAAATTCATCCGCTAGAATGGCTGGAACAACGATAGCATTTTCAATACCTACGGTAGGTATTTGTAGCAATTCCAGCATAGTACGCATGTCCGCCATAAGAATTAAACATTAAAGAGGGATAAGAAGATAGAATTAAACGGATAGAGGGTAAGGGATAAAGAATTAAATGGGTTAAGAGGATAAAGAAGAATATTTTTGGGGTTTTTATGACGGAAAAACAAACTAATGATAAAAGAAAAACAAAGTTTAAAACCAATTTTGAAAAATAAAATCTTTTTGGGTTTTTATATTTAGGAAAAACAAAAAGAATATTCACAAAAAAACGAGACGATAACTTCCGGAGAAGGGTCTTCAATCACAAATCTGCAAACTCGAATCGATAAACAGCTTCACTCCTCCCCGGCAGCGGCGCCAAAATTTGATACGCGACAAGCAGGCAACACAAATTAACCAAGGTTAATGGTCAATAAGGTCAAACTACTCGTTCATAATCTCCGGTGAAGTATAGTGTTCTCCCCGGGTCGTTAAGTCCCGACGATGTGTGAATGGTAAATCGGTTCAAGTTCGTGATCGAGTGAGTGAATAGTCACAAGATATTTTGGTTTTTAACTAATTTAAACAAATTTAAACTAAAAACAACTCAAATAAACAAATAAGGAAAGCACGTAAAGCCAAATTAACCTAAAACGTAATTAAACTAAAAACGCGACGCGCAAAATTTAAAAACGTAACTAAAAAGAGAAATTACTAAATTTAAATTAAGAGTTTGAATTTAGAAATTAAAAACTATTTGAAAAGTTGTAAAAATGTTAAACGTAACTTGAAATTTTGAAAAACGTAAAAGAAAATGAAAACGGGCCGTTACCGGGCTCGGTAATGGCTTTAAAAGTGAATTTTGAAATCTAAAAAGGCTACGAATATGAAAATAATTTTCCTAGGTCCTAAAAGTAAAAAGAAAATTTTGAAAAAAAGAATTTTGATTTTTTGACTTATAAATAATTTATTAAGAATTAAAAACTATTTAAACTAAATTAAATCATTAAAAATAGCAAAACTGTTCAAATAAATCCTAACTTTTTTCTATAAATACCTTAACTAACTACTGTCCTATGAAAAATAAAAGGAGGGGGGGGCACAGTCCTAAATAAGCAGAAAATAAGCTTAAATAAGCTGATAAGCAAAATAGACCAAAGAAGGTTTAAAAGAATTGATTATGCAAACTATAATGAAAAAGACCCAAGGGCATGATGGACGTGTGGTGTTGTGTGTTGTGTCTGTGAGCTAGAGGTCAGGGGTTCGACCCCTGACTTTTACTTTTTGAAAATTATTTTTTTTTCAAATTTTTTTAATCAAACTTATTAAACACATGTAGATGAACATTTTTCAAAACTATCAACTTTTCTGAAAAGCTCTAAATAAGCAGATAAATGGGGCAATAAGAAGCAGCTTGGGTAAAAGCTTATAAGATTAGAATTTGACAACTAAAAAGCAACAAATAAGCTATAAAAAGCTACACTAGGGGAGATTAAGCATAAGGCAAACTAAGGATAACTTAATAAGCTAAATAGGAGCTAAATAAGCAGTAAAAAAGGGAGGCATAAGCAGTTTTAACTATAAGCTAAAAATGGAACCTCAATAAGCTAAAAGCTCCAATAAGCTATTCTAAGGGGCACATAAGCTCAGGCTGACTAAGGGAAATCCTAATAAGCTAAAGGGAACCAAATAAGCAGATTAGAAGACCTAATAAGCACTAATCTACCTAATTCTAATCCTAGGCTGCTGAGGTGAATCAGCTTAAGGGCTTGAGTGTAAGGGCCTAATAAGCTATCAGAAAAAATTATAAAAAATCTATAAAAAAATATAATCTTAAAGATAAGCTACCAAATAAGCAGAGTGCCAATTTTCAGACCTAAATGACAAGTAATGAACAAATTAAAAATGCACAAATGAAGGCTGCTGGGCTATAAGGGGTCTGTTGCAGCAGTTTGGTGTTATGGGTCAAATTTGGATTATTTGACCAAGAAAAGTCAAGGACCAGATGTTTAAAGTATGCACTATCCAAATGGGAACTAATATGAAGCAATTAAAACATTATAAGAGCAAAATTTGAGAATTTATCCTACTAACTAAAAAAAACAGTTGAAATACAAATAACTTGAAAAAAACTCTAAATGCTTTTGAATAACCTAAAATTGATTAAATGAAGTTTAAAATACCTAATGATAGCTAGATGACACTGATTGAATGAAATAAAAGTGGTTTAAACAAGTTTGTTCTATGTAAATCACCTTGTGCCAAACACCCCTTTACAGGGGTGTTACTTGGTTTTTTCAAACAAAAATGCAAGTTTTGGACTAAGTTTTGACAGTGAATGCTAAAAATAAGTTTACTAAATTCTAAATAAGCATAAGTGACTGGAAAATAAGCAATTGAAAGAAGCAATTGAACTGCTTATTGCTATAGTAACAAAAGAAAATATATATTTTTTTTAGATTGAAACTGAAATGTAAAGGAGAATGTGGAAAACTAAATAATGCTAAACAACTTTCATTAATTAAAAATCAGATTACAAGAAAACTTTAAAATTTAAAAAAAACTAAAAAAAAAACTTAAAACCCTACTGCCTTTTGAAAGGCTGCAATGGCATTCTATTTATACTAGTAGAATTAGGGTTTCTTCTTTCTTGTCCTGTTGCACTTGTGTTTGTTATGTGAGAGAGTTGAGCCTTTGTATCCCATTTGTGCTTCTTTGAATCATTCACAGCCATTAGATACAACTTGGAGCCAAAGGGTAGATTTTAGGCCGTTTGATCAATTGGAGCCCAAGGATTGATGACATGGAGGGAGGGACCTTGGGGTAGCATGTGAAGAAGTCTTGTCTTGGAGCTGGGGTGTGAGTTGGAAGGGATAGTGACAGGGGAGGGAAGGTTTTGGCGCCAATGGTTGAATTAGGGGATGAGGTTGACTTTTGTTGACCCGTCTTTTATAATAAACGGGGTGGGTTTGTTTTTGGGTCTATGTTTTGGGTTTAAGGTTGGATTGTGGTGGTGATGGGCTGAGTAAATAAAAGGGTATAGTGGGTGAATATTGTAACCGGGTTATAGGATTAGTATAAGTATTGTTTTAGGTTTAGTAAAAATCTGATTTTTTTTTTTTTTTTTTTTTTACTTAAAAATAATAGTAGTCATAATAATAATACTAATAATAATAATAATACTAATAATAATAATAATTGTAAACTTAATAAAAAGTTTTTAACAAAAATACTAATTAGTTTTAATAAAAAAGTTTTTACAAAATGTTTTTGTGATTTTATTTTTGAAAAAGTTTTTGAAAATGAAAAAGGTTTTTGAGTTTTGTGTTTGAAATTGATTTTGAATTTATGTTTCGGGGTTTAGGGGTAATTTGGGAATTTTGGGTTAAGGTTAAAGGGTAAAATGGTCATTTGGTCTTGGTTGAGGGTAAATTGGGTAATTATGGGTTGTGGTTTGGTTTTCCAAGCTCACCCCCATGTCACTTCCCGAGATTGACTTTGGCGTTGACTTTTGTCCTTTTCTAGATTTAAGGCTTCAAAACGTGTCGAGTCGATCCGGTAATGCTCCATTTAGCTCCGATTCCCATCCAAGCTCCATTTTGCTCACTTTTGCCTTGTTTTCAATCCTTTTGTACCTGAAATACACAAAAACACACTCCAAGGATATTTGCAATATTATATGGTCATTGTGGGTGTTTTTGGTCGTTTTTGTGGGTTAAATGAGGTAAAAGATATGTGTAATTAGACACATATCAATACCTTACACCATTCAAGTTTCACTTTGATTCTGAGCCTCACTTTCCGTTTTGCTTGGCAAATAGTTTGATACCTTTCTGACCATTCCTAAGGTCATTCAACCATAATGTGTCTGACACATTCTGTGAAATGTATCATCTGATACTATTTGACTCTGCATAATTCATTGATACTCCTCTGAGAACTCTCGTGATTGTTAACCACAGATATAGGAAGATTTGATTCCCTTCCTACGAATGATGAACCTTACCTGCCAATCAGTTCCTTGGAAGGACATGATGTTAATACTACCTCAGTATGGATTTGCTAACTGAGCATGATGATGCTGACGAATGATATCCCATACATCTCACTTTTGAAAACCATACGATGTTCGTATTACCAATGATACACCCTCTAACTATCGCTTGTGCAGAAGAGTTAAACAAGATTCCCACACCTTGAACTGTTCGCTTTTATGTCTCAGCACCTTTGATGTACCTTGTACTTGTCTCTGATATATGAACTATCCGTATGTTTTGACGACCATATTCGTTCTACAAATCCGTTTACTTTTGATAAGATTGATTTGGTCTACCTCTGAAACTCCGTTCCGATGGCCTCACAAGTTTTGAAAGACTGAAGAAGCGATCACAAGAACTTCTAAGAAGGGCGTTAACTAACCGAGAGTAACCTCCGTGAAGTATTTCAGTCTTATTCGTGAAGGAGAAGGAAGGTGACGTGAAATGTATGAGAAGTTTCTCTAAGATGATTTCTGAAGCTGCTTTTGTACCCATTATAATCATTATGAGCTTGAATGATGCCAATTGTATTGGCTAAATAATCATGTTTCCGCAAGTATTTGGACAAATTGTCATAGTATGATGTTGGGTTGTGTTCAGAGACGAAAGAGGAACATGTAGATCATTTTCGTATTGAGTTTGAATGACCCGTTGATCTGGAAGAGTAGATTTGATTTGCGTTCAAAGATTGTAGCAGACAACACTACCATGAATTCTGTGAAGACAGAGTTTTCTCCCAGAAAGGACCAAGGTTGAAGACCGTTATCGGAATTAGGAACTTTGAAGAAGAGTAGTAGAAGATGTTCGCGACGGGTGTACCGTAGAAGAAGCATATAGTGAGAAGAGAGAAGCTGAGAAGGGGCTCAATTATACCTCCTGCAGCACGTGGAGACTATAGTTCAAGTGTCAAGACAACCAGACCGGAGGAGTCGAGCTATTTAACCTGGAGTCGACCACGGCGATGTTTACCTTAAAACCTGGAGCTGTGCTAGAAGACCTGTCGAAGACACGCAATCTTGCTTCTCTATTCATCTTATTTGTACTAAGATTAATTGATAGCAGAAGCAGGTTTGCGGATGGTGGGATGCACAATGATCATGTCAGAGATTCACGTTACTACACCATAATTTCAAGAAGAGGTGTTGAAGGCTTGAGGGACCAGACTCAAGTTTATAAATTTTGTTCACCGTATGATCAGATGGACAAGCGTAGATAGGCTACTCGAACTTGGAAGAAATTCTGAAATTTTGTAATTAAATGGACAAATTTTCTTTGAAGCATACATTTGTGCTCGAATGAGTTGATTCTATGAAGGATGAAGCTACTGATGACGTAATTCGCTTCTGCGTAACTCATTTAAGTTTTCGTTACCTGATGACAAGATCCTCTGAATGATCTGGATTCTCTGTCAGTAATTCCGTTCTGTTTTCATTATGCGTATGTTGGATGATGGGTTTTTATGAGAATTTTGATGAATTGTGGAAGACCTTATGCTTTTGACAACGTGCTTCATTTGATGCTTACTAGATTCCGTTACGTCATTTGTACGTTCTGTTTCCCTGATTCCGAATCCGTAGTGATGTTTGTTTCGGGCCAATCCGAGGGTGTAGAATGGACTATTAGGTGGTTGTTAGATACTTATTCACGACTTGAGATAAAGTATGACCATCATGATGGTATACTCATATGATGCTGGTATTATGACGGATCGCGAACGTGATAATACTTACATCATATGACGTACCCTCATTCTGATCATAGGATATTTCGAGGAGTGCCTTTGGAAACCTTAGAACTTCTGGCATTTGATTGGTGATTATCTGCGCTTAGTAAGACTTTAGGTTCATTCTACCTATACGTTTAATCTGCCTTCATCGATATAAGACTCGATGCGTTTGGATACTCGGCATACGTTTGTTAACCTCTGTGCTTCTGATAAGAATCTTAGGTTCCGTTGTAGAGCTTTCTGCCGTTTGATGTTATCAAACAATCTGTTTCTGTCTGTATGGATTCGATCTGTTACTATAGAAGAGTACATCTATGTTTTGATATGATTACGTTTCATATTCGCTGAATCTGTTTCATTATGCTCTGCTATGAGTTAAGAGATGATATTTTGAATTTTGAGGAACAAGATCTGCTTGTTTATGAGAATACCTTAGAAAGGTTATATTGAAGATGAGACTATTTGAGAATCTGAAGAGTTAATCACGTTTATCATCCTCATGTATTCTGCAATCCGATCTGTTCTCATCTAATTTACCTACTTAAATTCCACGGACGACATACCCGTCAAATCCTACGATTTCCTTGCATCTTTTCTGAGGGGATATGATTATCATCTGTTACTTTGGCATATTACTCTTTGATTTGGAATTTGTACGATATACCATTTCTGAAGAAACCGAAGCTACCTTTGATCGACAAGATCGAGTCATGAGAAACTAGTCATTACGTTTCCGTTCACTGTCCGTTGTGTTTCCGTTTCGTTTACTTTTCAATTTCGAGGACGAAATTTTCTTTTAGAGAGGAAGAGTTGTAAAACCTAAAATTTTAAAACATGTAAAATTACCAAAATGCCCCTAAACTTTAAAAAAATCAAAATAACACCTAAATAATACCAAATGAACCCTGAAGACTTGGAATTTGGCAACATATGATCTTGGTAATTTATGTATGAATAAAATTTGATATCACATTTGTCCTAAGTCCTTGTCACACGCCTAATAAATTAAATAGTCCATTTTTATTTAATTTTTGTACATAAATAAATATAACATATCCTAAGTATTATATATGGAAGGAAATCAAGTAAATTGATTTGGTCTTATCACCCCCCCCCCCCCCAGCTTGGCCAAATCACCATATAACTAACCAAATCTTTTATTTTTATTATTATTCACCAAATATTCTCTAAAAACCCTAAAACACTAAAAAAATCCATACGGTAAGCAAACAATTTTTGGAGGCTCCTGGTTATTTTTCCTAGACGAGTTTGAAGGCTAGGGAGGTGAGAAAATTTGTGGTTGAGGCTGGTGTGGCTTGGTTAGATTGTTTGGATTTCTTTTGTTCGAATTATTCTAAACCGAGGGCTTGTTTTTGATTCTGCTCATTCCCACGTCAATTCTTCAAAAGGGTAATTTTGTATCATCCTTATAATCCATAATGCACGTATAAAAATTAACCATGCATGATATATTGATTGTTTAGATTAAAAAGAAAATTAAAACCCTAAAAACTATTAAAAACCCTAATCGGCCTAAATAATTTTTGTGTGCTTCAATAGTGTTTTATACATGTTCTATACAGATTATACGACTCTAATAATTCAGTTCCATGATGTTCGAAGCTTAGAAACTTGTTTTGGATTTATTTGGTGATCGAGTGAAAGAAAAGAAAAATAAAAATGTGAATAAAGGGTCGAATGGTTAGGGTTAGGGTTCTTGGCAATTTTTATTACATTAAATGATGTTTAAGGATGTTTTGAATAATTGTGTAATGATTGGAAAGATTAGGGTTAGGGTTTTGTGCATTTATTTTGATACCGAATGGGATTATAAAAATAAAAGGGTGCGTTTTGTAATTAAATAAACATGAGGGTTATTTTTGTAGATTGTATAAGACCAGGGGTGATTCGTATAAAATATAATACAAGGGTGTAATGTGTAAAATTTGTAATTAAAAGGTTTAATTAGTAATTTAAATAATAAAGGGATCAAATTGTATTTTATTTAAACTAAAGGGTTTGTTTTGAAAACTATATAAATATAAGGGTAATTCGTATGAAACAAATATGAGGGGTGAAATGTGTAATTTTGGTTAATTAATGGTTTAATATGTTAATATGAATAATATAAGGGCTAAATTGTAATTTAATAAACTAGAAGGTCTAAATGGTGATTTTGTTAAATTAAAGAATGGAATTTGTAAACACTGGAAACTTGT
This sequence comes from Artemisia tridentata subsp. tridentata, assembly GCA_021014915.2. Classification (NCBI taxonomy): domain Eukaryota; kingdom Viridiplantae; phylum Streptophyta; class Magnoliopsida; order Asterales; family Asteraceae; genus Artemisia; species Artemisia tridentata. The sequence goes on from CP139506.1 coordinate 260,829,459, forward strand.
GGACTAAATTGAATAAAATATGAAACTTGTGATGTTTACATTTTAGACCTTGACCTTTGAGATAATTACTTGTTAAACCCTAAAATATGGAAAGTTAACATAATTAACCCTAATTCCATAATAATGACTTATTTCCAAACTTAACCTAAATTTAATGTGAAATCCTTCTAATTATGGAAACCTGCTATTTTTGGAAACTTACTAAATAAGGAAACTTTCTAAATATAGAAACTTACTAAATTTGGAAACCTGCTAAAAATAGAAAGTTGCAAAATATGGAAACTTGCTAAAAATAGAAGGTTACTAAAAATGGAAAGTTACTTAAAAAGGAAAGATAACCTAAAATCAGCAATCTAAGTTAAATGAACCGTTTGTAATATTTGGTTTGTCATTCCTTTAGGCTCTGTGAAGAAGGAGTGATCATCTTGTTGACTTTTCTTTCCTTGTCATTTGCATTTGAATAAGGTACAGATATTCTGACCTTCTCACAGGTTTCTCATGAACTCTCTCCTATCTTAACCTTTGACTTGTGAACCTTGCTATGCTTCCTTTGAATTGTGAACCTTGATATGACCCACTTGATGTGAACCTTTGGTATGAACCCTATGCTATCATTCTTTGACTTGAACCTTGTTATGAACCTTGATATGATATACCTGATATGGAAACTTGACTTGAACCACTTGATATGAACCTTGAACTTGAACACTTGATACTTGACTTGACCCTTGACCCACAGTTTGAGACTACGAGCCACCACTTGTATACTAGGCATGGGGGTTCCATTGTCCGTGTCATTGATGCACCGATGGCATGACTCTAGGGTAGGAGAGTGATGACCTATCCCGTCCCTTATTTGACTTGTTACGGAGATGAAGATATTTGGCCGTTTGGGGTGCATGGATGCATCCTAGATTTGTTACTTGTTTCGAGGGATTTATCATGATTATATATATATATATATATATATATATATATATATATATATATATATATATATATATACTTGGTGACTGATGGTGTGTGCGATACACGTCTTTCACAGCTTGGGAGTTAGCTACTCCAACCCTTGAGGCATCCCCTCACATTACACTTGGTATCCCAAGGTCACCCCTCCGGATACATGGCTACTATGGTTACTTGATATTACTTGACTTGACTTGAATTGATTTGGGCTCGTGGTGGATTACTGTTTCCTTTACCTTATACTATTTTCCTTATTCCCTAACTCATATTATACTTTGCATTGTTTTCTCCACTCCATTATCTTTATTTCTGCTTGTTACCTTTATATCTGTTCACTGGTCTTTTTAAGCTCAGCCACATTTCTTTTCCTGTGGCAGGTTTTAGTAGGAAGCTGTGTTATAAGTGGAGAATACTTTTGGGCTTAGAAGGCTTTACCTTGATAGCTATTCTGGACTAGAGATGACTAGAAGGATTACATTTTCAGACTTAGTATTTTATTGTTCCTTTGTAACCTTGTATTTCAGTTTTTCCTTTGTAACCCTTGAGATTCTTTTGTATTACTTATGTTGTACGCTTGTATTTGCTTTGATATGTCACCATAATGTGGCACTTCTACCCTTGTCGGGTTGGGGTGTTACAATTTTGTAAGTATTTCTTGGTAGAAATTTGCTTCTTGGTGAATGATTCTTCGTAGAGATTTGCTTAATTATTGGTAGCGATTTGGTTAGTTCTGGTAGAGATTTGCTTGTTTTACTATATTGAGAAAAGAAGACAAATCGCTAGAAAGCGACCTTTTTGTCCATAAGTGTTTAGAGATTTGCTTAGGTAGATATTTGCTCAGGTAGCGATTTGCTCAGGTAGCGATTTGCTCAGGTAGAGATTTGTCTGTCTAGAGATTTGCCTGTCTAGAGATTTGCTCTCCAGAGATTTGCTCTTAGAGATTTGCTCATTAGAGATTTGCTCTCCAGAGATTTGGTCATTAGAGATTTGCTCTTAGAGATTTGCTCATTAGAGATTTGCTCTCCAGAGATTTGCTCATTAGAGATTTGCTATCCAGAGATTTGCTTGTGTAGCGATTTGCCCTCCAGAGATTTGCTTGTTACGGTTTGACTTCTTGTGGTTTGACCAAAGTTGACTTTTTACGTCAAAACTGCAAACGGCCATAACTTTTGAACCGTAATTCCGTTTTCAGCGAAATACATGTCAAAACGACCGGAACAGGCTAAATATTGTGAGGTTTCACAACGAATGAATTTTTCGAGGCCCAAATCACCTCCGGAGTGAAGTTATTGATGTTTTAGGTTTTTAGACCATAATTTCACCATAGCAACTTGCATCAACCGAACCAAATCATACTGCTTATTTATAACTCACTGCTAGTTGATCAAGTTGTTGTGAGGTGACTATACGCTGCGAGTTGAATAGTTCTGTGATTTGAGAATTGTTGCAATTTGAGTTGTTGCAACTTGTCTAATTACAATCTGATGTTGCGAGTTGATTCTTGCAATTTGACTAATTGTGATTTGACTTGGTGTGATTTGACTCGTTGTGACTTGACTTAGATAACTTACTGTACCTTGCAAAGTTTATCATCTCACACTCAATCACTAAAGTACTCAGCATCACTTCACGGTTTCTTCTTGATTTTGTAAAATCCCGCGAAAAAATTTATTTCTCGGTTTAAATCATAGAATTGTAAAATCCCGTGCACGTTCATTTCATAGTTTTGTTGCATCATGTCTACTACTTCGGACTCTGTCAGATCTGAGAGACAACTTCATCAGCCACTTCAACTGCCCAATAATGCAAAGGATAGTTGCATTGAATGTTTTTGATCACTTCATTTACATCTCAAGGTTCTCTTTGAAAACCTGGATACTTGGGAGGGTACAGACGTGCATTTGCAACACTCTTTGGTAAAGATGTTGAGACCTTCACAGTCAAGATGATTCTGTACTTAGATCAACTTCAACAACAACTTGAAAATGGGGGTGTTACAGTTACTTGGTATTCCTTTCCCAGAACATGGTTATGAAGAGTTTGAATTGGAAAAGAAAACTAAAAGAGGATGAAGCTGACACGAAAAAGTTGGTTGACATACGAAAGCTCGTGAAATGTTGTCTTCGAAACTGGCAAAGCAAATGATACTGAATTCGATGACCTGATCAAGGTAACTTAAGATAGTTGTAACTTCCCTCAACCACCTTCGAGTCCGGTTAATCAATCCGGGAAGGAAGGAGTACCCAACCCAATCCGGTTAATCAACCCGGTAATGAAGAGGATAAGGATGAACAAGGGAATGCAATCATGGCAAAGATCATTGAGAATGAAGAAGCAACTGAGCAAGTCACCGACATGGTCAAGAATCTCTTTCATCACGGATTGTTGTTCCTCCCAATGTGCACTTTGTAAATCAACCACAAGAACATAATGGAAAATGTCGGCTAAAACGTCAAAACGACTAAGAATTTGGACATGGAATGTCAATTGATCGCGGAGTTTATTTGGCCTCCCTTAATTGAGATTGAAGTGTGTTTTACGAAGGTGTCTACTTATTTCATCATCGAAACTTCATGTATCGATTGATGACTTGCTTGAACTCTTAAAGTTTATGATTGGGACTTGGATTATCTAGTTATTCCCGATGGAAGGAGTTACATTGTAGTACTCACGGGTTGTGTCACACGCAGATGCGGATGTGGATAGTCTCAAGAGGTGTTGTACTTATTTTGGCTCTTTGTTGAGTGTCTAGGGTACTTAGAGGGTTTCTTCTACATCGTTCTTTAATCAACAACAGTGCAAGCTTAAGTAACGGATTTGGGGAATTCTACTTCAGTTTCAAGTATGGTATATCGGGTTTACTTCTTCAGTGGTCACTTCAAATAGCCTACATAAGGGTTGATTAAGATAGTCATAGAGAGTTTCTGTAGCAGTTGATTCTCACATAATATATTTGAGCCAAGTTTATTCTTTTCACAAGATTTCAAGAAGATGTGCGTAAAATGTGTTGCTGATTCTGAGGTGATTAGCCCAAATGTATATGCCCAAATTAACCAAGATCAATGGTCAATAAGGTCAAACCACTTGTGCATCATATCCGGTGAGTTTAGTGTATCCCCGGGTCGTTAAGTCCCGACGAGGTGTGAAATGGTAAAACGGTTCAGGTTCGTGATCGAGTGATGTGAATAGTGAAGAGATATAATGATATAGAAGACAATGAATAGTAATTCTATACTAGAAAGCATATAATAAAGCATTTAAAACAATAACGTAAAGCATGATTAACTAAAACGCAACTTAATCTAAAAACGAGAAATTATAAAACATAAACTAATAATCAACAATTAAGCATGTAAAATAAGAAAGCTAAACACAAATAAACAATTACGCAAATTAAATTAAAAACGATTAAGTTTATAGATTTTTGATTAATTAAAATGAAAATGATTAAAGCAAAGATAATAATAATAAAACAAGTAGCAAGTAAAAAAATCTAAAGTTAACGATAAAAGATAACAACTAAAAATAACAAACTAAATTATACTAAGCAAGCAAATAAGAAATATATAATAAAAAGATATACTTGTTAAGCAAATTATCAAGATCCTTAAGTGTGGTTTATTATTTCAATTAAGTCCTTTATTGATGAATTAATATCCCTTAAAAATAATTATTTTCTCACAACGTTGGTTTCTTTTGAAAACAATTTTTCACAAAGAGATATCAATATCTAAATTAAAACCCAATTATTTTCACGGCTTTTGCCCGCTCAAACAACCAAAATTTCAATCTAAGTAACTTAAAATTACTAACCAATATATTTTCTAACTTTTATAAAACCACACTTAATTCACGGAATAATCTACTCAACAAGTATATATAAAAAGTCTACTCACTACTCATGACTACTAAGCTAACAATAATAAGCATATTTCTAAACTAACATATATAAACTACTCGCACATAATAAAAAATAAACTACAAGCAATAAATAAAGCAACAATAATACCTAATAAGCTAAACATGGCAATAAATATAAATATAATAAAAATAAAAAGGTAAAAGGATAAGAGATAACCGAATGAGATGGAAAATATAAAGATGGCGAGATGAGACCCGTTCCATAAGCTTCAAAACCCCATCCATAAGCTCCTCTATAACCAACATTAACTTTCAAGTTACCACTAAACTTTCACCAACTAAACCACTGCCCACTATATATATATAAAAAAATAAATAAAAAAAATAAAGATTTGTTGCTGCAGTAAAGTAACTTTGATTACTAAAAAGAAAACTATTGAAAAACTTGATTATGAAAGTTGCTACGAAAATATCTCAAAAACAATAGCAGTTTTCTAAACTAAAAATGCAAATAACGTGATTTTAAAATCAAAACTACCAAAAGTTCATGAATGAAGACGTTGAATTAAAATACTAGTTAAAGGGGAATTAAGAGAATTAAAGTGAATTAAAGCTTTGTTACAAAACAGTCTTTAACAATCTCGTACAAAATAAAAGGTTTACAAAAGATAATTTCTTAATAAATGCTAATGATGTGTTGCTGGTGAAAATAAATGAGTGACGGCTTGGGTGGTGTGTGCAGACATCCACACAAATGTGTGGCCTTATCTTCTCTTTTTTTTTTTACGGTGCCAATCATTTGTATCTCTACTATTATAAGTATATATTAAACCGCGTGCCCACGACGCCGTTTTACATCGGGCTTTTCCCGCCATTTTTCCTGGGCCATTTTTGGCCTGCTCCGTTGATCTGTCTCCTTTGTGTGTGGCCCAGATAATCGAAATAATACAACCCTAGCTGCAACACTTTCTTACGGTTCCAGAAATTTCTCTGTGTGTATGCAACAACAGCGATCGATGTGTGTAACTTTGGGTTTTTTGATTTATACAGGGTTTAGTGGCCGTTTGTCTTCTGATTCATCATTCCGGTGGTGAGAATTGTTGTTAATTAACTGATTGATTGAAAACCCTAATTTTTAGGTTCGCTCCTGCAAGTTTGGGGCTTTTCATTTATATAGGGTTTAGTGGTCGTTTACCTTTAAGCCTTTTGATTTATACGTGGTTTAGTTGCTGGATGGCTGCTGATTGATGCTCTAAAATGATTACTTGAAAACCCTAATTTTTGGGTTTTTGTTGTTGCCTGTGGTTGATTATTGGTTTAGTGTAGATATTGGTGAGCATAGCTTCATTATTGCCTGTGGTTGGTTGTTGGTTTAGTGTAGATAACTTTATTTGTAGCCATTAGTAGGAATATGAAATGGTTATTGCTTATCGATTTGTTCGTTACGCTGGCCTGCATTAAGCTGATGCTAGATTAGCCTTATGCGCACCTTTCATGGCAGGGCATCACGGTAACGTGTTTGCAGCCGGGAGGTGGACTGCTTAGGCAATGATCATAGCTTTGTACTCTTACATTTTTCAACGCGTGTTTTTATAACGGTCCTTGGCGGGGCAACCAATATTGTGGTTGCAGCCATGCCGTGTATTTAGTGTCGATTTTATATGTACATACCTGAGCCTAATATGTAGCTGCTACACTTGCAGCCAACGACGCCGTTTTCCCTTGGGCTTTTCCCGCCATTTTTCTTGGGCCATTTTTAGTCTGCTCCATTGATCCGTCTCTCAACATCCATCTCCTTTGTGTGTGGCCCAGATAATCGAAATTATTGCCTGTTGTTTGGTTTAGTGTACATAACTTTATTTGTAGGCATTAGTAGGAATATGAAATGGTTATTGCTTATCGATTTGTTCGTTACGCTGGCCTGCATTAAGCTGATGCTAGGTTAGCCTTATGCGCGCCTGTCATGGCAGGGCATCACGGTAACGTGTTTGCAGCCGGGAGGTGGACTGCTTAGGCAATGATGAGAGCTTTGTACAGTTACATTTTTCCACGCACGGTCCTTGGCGGGGCAACCAATATTGTGGTTGCAGCCATGCCGTGTATTTGGTCTCGATTTTATATGTACATATATGAGCCTTATATGTAGCTGCTACACTTGCGGCCATATCTGACCCTAATTTCTGGAAACGCAACAAAGTGTTGCAGCTACGATTGTATTATTTCGATTATCTGCTTAGTTGTATGTTTGTCCATTCTTTACCTCAGAATGTATCTTAGTGTACCGAGCATTCGTTTGGATAGTTTTGATAAATGCATAATATTCTGAGGCAATGATAAGTTGCAACGGATCCGGTTAAACGTGAAATTGGCCGTATCTGGTATGGTTGCAGCCAGGTCGGGTGGATCCTCTTTTTCGATCCTTAATCTATCTGGTCCTCAGTTATACATAATATCTATGGCTATTCAAAGACTGACTCTTGGCCAGACCAGTCGAGTTGTGATGACGGTTTTAGTATCTTAACAGCTGCGTGTTTTTATAAATATATTATGTAATACTGGGCTGTGATGATTGGTTGGTATTTTCTGAACAAAATGAAATGGGTAAACCAAGATTCGACCCGTAACTTGGCGGGGGCAATAACCGGACGGCATGTAGTTCTTACTATGCAACCGTGTTTTTTGCAGCCATGGCGGAACTCGGATCTTTTTACCCTGTTCCATTTACAAATCTGAGCCCAATTTTTTTACCTGATATATGGTTTTGTATATATCGGGGAGACCGGCAGAATGTGTGGACCCATTCCCATTTCCGTTCACGGTTAAGATTCGTCTAATTCAGTTTGGCAATCTTTTTGACAGCCTATGCCTATGCCCATTGTTTGGTACATCAGTGTATACAAAGAAATGTGCCATATCGTTAAGGCAATGATGATTATTTTGTACAATCACATTTTTTCGCCGCACGTTCGTTGGCAGGGCAACCAGAATTATGGTTGCAGCCACAAAGTGTATTTAATGCCGATTCTATATGTACATATCTGAGCCTGCTTTAGTAGTATACTTCTCGATTTGTGGAGGTGTTGGGTAAAGGTGATCATTTTTACATTTATTGGCCTTTAGTGCACCCCCCTATTCTGCTAACCCTTTTAGGCATGTACCCGGCCCGCGCAGCTCCAAATAATTATTTGCTCCAATTCACCCGACCCATCCTGCATTTCACTGCTGTGAGGTATCATGTACCTATACCTTTCGCTCCTGTCCGTGTCACGGCTTCTTCTATTTGATGTTGTTGCTGCTGTGTTTAAACGTCTTATAGCATTATCTATAGTAGTGGAACACCTGATAGTGATGTGTTTTAACAGGTTCGATTAGAGTCAACATCGCTCGCACCTTGGCGGGGTAACCTGGTATGGTTGCAGCCAGGTCGGGTGGATCCTCTTTTTCGATCCTTAATCTATCTGGTCCTCAGTTATACATAATATCTATGGCTATTCAAAGACTGACTCTTGGCCAGACCAGTCGAGTTGTGATGACGGTTTTAGTATCTTAACAGCTGCGTGTTTTTATAAATATATTATGTAATACTGGGCTGTGATGATTGGTTGGTATTTTCTGAACAAAATGAAATGGGTAAACCAAGATTCGACCCGTAACTTGGCGGGGCAATAACCGGACGGCATGTAGTTCTTACTATGCAACCGTGTTTTTTGCAGCCATGGCGGAACTCGGATCTTTTTACCCTGTTCCATTTACAAATCTGAGCCCAATTTTTTTACCTGATATATGGTTTTGTATATATCGGGGAGACCGGCAGAATGTGTGGACCCATTCCCATTTCCGTTCACGGTTAAGATTCGTCTAATTCAGTTTGGCAATCTTTTTGACAGCCTATGCCTATGCCCATTGTTTGGTACATCAGTGTATACAAAGAAATGTGCCATATCGTTAAGGCAATGATGATTATTTTGTACAATCACATTTTTTCGCCGCACGTTCGTTGGCAGGGCAACCAGAATTATGGTTGCAGCCACAAAGTGTATTTAATGCCGATTCTATATGTACATATCTGAGCCTGCTTTAGTAGTATACTTCTCGATTTGTGGAGGTGTTGGGTAAAGGTGATCATTTTTACATTTATTGGCCTTTAGTGCACCCCCCTATTCTGCTAACCCTTTTAGGCATGTACCCGGCCCGCGCAGCTCCAAATAATTATTTGCTCCAATTCACCCGACCCATCCTGCATTTCACTGCTGTGAGGTATCATGTACCTATACCTTTCGCTCCTGTCCGTGTCACGGCTTCTTCTATTTGATGTTGTTGCTGCTGTGTTTAAACGTCTTATAGCATTATCTATAGTAGTGGAACACCTGATAGTGATGTGTTTTAACAGGTTCGATTAGAGTCAACATCGCTCGCACCTTGGCGGGGTAACCTGGTATGGTTGCAGCCAGGTCGGGTGGATCCTCTTTTTCGATCCTTAATCTATCTGGTCCTCAGTTATACATAATATCTATGGCTATTCAAAGACTGACTCTTGGCCAGACCAGTCGAGTTGTGATGACGGTTTTAGTATCTTAACAGCTGCGTGTTTTTATAAATATATTATGTAATACTGGGCTGTGATGATTGGTTGGTATTTTCTGAACAAAATGAAATGGGTAAACCAAGATTCGACCCGTAACTTGGCGGGGCAATAACCGGACGGCATGTAGTTCTTACTATGCAACCGTGTTTTTTGCAGCCATGGCGGAACTCGGATCTTTTTACCCTGTTCCATTTACAAATCTGAGCCCAATTTTTTTACCTGATATATGGTTTTGTATATATCGGGGAGACCGGCAGAATGTGTGGACCCATTCCCATTTCCGTTCACGGTTAAGATTCGTCTAATTCAGTTTGGCAATCTTTTTGACAGCCTATGCCTATGCCCATTGTTTGGTACATCAGTGTATACAAAGAAATGTGCCATATCGTTAAGGCAATGATGATTATTTTGTACAATCACATTTTTTCGCCGCACGTTCGTTGGCAGGGCAACCAGAATTATGGTTGCAGCCACAAAGTGTATTTAATGCCGATTCTATATGTACATATCTGAGCCTGCTTTAGTAGTATACTTCTCGATTTGTGGAGGTGTTGGGTAAAGGTGATCATTTTTACATTTATTGGCCTTTAGTGCACCCCCCTATTCTGCTAACCCTTTTAGGCATGTACCCGGCCCGCGCAGCTCCAAATAATTATTTGCTCCAATTCACCCGACCCATCCTGCATTTCACTGCTGTGAGGTATCATGTACCTATACCTTTCGCTCCTGTCCGTGTCACGGCTTCTTCTATTTGATGTTGTTGCTGCTGTGTTTAAACGTCTTATAGCATTATCTATAGTAGTGGAACACCTGATAGTGATGTGTTTTAACAGGTTCGATTAGAGTCAACATCGCTCGCACCTTGGCGGGGTAACCTGGTATGGTTGCAGCCAGGTCGGGTGGATCCTCTTTTTCGATCCTTAATCTATCTGGTCCTCAGTTATACATAATATCTATGGCTATTCAAAGACTGACTCTTGGCCAGACCAGTCGAGTTGTGATGACGGTTTTAGTATCTTAACAGCTGCGTGTTTTTATAAATATATTATGTAATACTGGGCTGTGATGATTGGTTGGTATTTTCTGAACAAAATGAAATGGGTAAACCAAGATTCGACCCGTAACTTGGCGGGGCAATAACCGGACGGCATGTAGTTCTTACTATGCAACCGTGTTTTTTGCAGCCATGGCGGAACTCGGATCTTTTTACCCTGTTCCATTTACAAATCTGAGCCCAATTTTTTTACCTGATATATGGTTTTGTATATATCGGGGAGACCGGCAGAATGTGTGGACCCATTCCCATTTCCGTTCACGGTTAAGATTCGTCTAATTCAGTTTGGCAATCTTTTTGACAGCCTATGCCTATGCCCATTGTTTGGTACATCAGTGTATACAAAGAAATGTGCCATATCGTTAAGGCAATGATGATTATTTTGTACAATCACATTTTTTCGGCGCACGTTCGTTGGCAGGGCAACCAGAATTATGGTTGCAGCCACAAAGTGTATTTAATGCCGATTCTATATGTACATATCTGAGCCTGCTTTAGTAGTATACTTCTCGATTTGTGGAGGTGTTGGGTAAAGGTGATCATTTTTACATTTATTGGCCTTTAGTGCACCCCCCTATTCTGCTAACCCTTTTAGGCATGTACCCGGCCCGCGCAGCTCCAAATAATTATTTGCTCCAATTCACCCGACCCATCCTGCATTTCACTGCTGTGAGGTATCATGTACCTATACCTTTCGCTCCTGTCCGTGTCACGGCTTCTTCTATTTGATGTTGTTGCTGCTGTGTTTAAACGTCTTATAGCATTATCTATAGTAGTGGAACACCTGATAGTGATGTGTTTTAACAGGTTCGATTAGAGTCAACATCGCTCGCACCTTGGCGGGGTAACCTGGTATGGTTGCAGCCAGGTCGGGTGGATCCTCTTTTTCAATCCTTAACCTATCTGATCCTCAGTTATACATAATATCTATGCCTATTCAAAGACTGAGTCTTGGCCAAACCAGTCGAGTTGTGATGACGGTTTTAGTATCTTAACAGCTGCGTGTTTTTATAAATATATTATGTAATACTGGGCTGTGATGATTGGTTGATATTTTCTGAACAAAATGAAATGGGTAAACCAAGATTCGACCCGTAACTTGGCGGGGCAATAACCGGACAGCATGTAATTCTTACTATGCAACCGTGTTTTTTGCAGCCATGGTGGAACTCGGATCTTTTTACCCTGTTCCATTTACAAATCTGAGCCCAATTTTGTGACCTGATATATGGTTTTGTATTGCTTTCTTTGACTTCCATGGTTGCTTACTGGATTTTACTGTCGGCTATGATGATAATTTTCTTTTTTATATGCTTTTTAGCATACTTAACTGAAACCCGTATCATGGCGAGGCAACCGCACTCAGTATGTGGTTGCAGCCATTGAGGGTATTCGGTGCCGCCTTTATAATTGCATATCTGAGCCTCATTTCTCATTATTTGATATCGACTGTTTCTTTCATGGGTATTTATAGATGAAACTGTTGCAGCAGTTTGAGTACGTCCCTGGTTTGGGTTTTATTCAGATCGTGTCCATAAACAGGATTATGTCGGGTATACTAAATTGTTAAATGGGTCGGTTTCACAAAGCATATGGCCAAAAGCGTATGGGCAAGCAAAGCCCAATGAATGTAATATTGACCCATATGTTATGGCTGCAATGTAGCCATATGTTATGGCTTAAATCACTAAAACCTTCTTCTGGATTCTTCAAAACCACACATGTTGTGGTTTAACGATAGTTAAGACTGATTTTTAAAAGTTCTAAACTTTCTTACCTAAGAATTGATGATATAGATGGTTTGATTGTTGGTTGCGTGGTTCACTTGGGTATGTTGTCTTGGTGCGGAACGTGGAAGGATGGTAGAGCGCTGCAAACAGTTGCCTCAGCAACCTCCACGTTTCTGAGACAATGGCTGGATGCCATAGTATGATTTATTACTATGCAACGACGCTTCTTTGCAGCCACGTTGACGTACTAACGTATGCGATTGTTTCTGAGACCTTCATTCCATTCACAGATCTGAGCCCAGTTATGTATTCTACCGTTGTCGTATGTGACATTCAAAAGGCTGCTGTAGCTTTTTACACGTTGCAGCCATCGCAAGTAGCTGGTATGCCCTCTACATTCGCGGATCTCAGGGCTAAATTATCATTTGGGTTTCTGCCCGTTCTGTTGGCCCTTTTTTTCTATGACTGAATTGCTATGGCGATGATGATGGATGCTTGCAGTTGTATAACTGAAATATGTTGCTTCCAGAAACCGGTACCTTGGCCAGGCGACCTGTAGGTTGCAGCCAATGCGGTTTCGTGGCTTCTGGTATAAACTCGCACGTTGGCAGGGTAACCTGGTAAGGTTGCAGCCATGGCGGGTGGATCCTCCTTTTCGATTCTTAATCTATCTGAGCCTCAGTTGTACATAATACCAATGGCTATTACATTTTGTCATAAACTCCAAATGTCTAAAGCAACGGGAGAAATGGTCGATCACCTTTACTTAAGAAGATTTTTTCAAATCACTGTTAAAAGGAATGGAATTCAAGGCGATAAATATGGTTGTGTTGAAAATGGTGTTAGGTGTTTGAACTTCAAGGTGAATTGGGATGTTGGCGGGAAATCAGGTAGGCAAAACAGCGTCGGTTTGAAAAGAAAGGGGTATTTGTACGGTGGTGGTGAGGGGTTGTGTTTGGCCGAATAAATAAGCGTCGGTTGAAACACAATAGTAGGTCACCAAGATCACAAACCTATGCAGCCTTTCCTTGCAAGTGATGGAGATATGTCAGAAATGTTTAGCTCCTCCTGTTGATGCTTACATTGAGGTATAACTTTTTTTATTAATCACTTTAATTTTATGTTGTGCATATAAATGTTTGATAAATTGTATATTTTTATAATTTATTATCGTAAGTATTCTGGAAACACGTTTTTACCTCTAAACATACGATATATCAGTTTAAAAAGTCGTTGATATGCTCAAGACAGGATTGTCTTTTATACTATTATATCACTTTTCCTACTATTCTCATGTTCACTGTAACATGTTTGGTTTGCAACATGTTTGAATCTTATTGCTGTCGCCCTAAATTTGATAACACAAAATGTCAAACATAATTACTTTCCCTGAACACTCAAAACTGATTCTTGCAGAGTTGCAGCTAATAAAAAAACGAAATATAAGCAGGTTAATAAAACGAAATACAAACATATCATACTTCGAGACTTTAAATCGTAATAACAACATTTAAAAAGTATGCTTTCTTGCTGGCTGCAAATAACATCGCCAAATAACACCGATGTTATTTGGCGACCATTAGTCATCCTACTCATTGTTCTCGAAATATTCAGGTAGACTTTGTATTGCATTGTTGTTTTGCAGCATTGTTTCGTGTGCTTTTATGCTCGCATACCATCCATCAGTCTTTAATGTACACATGTTTATACTGCTCAGGTCTGCTGTTGTCGACATTTAGGCGGAAATCGGAAGTCTTACAAGCTATTGGAGGCTAATGACGAGATGAAGAGAGCGTGGGCTTTGGTTCTGTTATTACCCGATTTAAAAAGACAGCTAAATATGTAAAACTTTTTAGACACAAGAGTGATACCAAAAATATGAAGATGCTTAGGTATACCACTTAAATCTTAAAGTTTAAAACGTTTTTCATATCTTTTAGATTAAGGAGTTCTTCAAAATTGTTAGATGCTTAATGTTAAAATCTGATTTCTTATTTAATTGGATTAAAGGATGTTTGGATTGATTTGTGGTACCAGCCTTAAGGATTGTTTGGAAAATGCTAACATATGTTTTTCTTTCAGAATTTACGGGGGAGAACACGACACGGCAGTTTACGGAGTCGGTTCTGAAGGGGGTCGGTTGCCGTTAACAAAGATGCCAGCACTGTGACTATTGGTTCAAGTATTGCAAGGGATGCTGAGTCGGTTCAGGGTAGTTTTACTTCAAAAGTAAGTGCTTCTATGTGTATCATGTTTTGTCTATTTACCGTTGCCATTTTTTTTCCACTATTGTCTATATATGATTGATTATTTTTTCTTTGGATAAGTCAGCTGGTACGAATTGAAGATGGTGTTCGCTCTGTTATAAGATTAGTACCATGAAAATGATCACAAAAGCTGATGATTGGTTGCGTGTCTGAAACTTTTCATTATTTTTGGCAGGAGGCACGGTACTAAAGGTGGTCGCATTCATTTATCTTCTCATGTGCCTGGCTGCCTGCTATCGATCTTCATTCAAACTGATGTTGCACCAACTGTTGGAGTAGGTAACTTACTTAGTACGAGGACTTCATATATTGAGCTTGGTTATTAGTATTAATAAAAACCGATTATATTTGTTGCGTTACTACACGACCTCCACAGACCTTAATATATATCTTTGCAGTTTGGTTTATGTACTTGCATTCGGAAAACTAACTGAGTCACCATCATTGTTCACCTGCAGCTGGATGAAATGCTTTCTTGAGTTGCTGGCACGTTAAAAAAAACTTTCCTGCTATATATGTGATTGACATCACTGCGATGTAACAAGGTAATACCAGTTACTCTTATGGTTGGTTATTAAGTGCAGAAATAACCAAATAGGGGATAACATTGAAAACTGAATGTATTAAAATTCAAGTTGTGATATATAGAGTTATAGGCTATTGTCATTCAGAAGCCACATGTTTCAGAGGCATAAATAGCAGCCCCATTGAGTTCTAAATAGACAGGTGCGAAGTGGGTTTTCTTACCATATTTCCGCTTTATTGTAAATAAAATGATTTTCAAGTATTTTCATGTTGCAACGCCTAAATATTCTACTTTATTTATGCAAAATCGCCTCGGCCGAAAAACAGGCCCGCCCGCAACGCGGCGGACCACTGCCATTCTCGTATACTCAAGAGAATAACATGTATGCCTCAATCTTTATTTCTCGGTGGGCTAGACATCTCACATTCCATTGGGCCTTCATCTTCATTTGCATAATTCCATGTTGGGCCTCTTAACTTTTCTTATATACTTGGGCTTGTTCCTCATTAATTTCTTTGGACTAGTAATAAACTTGTAACACCTTGGGCTTTCAAGAAAATAATGATCTCTGGCTTTAATTGGTGATTTGTCAATTATAGTATAGATATTTCTCCAAAGAATTCAAAGGAAATATGAATTCCCGAGTCGTAGTCCAAGTGAAGGTGTGAATGGAAATTCGATTTCCGGATCGCAAAACGCGTAGTGAAAAGTGATGAAAGTGATATAATGGAATTACACTAAAGATAAGCAAATAAAAGCACAAATAAAACAAATAGCAAGTAAAACACGTAATAAAGCACACGTAATCTAAAAACACAAACTAAACTTAAAACGTACGAAACTAATTCTAAAAACGCACCTAAATAGTGGATCTAAGGAAAAAGGCACCTAAAAATATAAAAATAATTTTCCTAGGTTAAAAATGAGAAAATAAAATTATAGAAAAAAGAAAATTTATTTTTAGACTTTTTATTTAATTATTATGATTTAAAATCTATTTAAAAGAAAATAAATCAAAAGAAATAGTAAAACAATTCAAATAAATCTGAGATTTTTACTAAAAATTCTTTAAACTATTTAAAAGATAAGAAAAATTTGAAAATTGCAAAAGCTACTTGGGACCAGCTAGAAACAAGCTTAACAGAGGATATAAGCTAAAAGGGAAACACTATATAAAGGAATTGATTATGTAAGCCTATTGAGAAAAGTCCCAAGGGCATAACCGTGAGGGGTGTGTGTGGTGAGCTGGGTGGCCAGGGTTCAAATCCCAGCAAATGCAATTTTTTTTTTAACTATTTTTTTTTTTCTTTTTGCAAAATTAATAAGCTGATAAATTTGAAGAACTTTTGTGAAAACCAAACTTGTGAAAAGCTTTAATAAGCTCAGAATAAGCTCAAATATCACCACAGTTAACCAAATAATTCCAAATGAAAGATTTTCACTACTGAGGGCTAAAAGCTAAAACCAACTAACTATTACTAAGGATCCAAAAAGCACAGCTAACTACTCTAAGCTTAATCTAACTCAGAATCAATCAATCGACAAGCTTAAGCAAGTTCAGCTTATGAATCTAAAAACCTCAGGAGTTAGCAAATTTAGCTTAAGTGAGATTATGAAGCTTAGCAGCCTAATCAAATGGGTGAACAAGCTTAAGCCAAGTCAAACACAAGCTCAAACAATCTCAAAAACTAATAAACAAGTATGAAAGAACAGGCAAACAAGCTACAAAAGGCTTATAGAAGCTTAATCTCAACTGAGCATACACAAGATGCAACAAAAACACAATAACCAAGCTGCTGAAACAGTCAATTAAAAGGCAAGAAATAAGCTGTCTAATAAGCTCCTATTGGCAAACTGAGACTAGATTCCAAAAGCCAGTAATGTAAGCTACTTGTACCACCAAAATTCAAACTCTGAACTTAATTAATAAGCTAGATAAAAGCTTATGAAGTTGCTTCTTTGGACTGCAGTACCCTGGTGCAGGGGAATTTTGGTCAAAACTGGTCCAAAGAAGCTTGTCACAAGCTATGTAAAAAAAAAAAAAAAAAAAAAATGTTTAAAAATATGGATGAAGATGTTAAGCTTCCAAACTTTAATATCCCAAAATTTTAACTAAATTGACTGAGAAATAAAGAAATGATAAATCAAAACTAAAATGGATTTATAAAATATTTTTGGATTTTTGACTTTTTTGAGTTTTGCACAAGTTTAACTTTAATGAACTATGCTCTGACCTAAATGATTATTTATGTTGTATTAAGCTCAATGATGACTAATTTAAGCTATTTTAACCTAAAATGCAACTGATGTGAGAATGATATGGCCTAAAAAAACTAACTGTGATGTAAATATGAGATATCTAAGATTATTTTGACTTTTAATGAATAAACTACCAAACTAATGCTATATATAACCTATATGATCCTATAATAAACTGCTTATGCAGAATCAACAACCTGCAAACAACAGCAACTCAGCACAATAACCTAATCCAAACACTCCCTTATATCAAGTGTCTAAAACTTTATGAAGCAACTATGTGTATTAACTATCCAAACTTCCAAATTCACTTATGATATGATTAAATAAGCCAAATGCAACACAGAAACACTAAATTCAGAAGCAAGCAACAATTAAAACCAAGTATGCTATATATGACTAATTTCAAACAGTAAGTATCAAAAACTATGCAAACTATATTCAAATGATGAAATCAACAATTATTAAGCTAAATAATTATGAAATTATGCTAATGAAACAGTAACAAGCAATCTAAACACAGATCTAAACAATTAAGCTAAGTATGCAATTAAGAGATTAAAATAGAAACTAGAACTCACTTCACAAGCCTCAGCTAAACAGAGGCAACATTTGAACCAAGCCTATCTTTAAATAGGCTTCTAAAATCAGGACTCAGGAACAAGGAATAAGATCTTCAACACCTTCTGATAAGCTGGGAGCTTATGGAGAGCTTATTGACTTTTTGACTTTTTAGGAAATGATCTAATTAAAGTCCTACACCACTCACAGAAGCTATATAATCTAAAATGAGTTATAACTAATTATAAAACAAGCTTATTGAAGTTAGGTTTTGAAATTGAAAACATATTTTTGGATTTTTTTAAAGTATTTTTCTGATTTTTTTTTTTTTTTTTTTTTTGAATTTTTGATTTAAAATGAAGTAAAAGCTGATTTATATGTTTAAAAGCTAATAAGAGAGACTAGAAAGCTTAATAAGCAGTAAATAAGCTGATGTAAACAACTAATAAGCTGAGTTGAGAATTTAAAGTAAACTACTAACAAGAGAATTATAAAAGTAAAAATCAAACTTTCATTAAAACTTGCAAAGTACAATAAGAGGACTGAATTACAACTGATTTTAAAAGCTAATTAAACTAAGTAAAAAATTTGACAGAGTAACAATACATTAAAACCTACTCTACTAACTAAGTGAGATGAGAGGGGTATATATAGGCCACGGGGTGAAGCTTCTAGCCATTCCATGTCATCAATCCGAGTGTGTTGTGCTTCTTTTGAGTCCTTCTAAGCCCTTAGATCGCCTTGGTCCCCAATCCTTTAATCACAGCCGTTGGATTGAATGATTACCCAATCATATGCACTCACTCCCATGAGGATTGCCACTCTGGCATTCCCTGCCATATCAGGGTTCTTCTAGAAGCAAGTATTTGTACGATTTTGCCCTTAATTGTGGTAATTTTGTACGGGGTATTTTTTAGGGTTCATGGAACAGTAAATTTTGGGTTTGGGGAAGAAAAAGGGGTGGCGGGTATTTTAAATCGGGGTAATAAATACCGGGTTTTAAATAAATGGGAGGTGGGCTCGGGTTGTGTAAGAGTTGGGCTGGGTTTTATTTTGGGTTTTGGGTTTTTAGAATAAGGGGTCCGGATTTGGTTTTAGTTTTTAGGATTAATAGATTTAAGTTTTATCAAGGACTAAAGTTGTAACTTCTGAAATTCAAGGGACCTTTTCTGCCAAACTTTATAAAATCATCCAAGGGCTTTTCTTGTCGTTCTTTGAAAGTTAAGGGTTGACTTTTTGACATTTTGAGCTCAAACTTTGATAAAATGCTTTCCCGGCTACGGCTTTTGACACTTTTCCATTCTCGTGCTCGTTTTTGTCCTTTTAGCTTGATTTTTGTCCATTTTTGCAATATCCATTCCTGCACAATCATAAACACAAAAACAACATATATTTGGCATATTTGGTCGCTTTTTGGTCTTTTAAGTCCGTTTTATTAAGTCAAAAGTATGTATAATTTAACACATACCAATTGGGCTTCTATAATTTTTTTCAAAATTCAATCTTTTGCCTCGATGCTCCAAATAAAATTTATCGTTGACCTCGTATTTTTGTGCTCTATCCAAATCTCATGCTCGTTTTTTGTCCCTTTTGACTTGATTTTGTCCTTTTTCATGATATTCGTACCTGCACATGCATAAACACAAAAACACAATATATTTGGCATATTTGATATGTTTTTGGTCATTTTGGTCCGTTTTATAAGGTAAAAGATATGTGTAATTAGACACATATCATGAGGTATCAAAACCAGCAAGGGGGAAGGAGACATACATCTGAATGCATAACGAGTACACGTGTTGAACTTAATACTTCTACTTAATTGAAGTTATCCCGGGAAGACAAATGTCATAACCATAGAGAAAATCAGTGTCTTAACTCGTGGCGTTTGGTGTATTATTCCAACTACGTAGGGAAAGTGGTCTCTTGATACTTGTGGTATGTATTACCTCAGCTTTCAGTAGGGAAGAAATATGAGAAAAATATTTGGAGCGTGAGATGATATTGCTTATTGACATCTTCATACGAGCCGATATGATTTATGGTAAAGTGCTCCTGGTTAATGCTTCATGTACACATTGTTATGCTGATTCCGATGAGATCGCAACCATCATGGGGAGAGATATGAGTACATCAGGGGCGCACAACAGGTTCACATGACTGGGCTTAATCATTTATTTCGGAGTTGATATCCGCAGAGAGGGTCAGTGATTCAACCTGTTACTTTGGTGTCATTGTTTCTTCTTGTGTTAGGTACATGTGTACAATATTGATTGAATTGCTATGTGTAATATAACTGGAAAGCGTTTGGTGAAATGAAGATGTTGATATCTTGTAACCCCGAATAGACAACTACTCAAAACCGCAGAGTAATGTGTACATTGGGGACGCACAACAGGGTCATGTGATCGGGCTTAATCATATATTCTGGGATTGATAACCACAGAGATGATCCGTGTTTCACCCTGTTACTTCGGTGTTATCGGTTTGGTATGTGTTAATTCACATACTTTTTCTTTGCCAAATTAAGACCATAAAGACCAAAAACCGACCTAAAATGCCAAATATTTTTTGTTTTTGTCTTTTTACATGTGCAGGTACGGATATTAAGAAAAAGGACAAAAATCACGAAAAAACGACAAAAGCGGGCACGAGAAATGGAAAGAGTATATAAAGCCGCTGCTGGGGAGGAATTTACCTAAAGAGATCTCAATTATGCTCAATTTGTCAAATCAACCCTTCAAGTATCAAAGATCGTCAAGAATGGCCCTTGGATTTATTTTGAAGAATTGGTAGAAATAGTCCTCAAAGTTTCAGCTAATTACAACCTTGGTCCTTGATAAATTCTAAACTAGAATCTGCCAAATATAAAAACCCAAATCCACAGCCCAAACACCAAACCCACCATAAGCCCACCTCCCATGTTATTTTAACCCGACCCACACCTCCTTTTATATAACCGGGGTTAAACACTAATCCCCAGTCAACCCTTAAAACAAAAACGCGCCTTTTACATATATTACTGTTTATCTTCAACCTCCCCACCATTTACCCTGCTCCCACTTTTACCCGTACTTAAGTGATTATCTAGAAGTCTGACAAGGACAGAGGATGTGATGCAATGGGTAGCCAGCGTGGACGAAAGGAGCACTACCATTGGTTGATACACATCACCCATCTAATCAAGGGCTGTGGATGATGGAATAATGATGGGATTTGATCTAAGGGTGAAGAATTGAAGATCCAGATGGTTCCTGAAACCCTAGTTTCTCTCCTCAGCTCGGCTATAAAAGCCCTCATTCACCTCACAATTCGTCTCATTAGGAGTAGGATAGCTTAGGGTAGTATAGTAGCAATTAGCTTAATATTTTGTAGCTTAATCTTGTCTTTTAATTCTGTTTTATTTAAGTAATGTAATTTTCAATGTAGTTTTAATAAAAAGCTTAGCCTATTTCATTTACTTGATTTATTTTCTTAAGTGTTTAAGATAGTGTTTTCTTTTATCAAAACAAGCTGTTACAAGCCTTTATAAGCCCTCATCTCAGCTCTACTAAGCTCACACAAGCTCTACATAGCCTGTGTGAACTTAGCTTTTTAAATTTAAGCTATTTTTAGAAAAAGTCAATTAGTCAAACAGCTTATCCAACTTATTTATGTGCTTAATTTTTGTTAAATTGTGCTTTTTAGTTCCTTATTTAGCTTTTTGAAATGTTGTGTTATTTCTCCTAAGCTTATACAGGCTCAATCCTTTGGAATTTCATAACAGCCACCCCTTAAAAGGGTGTTTGGATCATGGGTGATTTTTGGGTTATTGATGTTTCTGTGTGCTCCATTTAGCTTAGATAGCTGCCTTTAGGTAAATTATAGTTAGATTAGTCATAAATTAGTAGGTTACTTTGTTAAAAGTCAAACTTAGATTGAAATTTCATTTCTGTGTTCGAATTTATGTTA
Organism: Artemisia tridentata subsp. tridentata; assembly: GCA_021014915.2. Lineage (NCBI taxonomy): Eukaryota > Viridiplantae > Streptophyta > Magnoliopsida > Asterales > Asteraceae > Artemisia > Artemisia tridentata. The sequence goes on from CP139506.1 coordinate 260,851,219, forward strand.
CTGCTGATGCAATTTTTAGATTTTGGTTAAATTCAGTTCAACTTATCTTAATTAGGGATAAAACAAGCTTAACATATCATCTAGAATGAGCTTTGATCAGTAGAATCTCATTTTAGTCAATGTTCATTAGCATCTAAAAAGTCAGCATTTAGTTTTTACTAATCCAAGTAGGTCTGATATAGGATCAAATTAGGTGTGTAATTGTTGTTAGATTTTGGGCGTTTTAGGATTATACATACTTCATAGTATAGAGTTTAATTTTCTGCTTTTGTTTGTCCTTTATCTGCTTATTTACTTGCTTATTTTGTGGCTTAAACTTTGTCCCAATTTCTGTCTGCTCTTTATTCATCTGTTCCATAGTTCTTTTAGTCTGTTGTACTTGGCTTCAATTAGGTTAGCAATTGATAGTTTGTGATAGGGCTTTTTGGATTTATAGAATCTCAGTAGTGCTATCTAGCTTTTGCCCCCTTAATTTTCATAATTAGAGCTTATTTCAAGTGCTTAATTAGGTCTTGAAGTTGGTAGTTTAAGCATCTTTTCTGTCCATTATTTGATCTGTGCATCTGCTTATTCTGGCTTATTCCCTTGTGCTTTTTGTTTGTTTTATGATGTTTCTAGCTTATTAGTGTTGTCTCTTCTGTCCTTGAGTTTTTTGTGCCTTCTAGTGTTGATTTGCTTATTTTGAGCTTATTTGTCTAACTGCTTATTGAGTAAACTGCTTATTATGGTTCATGTAGTATTTGCTTTCATTTTTCCTAGATTCTAGTCATTAATTTAGATTTATCCTGAAAATTTCAGATTTATTTGAGTTTATTTGCTATCTCTTTTTAATTTTCTTAGATCAAAAACACTTTAAAAGTCATTTTTAATAAATAAAAAGAAAAGAAAATAAAAAAAATAGTTTTAAAATTTCTGAATTGTTCCATTTAGTCCTCATAGTTTCTGCTTTGATAAATTAGGCTTGTAACTCTCCTTTTTAAAGTTGGTAGTTTTAATATAGTTTAAGAAATTGCAATTTCAGTCCCTCTACTTTTGTATTGCATGTTTAGTCCTTGTTAACTTTTAAAGTTGTTTAAGTAATTGCATATTTAGTCCCTTTGCTTGTAGCTTTTTGCATAATTAGTCATTGCTTCCCACTTTTAGTTTTATAATCTCGGGAATAGCTCGGGATTCGCGTTATTTGTTATTTCCCTTTGCTTTTTATGTGCTTACATGTGCCTTTATTTGTCCCCGATAACTAGGATTGCGTTTTAGTTTTCCCTTATTGTAGTGTAATCAAACAAATTCACAATATTATTCACTATTCACTTCACACACACACACGTCACAAGCCGTCTCGATCGCCGTCAGACCTTCGTTGGGAGAACGACCCGGGGAATTACTTTCGCGAGTATTTCTTCGGTAAAATAAACCTATACTTAAAACGACTATATCAAAATGGCGTCGCTGCCAGTGAAGGTTTGAAACGAGAGCGTCGACTTCGTATCGTTGTATTTGTGATTTGAAGATCCTTCCTCGCGAAGTTATCGTTTACTTTGTGACTATTTTCAAAATATGAAAATATTTTCTTTTCAATATTTGTTTTCTATTTTTCTTCAATTATCTTTCCTTCCTTTTATAAAACCCAAAAATATTTTCTTTTTCAAAATTGATTTTCACTTTTATCTTGATTTTTTTTCTGTCATAAAAATCCAAAAATAATCTTCTTATCCTCTCATCCATTTGATTCTTCATCTTTAACCCTCTAAACCGTATAATTCTATCTCTTTCTCCCTCTCATGTTTAATTCTTATTATAATTCTTCATCATTTTTTACCACAACCGTCGAAGATAATGGAGAAAAAAGCATAGAAGAATTGTTATTTGAGGAGCAGAGGCAGATTATAATAGCTTTATATTGTAAACATAACATCAATGACTCTTCGAGTGGCAATCCCACTCCGTCTTCTGAATCTATCATCCCCGACTCTTCCCATCCTTCCCTCACACCGGTTGAGGAAAGTGACTCCGTTTTGGAAGAGGTCGATACTTTTCTTGCTAATAATAATTTTGGTGGTAAAAATTTGAGGAAAGTGATTCAGGAGCCTCGAAAGCTTTGGTGGTAAAAATTTGAGAGATGTTGACTACTGACTTCTACAACGTGTAGAACGATATCCTTTTGGTATTCTTGTCAACATCTTCTTAAATTGAATAATATACTTTGTACATATATTATACCAAAATGTAAATAGATATATAAAACCAAAAAAAATCCATAAAAATCAGAAAAATAGAAAATACCAAAAATAGTTGTTTTAAGGCATGTCTTCTGGCATCGATAACATTTACGATCCTAGAAATGTCATTCAATAATGACACGGGTCTTTAAATGAAGTTCGAACATAAATTCAAAAAGTTTTTCAAAACATGCCTAAATGGCTTGCTATTACTTCAGATAGCAACCCGGTTTTCAAAATGAGGAAAACACGTCGCCAAAAAGATGGTTGTTCCTAACAACGGGTGAAGTTCACCCGGGGCATGGATTACTTTACATCCGTGCACCCTGGATCTAATGTACATTTCAGTGCATTATTTCTTGTATAAGAAGAGAAGTCTTCTTTGTATCCAAATAATTTTCCTTCTATGATTCTTCTGAAAATTATTTGTGAGACACATGGTTGTAACGTGTTGTTTGAAATTCTATCAGACATGGATTGTTCATAAAATGTATCACTCAATCAATTGACTACAACTCTTTAACTAGAATACGGGTCATTGATTGAGGGGGAGAGTGATCTCAATTGTTATATCATCAAACGAATTTCTTGGTTATCTCGTAATTGTTAGAATAGGTTTTATAGTTAATGGGGTATTAAATGTAGAGGAACTTACTAAGCTTTATCTCATATGGCCAAATGTGTTAGTTGCTAGAAAGATTAGGGCATTATGTGCAATTTGAGTATAGTTTCCTAACTTTATGTAACTATAAGATTAGGGCTTACTTGTGCCTTTATTTGTCCCCGATAACTAGGATTGCGTTTTAGTTTTCCCTTATTGTAGTGTAATCAAACAAATTCACAATATTATTCACTATTCACTTCACACACACACGTCACAAGCCGTCTCGATCGCCGTCAGACCTTCGTTGGGAGAACGACCCGGGGAATTACTTTCGCGAGTATTTCTTCGGTAAAATAAACCTATACTTAAAACGACTATATCAAAATGGCGCCGCTGCCGGGGAAGGTTTGAAACGAGAGCGTCGACTTCGTATCGTTGTATTTGTGATTTGAAGATCCTTCCTCGCGAAGTTATCGTTTACTTTGTGACTATTTTCAAAATATGAAAATATTTTCTTTTCAATATTTGTTTTCTATTTTTCTTCAATTATCTTTCCTTCCTTTTATAAAACCCAAAAATATTTTCTTTTTCAAAATTGATTTTCACTTTTATCTTGATTTGTTTTTTCCGTCATAAAAATCCAAAAATAATCTTCTTATCCTCTCATCCATTTGATTCTTCATCTTTAACCCTCTAAACCGTATAATTCTATCTCTTTCTCCCTCTCATGTTTAATTCTTATAAAAAATATAATTCTTCATCATTTTTTACCACAACCGTCGAAGATAATGGAGAAAAAAGCATAGAAGAATTGTTATTTGAGGAGCAGAGGCAGATTATAATAGCTTTATATTGTAAACATAACATCAATGACTCTTCGAGTGGCAATCCCACTCCGTCTTCTGAATCTATCATCCCCGACTCTTCCCATCCTTCCCTCACACCGGTTGAGGAAAGTGACTCCGTTTTGGAAGAGGTCGATACTTTTCTTGCTAATAATAATTCCGATTCGACGATGGTTGATGATACTAATTTTGATCCGGAGGGAGATATTCGTTTTCTTGAAGAGTTATTAAATGAAGAACCATTATCTTCCCTCCCTCCGAAGAGCAGTGATGTTATTGATGAGTCCACAGATGATCATGAGATATTTTCCGATTCCGACAATGGCACTTCTTTATCTTGTGGAGATATCGATTACGTAGAGGAACTACCTACTAAGCTCGTAAGCTCAGAGGAAGATGAGATTGATCCTGCACTTCAAGAGCGACTATCTAATGTTTATCTTCTAATCTCTAAGATCGAAGCTTTGAATGATCGACCGACTTACTCTCCTTTCCCCATCAGGGATAGTGACTATAGTCTGATTGAGTCAGAGGTTTCCCACGTTGATAACGATCATATTGGAGAGAAGAGTAGTGGCAGTACCACTTCTCCTCCTGATCTTTCTCTCCCCGAATATGAGTCGTTTATCTTTGAGGAGTTCGCCGGTGAACTCACTCACATCGATCCTCTTCCTCCAAGAATCGAAGAAGTTTTTGAGCAAAATAATCTCTCATCCATTAATGATTCATCATCTTCTGAGAATTCTACCGCGGTTGATACTGCTATATCATTCCTCTCCGAGGATAAGATTTTCAAACCCGGCATATCACCTTTCAAGGACTCTTATGGGCTCCAACCCGACATCTTTCCTCCGTACGATGCTAATTATGGAGAGTTTGTAAAAGAAAGATTGAAGGATGAATTTTTGATCTATAATTTTAAGAATAAGGAGAAAGTTGAGCTTACTATGGACGATCTCTATGATTTTGACCTCGCGATCGTCGTTATGATTTTTCTTCCTTTTCTTTCCTATTCTACTGTTTCTCCTATCCGTCACTCCACCGGGAGTGAGGATACCGTCTTTGACCCCGGCACCTCCGTTTTCCGTGTCGGGTGTCCGTTCCAGTTGCTCCCCCAAGATTAAGTAAATTCGGGGCGAGTCTAAGCTATACGACTCGATAAAAAACAAGCGCTTCGTGGGAGGCACCCCATGCTTATCCTTCTATCTTCTTTCTATTTTCTTACTAATAAGTGACGTGAGGAGGGCTACCTCTTCCATTTCTTGTGTTTCGTGGTTATTTGTTATGATTGTCCAGGATTGTCCCCGATTTATGATGACTCTCGTGCTCGTGGTTTTGTCTTCTCTCCATTCGAGTCTCATTCTTCGATGCTTATATGGGAAATCCGATATCCAAAATCTTATCGTCTAACGTTTATCTTTTGGCATAATTAATAAACGGCCTTAGATATTACGTAGGATTACCATTACCTTTGAAACATTGAGGACAATGTTTATCTTTAGTCTGGGGGGGGGGGGTGAATCTTCGATTCGATTTGACCTTGCACTTTCATTTAGCCGTTTACTCTCGCAACTCCGTTTTTCCTTAAAAATTGAAAATTTTGAAAAAATTTGAAGAAAAAATGATGAAAATGTGGTGAAAAAGTACAAAAAAATGAGAAAAAGTGAAAAAAATTGTGCAAAAATATAATAAGTGTTTTGACACCTTGTTGACTTTCCCGTTGGTGAGAGTAGGAATAAATTTTTGACTTGACCGGGCGTGTTGAGCCCTAGCTTGTTCCCTTAACCATTTATAATCTATAAGCTCGTGCTAGTCTTTTACACAAGGAGCTATAAAACGCGAATTCTTTCTAAGAGTTTGCAAGTTCCCGTATTTGACTTTATATATGCATGGCTTGATTATAAGGCTAAGCATTTGCGGATCTTATTATTTAAGATTTTAAATTTGCGAAGAACGAGAAATGATAGAGTTAATTTATAAGTTAGATGCTAAACGTGGAGTAGTTGGTTCTCTTTAGAGCTCATCGTAGGTACTTGTGGCTTTTTGCTCCCACAAAATTGTTTCACCCATATTAATAGATGTTTAATTAAAGGTACGACGGTTTTGGCAATATTTAGTTTCTTCTCATTCCTAAGAGAATCCTTGCTTATGAAAGTTGGGTACACATAGAGGTACTGCCAGCGTTACAGTGTAATAGACTATCACATCTTGTCGGTTCGCAGCCGATGTTGTTATTGTTATAAAAGCCGTAGGACTCGGGGTTTGGCAAATAATAATGAATAATGATTAATAATAATAATCCAAAGCCATAAAAGTTTTCTGCATCTTGACGGTTCGCTCCCGTTGTTGTAGACTTCAAAAAGGCAGAGGAAAATTCCAAAGTCATAATAAGACTATTACATCTTGCCGGCTCATAACCGATGTTGTAATTGTTGTAAAAGGCTAAGGGCTAAAATGTTAAATGTGCTTATAATGTGAAAAATGCCAAGCTTTCGACTCCGGGGGTTTCCTAATAAAAGCTTCCGTCTCTGGACTCGTAGATGAGTTGTTTCGGTCGTAATAAAAGGGATACTCTCAAAATCGTGTTAAATCAGAGACCTACATGTGGACCTCATTTTTGTATGCAACGGTTTTCGAGGGAAGGTTTAGAAACTACTTAGCGTCTAAACTTAGTATTCTTTATCGGACTAAAAATATATCAAAACGAGAAAATATGAAGCAATTCATTTCTCACCAAAAATAAAATAAATAGAGGAAAATAGGAAAATGGGAGCAAGAGGTAATTACACAAGTAACTTCCATGGGTAGTGTTGGCATCTAACTTGTAAATAAACAATGATTTCGTTTTTAAGCTTAGTTTGGGGACTCGTGAAAAATCAAGGATGACGAACTTTATCCGTATGGTCACTTCTTTATGAGTCGTGTTTCCTACTCCGTGATCCTAAAAATTATTGAAAAATAATGAAAGTCATCATACCGTCACAAGAATAAAGTAGAAAATACAAAAATAGAATAAGTGCGAATAAATTGGAAAACGGGGCGTTTTCGGGAATAAATGATTTAGTAATCTCTTTTGAACATTTTGCTACTTTCCAAAGTTAGTAAAACGAAGTTATGAAATTATTTATCTCGAAAGCGTGAAGTGATTACATTGCGTGAGGACACGACAATACCTTAGTTTGGGGGATTTTGGTATGTGTTTTAAATTCACATACTTTTTCTTTTCCAAATTAAGACCATAAAGACTAAAAACCGACCTAAAATGCCAAATATTTTTTGTTTTTGTCTTTTTACATGTGCAGGTACGGATATTAAGAAAAAGGACAAAAATCACGAAAAAACGACAAAAGCGGGCACGAGAAATGGAAAGAGTATATAAAGCCGCTGCTGGGGAGGAATTTACCTAAAGAGATCTCAATTATGCTCAATTTGTCAAATCAACCCTTCAAGTATCAAAGATCGTCAAGAATGGCCCTTGGATTTATTTTGAAGAATTGGTAGAAATAGTCCTCAAAGTTTCAGCTAATTACAACCTTGGTCCTTGATAAATTCTAAACTAGAATCTGCCAAATATAAAAACCCAAATCCACAGCCCAAACACCAAACCCACCATAAGCCCACCTCCCATGTTATTTTAACCCGACCCACACCTCCTTTTATATAACCGGGGTTAAACACTAATCCCCAGTCAACCCTTAAAACAAAAACGCGCCTTTTACATATATTACTGTTTATCTTCAACCTCCCCACCATTTACCCTGCTCCCACTTTTACCCGTACTTAAGTGATTATCTAGAAGTCTGACAAGGACAGAGGATGTGATGCAATGGGTAGCCAGCGTGGACGAAAGGAGCACTACCATTGGTTGATACACATCACCCATCTAATCAAGGGCTGTGGATGATGGAATAATGATGGGATTTGATCTAAGGGTGAAGAATTGAAGATCCAGATGGTTCCTGAAACCCTAGTTTCTCTCCTCAGCTCGGCTATAAAAGCCCTCATTCACCTCACAATTCGTCTCATTAGGAGTAGGATAGCTTAGGGTAGTATAGTAGCAATTAGCTTAATATTTTGTAGCTTAATCTTGTCTTTTAATTCTGTTTTATTTAAGTAATGTAATTTTCAATGTAGTTTTAATAAAAAGCTCAGCCTATTTCATTTACTTGATTTATTTTCTTAAGTGTTTAAGATAGTGTTTTCTTTTATCAAAACAAGCTGTTACAAGCCTTTATAAGCCCTCATCTCAGCTCTACTAAGCTCACACAAGCTCTACATAGCCTGTGTGAACTTAGCTTTTTAAATTTAAGCTATTTTTAGAAAAAGTCAATTAGTCAAACAGCTTATCCAACTTATTTATGTGCTTAATTTTTGTTAAATTGTGCTTTTTAGTTCCTTATTTAGCTTTTTGAAATGTTGTGTTATTTCTCCTAAGCTTATACAGGCTCAATCCTTTGGAATTTCATAACAGCCACCCCTTAAAAGGGTGTTTGGATCATGGGTAATTTTTGGGTTATTGATGTTTCTGTGTGCTCCATTTAGCTTAGATAGCTGCCTTTAGGTAAATTAGAGTTAGATTAGTCATAAATTAGTAGGTTACTTTGTTAAAAGTCAAACTTAGATTGAAATTTCATTTCTGTGTTCGAATTTATGTTACTGCTGATGCAATTTTTAGATTTTGATTAAATTCAGTTCAACTTAGCTTAATTAGGGATAAAACAAGCTTAACATATCATCTAGAATGAGCTTTGATCAGTAGAATCTCATTTTAGTCAATGTTCATTAGCATCTAAAAAGTCAGCATTTAGTTTTTACTAATCCAAGTAGGTCTGATATAGGATCAAATTAGGTGTGTAATTGTTGTTAGATTTTGGGCGTTTTAGGATTATACATACTTCATAGTATAGAGTTTAATTTTCTGCTTTTGTTTGTCCTTTATCTGCTTATTTACTTGCTTATTTTGTGGCTTAAACTTTGTCCCATTTTCTGTCTGCTCTTTATTCATCTGTTCCATAGTTCTTTTAGTCTGCTGTACTTGGATTCAATTAGGTTAGCAATTGATAGTTTGTGATAGGGCTTTTTGGATTTTTAGAATCTCAGTAGTGCTATCTTGCTTTTGCCCCCTTAATTTTCATAATTAGAGCTTATTTCAAGTGCTTAATTAGGTCTTGAAGTTGGTAGTTTAAGCATCTTTTCTGTCCAGTATTTGATCTGTGCATCTGCTTATTCTGGCTTATTCCCTTGTGCTTTTTGTTTGTTTTATGATGTTTCTAGCTTATTAGTGTTGTCTCTTTTGTCCTTGAGTTTTTTGTGCCTTCTAGTGCTGATTTTCTTATTTTGAGCTTATTTGTCTAACTGCTTATTGAGTAAACTGCTTATTAGGGTTCATGTAGTATTTGCTTTCATTTTTCCTAGATTCTAGTCATTAATTTAGATTTATCCTGAAAATTTCAGATTTATTTGAGTTTATTTGCTATCTCTTTTTAATTTTCTTAGATCCAAAACACTTTAAAAGTCATTTTTAATAAATAAAAAGAAAAGAAAATAAAAAAAATTAGTTTTAAAGTTTCTGAATTGTCCCATTTAGTCCTCATAGTTTCTGCTTTGATAAATTAGGCTTGTAACTCTCCTTTTTAAAGTTGGTAGTTTTAATATAGTTTAAGAAATTGCAATTTCAGTCCCTCTACTTTTGTATTGCATGTTTTGTCCTTGTCAACTTTTAAAGTTGTTTAAGTAATTGCATATTTAGTCCCTTTGCTTGTAGCTTTTTGCATAATTAGTCCTTGCTTCCCACTTTTAGTTTTATAATCTCGGGAATAGCCCGGGATTCGCGTTATTTGTTATTTCCCTTTGCTTTTTATGTGCTTACATGTGCCTTTATTTGTCCCCGATAACTAGGATTGCGTTTTAGTTTTCCCTTATTGTAGTGTAATCAAACAAATTCACAATATTATTCACTATTCACTTCACACACACACACGTCACAAGCCGTCTCGATCGCCGTCAGACCTTCGTTGGGAGACGACCCGGGGAATTGCTTTCGCGAGTATTTCTTCGGTAAAATAAACCTATACTTAAAACGACTATATCAAAATGGCGTCGCTGCCAGTGAAGGTTTGAAACGAGAGCGTCGACTTCGTATCGTTGTATTTGTGATTTGAAGATCCTTCCTCGCGAAGTTATCGTTTACTTTGTGACTATTTTCAAAATATGAAAATATTTTCTTTTCAATATTTGTTTTCTATTTTTCTTCAATTATCTTTCCTTCCTTTTATAAAACCCAAAAATATTTTCTTTTTCAAAATTGATTTTCACTTTTATCTTGATTTGTTTTTTCCGTCATAAAAATCCAAAAATAATCTTCTTATCCTCTCATCCATTTGATTCTTCATCTTTAACCCTCTAAACCGTATAATTCTATCTCTTTCTCCCTCTCATGTTTAATTCTTATTATAATTCTTCATCATTTTTTACCACAACCGTCGAAGATAATGGAGAAAAAATCATAGAAGAATTGTTATTTGAGGAGCAGAGGCAGATTATAATAGCTTTATATTGTAAACATAACATCAATGACTCTTCGAGTGGCAATCCCACTCCGTCTTCTGAATCTATCATCCCCGACTCTTCCCATCCTTCCCTCACACCGGTTGAGGAAAGTGACTCCGTTTTGGAAGAGGTCGATACTTTTCTTGCTAATAATAATTTTGGTGGTAAAAATTTGAGGAAAGTGATTCAGGAGCCTCGAAAGCTTTGGTGGTAAAAATTTGAGAGATGTTGACTACTGACTTCTACAACGTGTAGAACGATATCCTTTTGGTATTCTTGTCAACATCTTCTTAAATTGAATAATATACTTTGTACATATATTATACCAAAATGTAAATAGATATATAAAACCAAAAAAAATCCATAAAAATCAGAAAAATAGAAAATACCAAAAATAGTTGTTTTAAGGCATGTCTTCTGGCATCGATAACATTTACGGTCCTAGAAATGTCATTCAATAATGACACGGGTCTTTAAATGAAGTTCGAACATAAATTCAAAAAGTTTTTCAAAACATGCCTAAATGGCTTGCTATTACTTCAGATAGCAACCCGGTTTTCAAAATGAGGAAAACACGTCGCCAAAAAGATGGTTGTTCCTAACAACGGGTGAAGTTCACCCGGGGCATGGATTACTTTACATCCGTGCACCCTGGATCTAATGTACATTTCAGTGCATTATTTCTTGTATAAGAAGAGAAGTCTTCTTTGTATCCAAATAATTTTCCTTCTATGATTCTTCTGAAAATTATTTGTGAGACACATGGTTGTAACGTGTTGTTTGAAATTCTATCAGACATGGATTGTTCATAAAATGTATCACTCAATCAATTGACTACAACTCTTTAACTAGAATACGGGTCATTGATTGAGGGGGAGAGTGATCTCAATTGTTATATCATCAAACGAATTTCTTGGTTATCTCGTAATTGTTAGAATAGGTTTTATAGTTAATGGGGTATTAAATGTAGAGGAACTTACTAAGCTTTATCTCATATGGCCAAATGTGTTAGTTGCTAGAAAGATTAGGGCATTATGTGCAATTTGAGTATAGTTTCCTAACTTTATGTAACTATAAGGTTCATTTGTGTCACTTTGGAATCCTCGTTTAATATCCTAAATACTTTAAAACCCAAAATCTAAAAGAATTTAGAAAACCATTGTGTTTGATGTTCTTGTATTCTCCTCTGGAATTTGTATAATCTGATTGAATGTGTTTCATATGCTGTTAGCCGATAATTGTTCAATTGTTGTTGATTATGTGTTCGTATTCTCAGGATTTGCTTAGGTATGTTGTTACCGAGTTATAATCTTGTTCCTAAGCTCCTGATTTGAAAGTTGAAATATGTGTGAATTGCCATGTTAGTGATTGCTTTTATGTCTGATAGAGGCTTGCAATGAATGATCATGATTGCTAGTTGCTCTTCATGAAAGATAGCATTTTGATGAGGTGTTTGAATATGGTTTGATCATGATATGAATATGGTATTATGAGTAGGCAAGCTGCTACGTGGTAGCGGTTAATGAAGAGTGAATCTGTATGTATGTATATCTGTGTAAAACCCGAAAAATTTGAACATCTAAAATACCCAAAGTACCTCTACGATTTTAAACTTTTGAAGAGCGGATAATAATTATACCCTAAGTTTGAATAATTAAATACTACAAGTATTCATGCTTTATTAAGAGAATACAAACTATTTGTCCTAATCCTATTCTAGTGATAAACATGCACACGTTTTATCCCTTTTTTAAAAATATATGAAATCTCTATTGCCATAATAAAACACACTATATTCCTTTTGATAATATACTCTGCGCGTTTCCTTTTTCTCATACATTTATACATGATAAGACCGAATAGTGTACCATCAATTTAGAAGATACGATCATACCTCTATTTCCTAAACTCACAATACGCGCCTTTCCTTTTCACATTTTGACAGGATATCATCCCTACCCTTCATATACATGACCTGTTAGTTAACACCATAATCTATGGCTTAAACCCTACAAACACCTAAACATAAAACGGCTGGCTTCTTTTCTCTTTTCCTGATCGACCAAAAGGTTGAATAAGGAGGTTCATACGTATGGGTTGAGTTGCTGCTGTTCGGAAGTTTTGGTTCTGATTCGACGTGGTAATGAGGCGATGAGTATTTGACCCTAATTCCTTTTCTTTGCTTCGACACGCTTCAAGGGTATTGTGCTTTAATCTTGTTCAAATTATATCCTTTCTTGTTCAGCTCTTATTTCTGTTCCAATGATGCTTTATTTGAAAACATAAAATCATGGGTTAATGCACATAAAATAGCGAGTGGATGACATATATATTCGACATATAACTAGTATTTTCGTTTTTGTTTGGTCACGATGGGTTTAATTATTTTGGCTTCGACTTATACCGATCTCAAACCTGTAACCTAATCGACTTGAAATAAAAAGAGAAGGTTAGAACATGATTCTTATTTTTTTCGAACAGACCTCAAAACAATCATGTAACATAAGGCCTTAAAAGAATAAGTTAATATTGACATGCATACTTAACGAATGTAAACACATGAAATCATAATAAGTCTCACATGAAATATGCAAACTACCATACGCCTATAATCTGGTTGGATCGAGTTATGGACTGTTTGTATCGATCCTTGTTGCTGTTTCGTTATTCGAATATGCTTGATATAACGTCTCTAACCTGGTCATTAAACACTTTTGTCGATCTCGAGTATACGACTAAAACCTGGTAATAACCTAAAGAATTAAAATGGGGAGTACATGTTTAAATACGTGATTAAGGGCTGGGTCATGTGTGATTTTATGTGATAGTTTATGCTTGTTACATCCTATTGGTGTGCGTGGTTTGTGTGTCGATCAAGAGGCTGTATAACATGTGGTTGTGTGTGATTGGATCTGTTTTGCGTCATGTGTAAGTGAGTTAGAATAGGCTGGAAACTTGTGAATTCATGTATGTGTCGTGTGAGTTAAAAACCTGAATAAGATACATGTATGAAAAAGGTGTGTGCATGCATGGGTGTATGTTTAACGAGGGGTGTGGAATTGGATTGGTTTACATGCATGGGTGTGTGGCATTATTTAATAATTTGTATGTGTGATTTGGATGGTGAAAAGGGGGGTGTGTGTGTGAACATCTAATAACCTGATTAAACTAGAGTAGGGTCATTGGTTAAGGGTTGTTTTAACGTGAGTCATATTAGTGTAGAAATGATCTAGCATACATGCGTACTGTTAATGAGTTGTGAGACTTAATTTCGTTAAAGGTGGGTACTCATAAAGGGTGTGTTTCGGTAAGGTTTGGTTGTGAGTGGGTGCCCAATTTATTTTAAGGTTTGAAAAGCGTGCATGCATGTGTGTCGAGAGTGCGTTAAGTGTGTATGTGTATTATGTCGGGTTTGAGAGTGGTGAGAGCTCCGAGTCTGTTGTAGTCCGAAATGGGTTTAAATGACTTTCAAAAATTTGCCAAACCCCGAGAGTATTGACTGGCCTCAAACAGTCAGTCCAAAATCAACCACGGATGTGGTCAACTAGGTCAAACCTATTTGGGCCAAATCTCCCTGGAGTGTAGTGTTTTCCCGGGTCGTTATATCCTAGTGAGGAGTGAAATTGTATTTAAACGAATCTGTGATCGGGTGAAATTGACTGGGAAAAGGATAATGGTGATTATACTAAGGAATTATAAAAGAAAATAGCTTAAACAAGCTATATCAACAATAACATAAAACCAAATAACTTAAAAACGTTTTAAAACTTAAAAACGTACGTTTAAGTTTAAATAAACGTAAACGTACCTAATAAAAAGTGAAATGTGAGCAATATAAATCCCACTGATGTGAAAATTACTTTTTTAGAATCCTAATGGTAAAAGAAAATTTTAGGAAAAAGAAAATTATTTTTTAGACTTTTTAATTAATTATTATTAATTAAAAACTAATTAATAACTATTTAAACTAATTTAAATTATTAAAAATACTAAATGAACAGTGATAATTATGAAATTTTTTATAAAAATACTAAGTGGTGACAGGAAGCTAGGAAAAATATAAAAGTGGTAAATTGCTTATTAAAAAGCAGAAAAATAAGCTAATAAGCTTATATAAGCAAAATGGACTAATATTAGTATAAATAAAACTATGGGGAATTAAAACACTAAGATTACCCTAGCCTAGATTGTGCTTGGGTCCATTTTGGTTTTGTCCAATGTAATCAAGAGGTCACAGGTTCGAATCCCACTAGTGGCACTTTTCTTTTTTATTTTTCTTTTTGGTTTTTCTGTTACAAAACTATTTAAACACTAACAATAAACAACTTTTATAAAAACAAACTTTTTAAAACTGCAAAATAAGCACTGTGTGAGCTTAATGATCACACAGTTAGCTTTTTAACTTGAAAAGTGATTTTTAAGATTGAAAAAGCTATGCAATAATATATAAGCTACCCCTAAAGGTAAAATAAGCTAAAAACAAATGAATAATACTTAAAATAAGCTGAAACAAACAAGAAAGTACACTGAAAAGCACAGGATAAGCAAAATAAGCAAAATCCAAGTAAGCAACCCAAACAGTCCAATAAGCAATGTTGCAGCCAAAATAAGGCCTTACAATAAGCTCTTTTGCCCAAAACAAGTCCTGAACCAACAAGCTAGCTGAGTGGGCTTTCCAAAAAGCCAAGAAGCTCAAGCTTATCTCAACAGATAAGCTCACTAAGGGCTTGTGATTATGGCTTATTCACACTGGCGAGTCAGTGGATCTGACTCACTGTGGACTTTTGGGGAATCAAATTAAGCACTCATTTGAGCTTCAAAATGACAAACAAGCACTTGAATAAAGAGTTGGGACAGTGGGGTTTCTAAAATTACCAAAAGCTCAGGGTAAGCTTCAATAATGAACAAGGAATGAGCTTGTGAAAGTGGCTTGTGAGCCTCTTACCCCTGGTGCAGGGGAGTTTTTAGAAAAACAGGTCACAAAGAGCTTAAACATAAGCAGTTTATAAAATTATAAAAAATAAGAAAAAATATGCATTAATATCATAAGCAGCTAAAGTTTAAAATCCTACAATTTTAGATCCAAAGGATTAACACAGAGAAAATGATAAATCAAAACAAAATTTGATTTTTAACCTTGTGTGCAATTTTGACTTTTTAATGAAACATGCTAAGTTGACTATTTTGAACTTTAATCTATCCTTACTGAATAAATAAGTAATAATAAGCTATTTTGAGACTAGAATAAGTTATGCTAACAACTATTGCAACTGTAGAATGGATTATGCAATCTTACATCCACATCAGTGAACACAATATGAGATAAAAACTTGATTTTGACTATTCTTCAAACAAGCATTGGTTTTTATGACTTACATACCCTATTATAACATATTGAAACATGCATGAACCAAGAACAACCACAAAAACACCCTCTGAGTCTAGAAACTCAGCAATTCCAAACAACCCTTTAACTAATTGATTTTGAGGTTTTCAAAGCTTTTAACTGAATTAGGCCACAAATCTGATCCACAAGGTTATGTAAGGATGCAATAAGCCAGTTTAAGCACAAAAACACATGTAATAACAAATAGTACTCATAAAACTCTAATAAGTCATTTTTTACAGTTAAAATGTAAAAACTGAGCAACCAAGGAATTTAATGAACAAGTAGCTAATATAAAGCAATAATTTAAGTAAGAAACATCAAATAAGCATGAAACAGCACAAATAAGCATTTATAAGCTAATCTACAGTAAAAATGTCAAAAAGTGAAATATTGCTTACAAATGCATTCAAGCTGAGAACAAGTGAACCAGGGACCAAAATCATAACCTAAAGCTTCCCAAGAAGCACTATTACCAAGTCCATCCAATACAAACCTTGCTCCATTGCTTCTTCTTCCTCTCTTCTGATGTTTTATTTTTGAACTAATTATTTGGTATTTTTTTTATTTTTGAATTTTTAGGTTAAAACTTGTTTAAATCCTATCTGAGCTTGTGGAAAGCTTGCAGGTAACTTGTGTGACTTAATGAAACAGTAAATACATCATTTAACTAACATTGCACCTATATGAGAATTTTCAAGGAAGTATGCCAAAATGAGATTTGAACTGAAGATAATTAAAATTGATATTAAAGATTGATTAGAGTACACTGCAAATACTGAATACAAACTGTTTGAGCTAAGTTTTATAACTAGAAAGGGAAATTACATAAGAACGACAAGCTAAACTACACTAAAAACTACTTGGTCTTCATTTCTGCTTCTTTCTTTCTTTATAGTGGATAATTAGTGTTTCACTGTTCTATTGATATAAATAATGCCTAAAAACGTTATTAATATTTTTCAATATCTCTATGTTTTGATAATCTCAAAATGAAAACTCATTAAACTAGAAATTATGATGTAAACAAGTATTTAGTTGTAAATATTCATTTCAACAACTTAATCACTTAAGGTATGAATAAACAAAGTGTTAAATGCACTATATGATCAAAGGAACACTTTCTTAATCACTAGAATTTTTATAAAATACAAACATTTTATATCTTTTATAAAATCATTTTTGGAAATAAAAGAATATGTTTAAATCATTATAAATATATGAATTCAAATTTTCAACCAAAAATGGAAAAAAATGATCCAGAAAAACCTTCCTCACAAAAAGACAAAGCTGGGCAACGGATCTGAAGGGCGGCCCCCTTAATTTACCAGGCGGCCCCCTTAATTATTAAGGGGACCGGCCCCTTAATTAAGGGGACCGGCCACGCTCCTGATCCCCCCAACTTTGCCTATAAATACTAGACTATTCCTGTATTTTTACCTCACCTTTTGCACTCTAAACTTTCTGATCTAAATCTCTCTTCTTACTCTTTAAAATCCTTTGATCATATATTCTTAAATCTTTTTTTCCAAGTGATCCAAAGCCTCATTCATTCAAGTGCAAAAGAAGAACACTCCTCCAACATCTTTATAAAGAAGTAGTGTTGTGCTAGTTAGTATTATCTTGTAGTAGTGCTAGATCATTTGTAAAGTGTTGTGTGCTTAAGTAGATTGTAGTTACTAGTTGTGGTGTATAGAAGTAGTGTAGAAGTTGTGAATAAGTTGTGAAGTTATTGGAGATAGAAGAAGGTGTGAAGAAGGCTTGAAGAAGGTGTGAAGTTGTGAAGAAGGTGTGAAGTTGTGAGATTAGTTCTAGCTAGGATTAGAACTCGACATTTACTTTAGTGTCGTTAATCGGTGTAAGCCAAGGTGTGTAAGGTTTCTCCGCCATAAGGGAGTTTGTTGACATAGTGAAGAAAAACTCTCGAGTGTGGTACTCGGGGAGTGGAGTAGGGCAAGGAAGGTGTCCTTGTAGCCGAACCACTATAAATGCGCGTTATTGAGGCAACATTATCAAGATCTCCTATTGTTTTAATGATGACAAATAAACATTCGAAACACATAAAATAACAGACGGTAGCCAAAATTCCCCGACTCCATACCTGCTCCTGACTAGGGATGGCAACGGGTCGGGTTTGGGGCGGGTTTTAGTGTACCCGTACCCGCACCCGTTTATAATATCCAAACCCGTACCCGCCCCATTACCCACCGGGTACCCGATTAATATTATCCAACGGTTTTTCGGGTTTCCCCGTGGGTATCGGTTATCCCCAATTGAATATTATATTGACAAAATGGTGGTATTAAAATTAAGTCACACTAAAATCCACAGAAAAAATAAAAGAAAACACCCTAATATATTCAAATTTTTTAAAAGTTAAAGAAAATGAATATCATATCAAACGATTTAACGCTTTTAAATAATTCATGTACAAAATAAAATGTGATATGTAATAGAGATACTTATATAAAAATATATAATGGAAGAAATTATATATAATGTATATATATTCTAGTTAATTATAATATCAATAAACCGGGTATAGATTCGGATAAACGGATACGGGTACGGGTAATCGGGCAGGTATTACCAAAACCCGCCACCGAACCCGTACCCGTCAAAATTGTTTTATCAATACCCAAACCCGCATCCAAACCCACCAACCCGCCCCCGAACCCGACCTAACCGGTTCGGGTTTCGGTTATCCCCGTCGGTTTCAGGTGCTTTTGCCATCCCTACTCCTGACGCGTCACCCACGCGTCAACGCGTGGCTGACGCTCCAGGCTACTGTATGGTTCGGGACGAATTTTGAAAGTCGGCTTTCCCCTTACCCGACAAATGTGGATCTTTCAATACAGGTATGAATATGCTATGTGCTTAATTGAGAACACTCGAAACGAGTTTTGGGATTAGAGAGATCCAAATTTTAAAACACCCACTTACTAGAAAACACCAACTCATGTTTTCTAACTCTTTCCTCTAGCCAAGGCTTTTCTAAACTTAGGGAGCTTATATATTTCACGTAACATCATGCGAAAGCATCCATATGCTCATATCCCGACCTTACGTTTTCTCTAATCACGTAACGGGTTTACTCCATTATTGGTCAAACTAAGTCAAAGGTCTCTTTGCGTAAACGCATCCATTCCCACTTGGGTTATGCTTTACATCAAGGCAAAGCACTTAACTTATTTGTACCAAGGTGTTAGTTGAGTACGTCGAGTCGTGGAAAGTCACGAGTTATGAAACTATGGATTCTCGACGTTGTGTTACTTGGACTTATAAGTAACCTATGATTTTCTCAACTCATAATCTTAATTGTCTAAACTTTTTCTTCTTAATGACAATTAGATTATTTCTTAATCTTTTCTTAATCTCATTTTTACAAAAGACAAAATATACCAAATCTCCCACAATCCTTCCCAAAAATCCTTTCCCAACAACCTCTTACAATATTCCCTTACACCACTTACAAAAGTGTACTCTTGTCTCCTCACAAACTCCCACACAATATTCCCTCTTACAATATTCCCTTCACTTTACCAACTCCCCATACACCTTTCTTATACATACTTACATACACTTTCCTATACACACATATTGTAAAACCCACTTTTTCATATTACATTTAAATTACCAAAATACCCTTGAAATCGAAAACTTTAATTAATTAACTTAAATAAACAAATAAATCTCAAATAAATCACAAACTATTGTAAACTTTAGAAATTATGAGATGAATAATTTTCTTTGGACTTTATATTAATTAATAGTGTGAAAAACTTTCTTGTCACCTTAGAAATATAAAAGGGCCGATATATACATATTATATACTTATAATTATCTCATAAATAAAATAGAAAATATAAAGGATAAATATGACTTAAAAATGGAAGGAATAAATCATATCAATCTTATTCATATTTTGGCCGAGTTTCATGCATTTCACACGGTTTCCCCATATCAATGTATTTATTTGTTTTATTTCTCTTCCAAAACCATAATACGTATAACCTAAAATCCTCCCACACCACATACGAATTTTTACAACTGCAACAACAATTTTCCTGAGTCCTATTTGATGTTTAGAAGCTGGGAAAAATAGCCAAAAGATTTTTGGATCGTTGGTTTTCATCGTGGTGGATTTGGTGTTCGATTTGTTTATTGCCGAGAGAAAGAAATCCCTCACAACTCATTCGATTGTTCTAAAAGTATCATGGTATTTTTCTTATGTCAATTACATCATATAGGTTCCATATAAATTGATAAAATCGAACCATGCATGCTTAAACAATCGTATGGATTTTTAAGGGTTAAAACACGTATAAAATCTATATTAATACATGCGATTTTTCTGGGCTCTAAGATTATTTTATTTGCACTCTATATGATAGATATGACTCTGGAAAAATGTTAAATTGAATTGTTGAAGCCTATATAATTAGTGTCGAATTATTTTGTTAATCGGCTATAAAAAGAAAAAGAAAAGAAAAATGACATCGAGGGTCTAGGGTTTTGATTTTTGATTTGTTATTTGTGATATTAAATGATTGTAATGATGTAGTAATGATTGGTAATCATGTGTTAGATCTAGGGTTAGGGTTTGTGGTGTTTTGTTTTAATACCGATTGGAAACAATAAAAGTTTGGTGTTGTTTTGTGAAAATATAAACTTGTGGGTTAATTTTTATAAACTCTAAGTTACTGTAGCAATATGAGAAAATTATAACATGTGGGTCTAATGTGTAAATATTGTAAATTGGAGGTTTGTTTTGAATTATATATATATATGTTTCGAATTCAAATAATTAATATTGAAGGACTAAAATTGTAAATATGGTATATATGGCATGTTTCGAATTGAATAATAGTATAAGGGTATTTTCTGTAAATTTGGATAATTAAAGGTTTATTTGGAATATTATTAATTAAAAAGGATTATATTGTTAATTTGGAAACTAGAGGGACTAATCTTGTAAATACTTGATTTTCGGCCTAAATTAATATTAAAGGGATGAAATTGTAATTTTGTGATAATTGATGGACCTATGTGTTTAATTGATTAATTATTTACTTTAAATGGTTAATTATGTAAATATAAGGTTTAAATTGATAAATTGTAAACTAGAGGGACTAAATGTGTAAATACAGAAACTTTGAGACATAATTGATGTGAAAATGTGTTAAGGGCTGTTTATGTCATTTTTAAATAGTTGAGGTGCTTATGTGATAATTATATTAGTTAAAGGTTTAATTATGGAATAAAAGGGTTAATTTGTAACTTTTGAAACTATAAGGGTGTAAAGTGTAAAATCTGAGATGTTTGGCTTATGTGACTTTTATATGAGTGTTCTAATGTGTTTAGTTTCATTTGTGACCCCAACTTATTTAAATGGACACTTTAAACCCTAAAACATGTTCGGAGACCTAATGAAACCCTAATTTCAGAAAATCACTATAAAAGGAAATCTGTAATACACGAGACCATAAAACTTGACATTGGGATCAAACTAACTTATACGAATGTGATAATCTTTCTAATTATGGAAATATGCTATTTATGGAAACCTTCTAAAATTGGAAACCTTCCAAATAAGGAAACTTACTAAAAATAGAAAGTCTTTTAAAATACTAAACTTACTTAAAGAGGAAACTTACTAAAAATAGAAAGTTACTTAAATGAGTAATCTTACTTAAAGAGGAAAGTTACTATAATTGGAAAGCTGCTAAAAATGGAAAGATAACTAAAAGAGATAACTTGTAAAATGAACTCGTCTTGATTCGTATCCTTTCTTCTTTAGGTTTTGTGAAGCGGGAGTGATCCATATTCCTTCTTGTTTACTTGACCTTGCTTTTGCTTTGGATCTAAGGTACATATATTCCGTACTCTTTCAGTAAGAGTACAACTACTTCTCTTTCATGACCTCTTTCTCTCTCTACTATTGATTTGCCTCTCTTGTTTGGACTATTGCTATTGGAACCTTTGGTTATTGACCCTTTCATTGATCCTTTGATATTGAACCTTTGCTATTGAACCTTTGATATTGAACCGTTGATGTTGAACTATTGACATTGAACCTTTGACTTGAACCTTTGATTTTGACTTGGCAATTATAATTGAACCTTGACTACATGACCCATCAGTATTTACCCAGGTGTTACTTGTTGTGGAGTAGCCACAACCATAGCATTGATGCACCAATGTTATGTACTCTAGTGTGGTTGGAGAGATGTACCACACCGTCCCTTGATTTGGTCTGCATGTGAATGGGTAAGGGGCGTATGGATGCATCCTAGATTTGTATTGTATTGTATTGTATTGATTGATGGATTGATTATTGAGGCTACTACAGCTACTACAGTTACTACAGTTACTACAGGATTATGCTACATTGGTTTGGTGACTGGGTATGCGTGCATTGCAACCCCTCACATATTGGGCTACTATTATTGTATTGTATTGTATTGGATTGGCCTGGGGGTAAAATACTGATTCCATATACTTAACTTCCTACATTTGACCTTGCTATCTTTTGATTACCCACTTGACACCATATGTAATCCATCTTCATATTCCTTTGATTGTTCTTAACTCCTTTGTATTGCTTTGTATATTGTTGATATCTGTTCACTGAGCTTTTTATGCTCAGCCGCTTTCTTTTCCATGCGGCAGGTACTAAAGCTAGGAGCGGGGTTTAGCTTTGGGGATGAGAGTGTGTGGACCTACCCTAGAGTTTCTTTGAATAATGGATTTTGTTTATTTATCGCATTTCCGGATATTGGATATTTGTAATCGTACTTTCCTTTGTTTGGTTTTTGGGCACTTGGATGTTGTTTAGCCCTGTTATTTACTCTTTGATGTTTTATTCTAGACTTCCGCTGTTTGGTTTGGCTTTGTTTGTATCTGATGTGTAACCATATTATTGTGATGTCTCTACCCTTGTCGGGTTGGGGCGTTACAATTTATGGTATCAGAGAAAACGGGTTTAGACCTTGCAGCTTAGGCCTTGACCTGTGAGGATTGGGTAGACGCTAGGTTTTCGTTTCGTCATCGTATTCATATCCGTTTGTCTTTCGCTAACCGTTTAATGTCGTTTTAGATGGTGAACACTCGCAACGGAGGTGGTGATGCTAATCCTCAGAACATTGATGAGATTGTTGCTCGAGCAGTAACTGCTGCTATCCAGGATCTGCGTAACGAGCGTAGTAGTGGGTCTGGAGGCAGTGAAGAGGGGATCCATGTGTGGATTGAACGTTTCAACAAACTGAAGCCCATTCCCTTTAAGTCAGCTGCCACTCCTACCGAGGCAAGTGACTGGGTTACTCATTGTGAGAAGTTGTTTCAGGTGATTGATTGTCCGGATGGGGTGAAGACTCGCTTAGCCGCCTTCAAACTTGAGAGTGACGCTCTCAACTGGTGGACGTTGTATGTTCAGGTGAAGGGTGGTAATTTTGCTGAGACTTGTACCTGGACAGAGTTTCGTGAGGCTTTCTATAAGCGATTTATCCCTCTCTCGGCACAGCAGCAATACGAGAGAGAGTATGGTACTATCTATCAGACAGATCGAGAGAATGCGGCTGATTACATGGAGCGTTTTCTTAGGTTGGCCAGTTTTGTAGGGCCTACTGTGGCAGGTGATGCGGCTAGACAGGCTCGTCACTTTAAGTGGGGATTGAAGCGCTGGATACTTGACCGTATTGTCAATACGGATTATGTTGATGTGGCGATGGTTTGTGATGCGGCGCGTAACCTTGAGATGTTGCATGAGGGCGGAACGTCGAACAAGAGAACTCGTGATGGGGACAGGATACAGTCTGGGTCTTCAGGGCAGCAGAATCGGGGTTCTGACAATCGGGGTCGTTCTGAGCAGAATTTTGATAACCGTGGTCGTTCCGACCGTCAGTTTGAGCACAGGGGACAGTTTAACCGGGGACATGATCAGGGTCGACAGGTCCAGAGGGGTTCTGATTATAGGTCTTCTGGTCGACAGGGTGACAGGTCGGGTAACACCAACCAGAGGCAGTTTTCTAGGGGTAACCAGCATAACCGGTATTCGGGTTCTGGATCTTCGAATCAGCAGCATCGTTCTGGGAACTCATCGGGTCAGCAGAGGTATACTGAGACTTTGCCAGCCCCACCACTTTGCCCTACTTGTGGTAAGGCACATCCCGGACCATGCCGTAAACTTTTGGGAGCTTGTTATGAGTGCGGTTCCACTGATCATCGGGTGAAGTTTTGCCCGAAGAAAACCGGCATTACTCCTTCAGGTTTTCCTCAGCCATCTACTTCCACAGGCCGTGTTCACTCTCTTACTCGCGAGCAGGCGGGTAACTCTTCAGGTACTATTACGGGTTTTCTGCATATTGGTGATTATACCGCATTTGTTTTGTTTGATACTGGCGCAACTCATTCTATTATATCCATCACTTATTCTAAGAAACTGAAATTAACCCCAACACCGTTAATGAATACTTTGTCTATCTCTACGCCGATGAAAAATAACGTCATCATTGATCATGAGTTTGTTGATTGCCCGATTCGCTTCGATGATCGTGTACGCCCTGCTAATCTTCTTCCGCTTGATATGTGTGATTTTGATTTGATTCTTGGTATGGGCTGGTTGTCCACTCATCGAGCCACTATTGATTGTTATGCGCGGAAGGTTATATTTGGTGATTTGTATAAGCCCGAATTTGTGTACTTTGGTTCTCAACCACTTCGATCTGTTAAGATCATATCTGCTTTGAAAGCACGTACTTTGTTATCCCACGGTTGTGCCGGTTTTATCGCTTCTATTCAAGATACTTCGAAGGAGAGCCCTACCATTGACAGTATTCGTGTGGTTCGTGATTTTGCCGATGTATTTCCTGAGGAACTTCCGGGACTCCCTCCTAACAGCGACATAGAGTTTGGTATTGATTTAATTCCGGGTGCAGAACCTATTTCGAAAGCTCCCTATCGTATGGCTCCTACTGAATTGAAAGAGTTGAAAGAACAACTACAGGAACTCCTTGAGAGTGGATTCATTCGTCCGAGTGTATCTCCTTGGGGAGCACCTGTCTTATTTGTGAAAAAGAAAGACGGTAGCATGAGGTTGTGTATAGACTATCAGGAATTGAACCGTATTACCATTCGTAACCGCTATCCTTTACCCCGTATTGATGATTTGTTTGATCAGCTCCAAGGAGCTAAATGTTTCTCCAAAATTGATCTTCGGTCCGGTTATCATCAACTTCGTGTTAAAGAGCAGGATATTTCTAAGACTGCTTTTCGAACCCGCTATGGGCACTATGAGTTCTTAGTTATGCCTTTCGGATTGACTAATGCTCCGGCAGTATTCATGGATCTTATGAACCGCGTATTCAGTTCTTTTCTCGACAAATTTGTTATCGTATTTATTGACGACATCTTAGTATATTCGAAGTCCGAGGAAGAGCACGAGCAGCATCTTAGTACGGTTTTGCAGATTTTGAGACAGGAGAAGTTGTATGCAAAATTCTCCAAGTGTGAGTTCTGGCTTGGTCAAGTCGCTTTCCTTGGTCATGTGGTGTCTGCTGGTGGTATTACTATAGACCCAGCAAAGGTTGAGGCTATCACTAAATGGCCGAGACCTACTACGGTGACTGAGGTCAGGAGTTTCCTTGGTTTGGCAGGTTACTATCGGAGGTTTGTCGAGGGATTTTCCCAACTTGCCTCACCTTTGACTAAATTGATGAGAAAAGGATTGAAGTTTGAGTGGACCGAGGAACAGGAAAAGAGTTTTGAGACTCTGAAGCAGAAACTTGTGTCAGCTCCCATTTTGACACTTCCATCTGGTACAGGCGGATATCAGATTTATAGTGATGCTTCCAAGAAAGGGTTAGGTTGTGTATTGATGCAACACGGGAAGGTTATTGCGTATGCCTCACGTCAGTTGAAACCTTACGAGGAAAACTATCCTACGCATGATCTAGAGTTGGCTGCAGTTGTGTTTGCTCTTAAGATTTGGAGGCATTATTTGTATGGGGACTCTGTTGATATTTTCACGGATCATAAGAGTCTTAAATACATATTTACCCAGAAAGAGTTGAACATGAGACAGCGTAGATGGTTGGAGTTACTCAAGGACTATGACACTAATATTCAGTACCACCCCGGTAAAGCAAATGTAGTAGCTGATGCTCTTAGTCGTAAGTCGGGTATGGTGGCTAGTCTGAAATTCGAGCCTAAGATTTTGCATGATCTTGAGCTCATGGAAGTAGAGTTTTGTTTACCAGGACGCGACGGTTATTGGGCTAGTCTGAAAGTTGAGTCTAACTTGATCTTGAAGATTAAGGAAGCTCAGCGTGATGATGGTGAGTTATGGGCCATTATTCAGAATATAGAAGAGGGGAAACAGTCTGAGTTTCGTGTTGACGAGAGCGGCATTGTTTGGTTTGGAGATCGACTTTGTGTACCTAATGACCCTGAACTTCGTGAGACGGTTATGACTGAAGCTCACAGTTCTCCTTTCACGATACATCCGGGTTCTACTAAAATGTATCGGGATTTGAAACCACATTTTTGGTGGAGCGGAATGAAGCAAGACGTAGCATTGTTTGTTGCTAGGTGTTTGGTTTGCCAACAGGTAAAGATTGAGCACCAAAGAGCAAGTGGTCTTTTGCAACCGTTGGAGATTCCTCAGTGGAAGTGGGAAGAGATAACGATGGATTTTGTTACGAGTTTACCAGTTACACTTAAAGGGCATGATGCTATTTGGGTAGTCGTTGACCGACTAACCAAGTCAGCTCATTTCCTACCGATCAAGAAGGGTTATGGTATAGCGAAGTTGGCGGGGATTTTCCTTCAGGATATTGTTAGGTTGCACGGCACACCGGTTTCCATTGTTTCTGATAGAGATCCGAGGTTTACTTCGCGTTTTTGGAAGATGTTACATAAAGCTTGGGGTTCTCGCCTCAAGTTCAGTACTGCTTTTCACCCTCAGACGGATGGTCAATCGGAGAGGACTATCCAAACGTTGGAGGACATGTTACGGGCTTGTGCACTTGATTGGACCGGCAGTTGGGACGAGTACTTGTGTTTAGTTGAGTTCGCATATAACAACAGTTGGCACGCTAGTATTCGGATGACACCTTTTGAGATGTTATATGGACGCAAGTGTAGATCACCTACTATGTGGGATGAAGTAGGTGAACGGATTATTGAGGGTCCGGAGGTAATAGAAATCACCAACGAGAAGGTGAATGTTGCTAAAGAGAGGCTTAAGGAAGCCAGGTCTAGACAGAAGAGCTACGCCGACAAGCATCGACGCGAGTTAGAGTTTCAGATTGGTGACCGAGTATTTTTGAAAGTATCTCCTTTTCGCGGCGTCAAACGTTTTGGTATAAAGGGCAAATTGAGTCCTCGTTTTATTGGTCCTTTTGAAATTTTGGAACGTGTGGGCGAGGTGTCTTATCGTTTGGCTCTTCCACCTCAGCTTGCTCATGTGCATAACGTCTTTCACGTATCTCTTTTGCGGGGGGTACCATTATCATCCTTTACATGTGGTGTCATATCCTTTGGATCAGATTCAGCCAGACATGTCACTTCCGGAGGAACCGGAAGCCATCCTTGATAGAATGGAGAGGGTCATGAGAAATAAAATTATTCGCTTTGTTAAAATTCTTTGGAAGAACCATCCACCTCGCGAGGCGACTTGGGAGACCGAGGAATCTATGCGAGCCAGCTACCCTCATTTTCCTTTGTAGTCTGGTATGCTTTCGTTTTGTTTCGCTATCTTTCTATTTCCAATTTTCGCGGACGAAAATTCTTTTGAGGAGGGAATAGTTGTAAAACCCACTTTTTCATATTACATTTAAATTACCAAAATACCCTTGTAATCAAAAACTTTAATTAATTAACTTAAATAAACAAATAAATCTCAAATAAATCACAAACTATTGTAAACTTTAGAAATTATGAGATGAATAATTTTCTTTGGACTTTATATTAATTAATAGTGTGAAAAACTTTCTTGTCACCTTAGAAATATAAAAGGGCCGATATATACATATTATATACTTATAATTATCTCATAAATAAAATAGAAAATATAAAGGATAAATATGACTTAAAAATGGAAGGAATAAATCATATCAATCTTATTCATATTTTGGCCGAGTTTCATGCATTTCACACGGTTTCCCCATATCAATGTATTTATTTGTTTTATTTCTCTTCCAAAACCATAATACGTATAACCTAAAATCCTCCCACACCACATACGAATTTTTACAACTGCAACAACAATTTTCCTGAGTCCTATTTGATGTTTAGAAGCTGGGAAAAATAGCCAAAAGATTTTTGGATCGTTGGTTTTCATCGTGGTGGATTTGGTGTTCGATTTGTTTATTGCCGAGAGAAAGAAATCCCTCACAACTCATTCGATTGTTCTAAAAGTATCATGGTATTTTTCTTATGTCAATTACATCATATAGGTTCCATATAAATTGATAAAATCGAACCATGCATGCTTAAACAATCGTATGGATTTTTAAGGGTTAAAACACGTATAAAATCTATATTAATACATGCGATTTTTCTGGGCTCTAAGATTATTTTATTTGCACTCTATATGATAGATATGACTCTGGAAAAATGTTAAATTGAATTGTTGAAGCCTATATAATTAGTGTCGAATTATTTTGTTAATCGGCTATAAAAAGAAAAAGAAAAGAAAAATGACATCGAGGGTCTAGGGTTTTGATTTTTGATTTGTTATTTGTGATATTAAATGATTGTAATGATGTAGTAATGATTGGTAATCATGTGTTAGATCTAGGGTTAGGGTTTGTGTTGTTTTGTTTTAATACCGATTGGAAACAATAAAAGTTTGGTGTTGTTTTGTGAAAATATAAACTTGTGGGTTAATTTTTATAAACTCTAAGTTACTATAGGAATATGAGAAAATTATAACATGTGGGTCTAATGTGTAAATATTGTAAATTGGAGGTTTGTTTTGAATTATATATATATATATATATATATATATATATATATATATATATATATATATATATATATATATATATATATATATGTTTCGAATTCAAATAATTAATCTTGAAGGACTAAAATTGTAAATATGGTATATATGGCATGTTTCGAATTGAATAATAGTATAAGGGTATTTTCTGTAAATTTGGATAATTAAAGGTTTATTTGGAATATTATTAATTAAAAAGGATTATATTGTTAATTTGGAAACTAGAGGGACTAATTTTGTAAATACTTGATTTTCGGCCTAAATTAATATTAAAGGGATGAAATTGTAATTTTGTGATAATTGATGGACCTATGTGTTTAATTGATTAATTATTTACTTTAAATGGTTAATTATGTAAATATAAGGTTTAAATTGATAAATTGTAAACTAGAGGGACTAAATGTGTAAATACAGAAACTTTGAGACATAATTGATGTGAAAATGTGTTAAGGGCTGTTTATGTCATTTTTAAATAGTTGAGGTGCTTATGTGATAATTATATTAGTTAAAGGTTTAATTATGGAATAAAAGGGTTAATTTGTAACTTTTGAAACTATAAGGGTGTAAAGTGTAAAATCTGAGATGTTTGGCTTATGTGACTTTTATATGAGTGTTCTAATGTTTTTAGTTTCATTTGTGACCCCAACTTATTTAAATGGACACTTTAAACCCTAAAACATGTTCGGAGACCTAATGAAACCCTAATTTCAGAAAATCACTATAAAAGGAAATCTGTAATACACGAGACCATAAAACTTGACATTGGGATCAAACTAACTTATACGAATGTGATAATCTTTCTAATTATGGAAATATGCTATTTATGGAAACCTTCTAAAATTGGAAACCTTCCAAATAAGGAAACTTACTAAAAATAGAAAGTCTTTTAAAATACTAAACTTACTTAAAGAGGAAACTTACTAAAAATAGAAAGTTACTTAAATGAGTAATCTTACTTAAAGAGGAAAGTTACTATAATTGGAAAGCTGCTAAAAATGGAAAGATAACTAAAAGAGATAACTTGTAAAATGAACTCGTCTTGATTCGTATCCTTTCTTCTTTAGGTTTTGTGAAGCGGGAGTGATCCATATTCCTTCTTGTTTACTTGACCTTGCTTTTGCTTTGGATCTAAGGTACAGATATTCCGTACTCTTTCAGTAAGAGTACAACTACTTCTCTTTCATGACCTCTTTCTCTCTCTACTATTGATTTGCCTATCTTGTTTGGACTATTGCTATTGGAACCTTTGGTTATTGACCCTTTCATTGATCCTTTGATATTGAAACTTTGCTATTGAACCTTTGATATTGAACCGTTGATGTTGAACTATTGACATTGAACCTTTGACTTGAACCTTTGATTTTGACTTGGCAATTATAATTGAACCTTAACTACATGACCCATCAGTATTTACCCAGGTGTTACTTGTTGTGGAGTAGCCACAACCATAGCATTAATGCACCAATGTTATGTACTCTAGTGTGGTTGGAGAGATGTACCACACCGTCCCTTGATTTGGTCTGCATGTGAATGGGTAAGGGGCGTATGGATGCATCCTAGATTTGTATTGTATTGTATTGTATTGATTGATGGATTGATTATTGAGGCTACTACAGCTACTACAGTTACTACAGTTACTACAGGATTATGCTACATTGGTTTGGTGACTGGGTATGCGTGCATTGCAACCCCTCACATATTGGGCTACTATTATTGTATTGTATTGTATTGGATTGGCCTGGGGGTAAAATACTGATTCCATATACTTAACTTCCTACATTTGACCTTGATATCTTTTGATTACCCACTTGACACCATATGTAATCCATCTTCATATTCCTTTGATTGTTCTTAACTCCTTTGTATTGCTTTGTATATTGTTGATATCTGTTCACTGAGCTTTTTATGCTCAGCCGCTTTCTTTTCCATGCGGCAGGTACTAAAGCTAGGAGCGGGGTTTAGCTTTGGGGATGAGAGTGTGTGGACCTACCCTAGAGTTTCTTTGAATAATGGATTTTGTTTATTTATCGCATTTCCGGATATTGGATATTTGTAATCGTACTTTCCTTTGTTTGGTTTTTGGGCACTTGGATGTTGTTTAGCCCTGTTATTTACTCTTTGATGTTTTATTCTAGACTTCCGCTGTTTGGTTTGGCTTTGTTTGTATCTGATGTGTAACCATATTATTGTGATGTCTCTACCCTTGTCGGGTTGGGGCGTTACACATATACACTCTTTTCTATACACACACATCCTTACACATACATACTCACATACACACACCTTTACATTCAAACTACACACACTTCACTCACATACCTTTCTTCACACACACAAGGCTCCCCATCACTTCAACCTTACATATTCCTTACACATAAAACTCACTCCCTATACACATCCCATCTCTACAACATATTCCTTATACTCCCAACATCTTTATTTTCAAAATATACACACTACTCACAACCATCTCACTCTCTACACACACAAGGCTCCCTATCACATCCACACTTACATATTCCCTTACACACACACACACACTCCAACTCTTATATTCCTTACACACCTTCACATCCCAACTTTACAACTCACCCTCTTCTCCAAGGAAGGAATATTCCCTTGGATATCCTTTTAACCCAATCATGGTTCTTCTAACCCAACTATGGTTAGTTCTCTACACACCCATTCTCACCCAACCATGGTTAACTCTTAACCAAACCAAGGATGGAATATTCCCTTGGATATACCTTCTAACCTAACCATGGTTTATTCTCTACACACTCTTCTAACCTAACCATGGTTACCTCTTAACCCAACCTCTCACACTCTTCCCTATAGAGGAATATCCCATGGCATATTCTCTTCTCTATTATGCCATGTGAGGAATACCTTTTCTACCCCTACCAAATTACCCTTTCTACTCTTCTACCCTTGGTATATGGTTTTCTCTTAAAACACTTCACAAAACATTTTCCAAATTGGCTATTTGAGTTGGTAAACCTTAGATTGATTAATGTTAAGGTTTAGTGTGAAGTACAATTGGGGGTTTAGCAAGGATAGGTATTTATAAGACTCAACACCCAAATCTTGGGAAAAATACAACATAGTCTATGGCGCGTCACCCACGCGTTGACGCGTGGCGAACGCGCCGGGCTCGGTAAAATTTTACCAAGTTTGGGTCTTGGCCTATAAATACCCCCTTGCCTCTTGTATTCCTCACCCCTTGCCATTATTCTTTATCTCTACATTCTTTCTCTCTTATCCTCTAATTCTATCTCTTGTGTTCTTAGTTAAACACACTAACATCTTTGAAAGAACACATCTCCTTGCTAGGGAAGAATCACAAGAACCTAATCCACTCTTGTGATTGTGTTGAGGGTCTTCTTATCTTTACCCTTTCTACTACAATTGAGTCTCTAGGTTAGGTTAGGGCTTGGTTGAATAAACAAACACTTATTCTTTCTATTTGTTTGTAAGAGAAGTGATATGTGTCGAATTACACTTATCTTTTACCTTATTTAACCCACAAAAACGACCAAAAACACCCAAATGACCATATAATATTGCAAATATCCTTGGAATGTGTTTTTGTGTATTTCAGGTACAAAAGGATTGAAAACAAGGCAAAAGTGAGCACAATGGAGCTTGGATGGGAATCGGAGCTAAATGGAGCATTACCGGATCGACTCGAAGCTTTAATTGAAGAAAAAAAGACAAAAAGTCAACATCAAAGTCAATCCCGGGAAGTGACATGGGGGTGAGCTTGGAAAACCAAACCACAACCCATAATTACCCTAATTACCCTTTTTCCCTTAACCTTAACCCAAAATTACCATTTTACCCTCACCAAAACACAAAATTCCCAAAATACCCTCACCCGACACCAAAAATTACCAAATTACCCTTTTAAGCCCGAAACTTAATTTCAAAATTATTTTCCCAAAATCATTTCAAAACCAAAATTTCATTTTCACAATAAATTCCTAAAACATTTTGTAAAAACTTTTTATTAAAACTAATTAGTATTTTGTTAAAAACTTTTTATTATTATTATTATTATTATTATTATTATTATTATTATTATTATTATTATTATTATTATTATTATTATTATTATTATTATTATTATTATTATTATTATTATTATTAGTATTATTATTATTAATATTATTAATATTATTATTTTTAACTTAAAAAAAAAAAAAAAAAAAAACTTACAAAATTAATTTTTACAAAATCAGATTTTTACTAAACCTAAACCAATCCTAATCCTTAATCCTATAACCCGGTTACACCATCCTCAGCCCACTCACCCTTTTTAACACAGCCCAACCCGTCACACAAACCTTAAACCCAAAACATAAACCCAACAAACAAACCCACACCCCGTTTATATAACCCACGGGTCAAACCTTAAGTCAAAACACAGACCCTTGCTTAACCCCTTTCCCGCCAATCTCCATCCCTGTCACTTTCCTTGTCCAACTCACTCCCCATAACAGACAAACCATCCTCACATGATGTCTCATCTCAATTGCCACGCTGGCAATCCATGGCACAAAAATTCATCCTACGGCTCAGATTAACACCTTTGGGGCCAAGAAGAATCAATGGTGCAGATGGGATGTGAAGAAGCACAAATGAGGTCCAAAAGCTCAACTCTCTCACAGAGAAAACACAAGGAGAAGAGGACAAACTCAGATGAAACCCTAGCACCCTAGTATAAATAGAACCTTTTGTAGCCAATATGAGGCAGTTAGGAATTAGGAGAAGTTTTAAAAATAGCCTTAGTTTAATTTTTATTGCTATTTAGCTTAAGTATTTTAGCCTTTATTTCAGTATTGTATCTTTTAAATTCAGTTTAATATAAAATTTCCAGTTTTCTTGTATTACTTGTCAAATTTACTTTATTGCTTTCTATACTTAAATTTCTTATTTTTAAGCTTTTCTACTGTTCATTAAGCTCATTTAGTTTAAATATAGCTTAATCAATCATTTTCTTACAAGTTTAAGCTTTTATTTCAGTATTGTATCTTTTAAATTCAGCTTAATATAAAATTTCCAGTTTTCTTGTATTACTTGTCAAATTTACTTTATTGCTTTCTATACTTAAATTTCTTATTTTTAAGATTTTCTACTGTTCATTAAGCTCATTTAGTTTAAATATAGCTTAATCAATCATTTTCTTACAAGTTTTAGTTTTAAAAATCATTTTTTAGTTTAAAAAAGGCAATCAGACCCCTTTAAGGGGGTGTTTGGCACAAGCTTGTGATTTAGTATAAAAATAGTTTTTACCCAATTTTAAACTTTAATCAGCTTTCTTTGCTTATTATTAGTAGTTTTTAATCAAGTTTCTACATTTCTAATTAGTTTTTAAGTGTCTAAAGTTTTCCAAAAATTTTATTGTTAACTGTTTTATGTAAATTAGTAGGATAGAAGATGGTTTAAGCCACTTTAGTTGTATGTGTTGCTTCACAATAGTTCACAATAGGTTAGATAGCATGTTCACAATCTGGTATTAGACTTTTCTTAGTCAAAAATCAAATTTTGAACCAATTTGACCCAACTGTGCATCAGTCTAAAATAGCCCATCAGCCCCTAGTTTTTTATTTTTAATTTCTTTGTTTTTAAGCCTTTTGCCCTAAAAATTGGTATTTAGCATATTTAGTAGCTTATCTTTTAGCTTGTATTTTTATTTTATTTTTACTAATTTTCTTTTATAGCTTTTCAGGCCTCCAAAGTTACCCATCTGGCCTGTTTTCCCTTTTGCAGCCATTGAGTAGGATTTGCTTATTTTGTTCCTTTAGGCTTATTCTAGTGCTTATTACTGTCCCTATAGTGCTTATTAGGTTTCCCCTTAGTAGCTTTAGCTATTTCCTTCCCTAGGTCAGCTTTATGTAGCTTATTTGTAGCTTTTAAATTTCTAAAATTCCATTTTTAGCTTATAGTTCAAACTGTTTATGCATTCCTTTTTTTAAAAACTGCTTATTTGTATCCCTAGTGCTTATTTAGGACTCCCTAGTTAGCTTTTAGCTTAGTTCTCTCCCTAGTCTAGCTTCTTGCAGCCCATAGATAGCTTTTTAAATTTAAAAAAGTCCCTTTATAAGCTTTTAAGTAAACTGCTTATTATTTGGCCTTCTATCTGCTTATTTTGTGCTTTTTAGAAAATGTTGTAGTTACAAAAAAATGCTTATCTTCATGTTTTTAATAAATTTGCTTTAAAAAGTTTGAAATATATATATATATATATATATATATATATATATATATATATATATATATATATATATATATATATATATATATATATCTACATATTATATATAACAGGATGCGTACGACGTCATCAAATGCATGATTGATGAATAAGCGTTGGATTGATGAGTAATCATGCTCTTATTCCACCTAAGCAGTCCACCTAAGCAAAGTTTGACTGAACAAAATTCGTATGTTGACTTTTAATTCCGAAATTTTAAAAAGGATTCTAAATATTCGAACTTGGGTTGTTTACATAGCTTAAGTATACGTCAATGTTACCATTAGACCAAGTTATATTTTGTGATATAACTCGCACAAAAAATAACTATAATCTTCTTCTTTGATTACCAGGCGGAATATTTGGAATGGTATATGTATTTTCTAAACATGTATCCCGGATTTTTTTAAAAGATATGTTTAATTTTAATTTGTAGAAGATATAGTTTGAAAGATAAGTTTGGAATGTATTTTGTATAAATCTTTTGTTCCCATATTTAAGATCAGAGTTCTACCCTATCACTATATATACATCATATATACATCATATATATACCTCATATTATAACGTTTTTTATAAACTCAAAAAAAGAATAAACTCTATTGATAATAATATAGCCATTATGCACGGCCAAAGACACTCTGCAAGGCTTGCAAAAGGAACTGACAAGAAGAACATGAGTGCTTCTTTGGGAGGTATGTTTTTTACATGTAATTTAATCATTAGAATGTAATTTAATCATTAGTTTGCTAGCACTGCCAGACTCTATTGGTAGTACTGCTCGATGTACATGATACTGCTTATGTGTGTTTGTACTGCTGGAGATGCTTGATACTGCTTATGTGTGTTTGTATTGCTCGATATATTTGATACTGCTTATGTGTGTTTGTATTGTTTGTTAATAAACGATGGTGCATGTAAATATTAGCTTGATTATACAGCAACAACATAAAAATTACAATATTAAAAACTATTAATATAAATTAACAATATAAGTAATACATTAATGAGGATAGCATATGTTATGTAAATAATCTGATGTTTTAACACATGAATGTTTTTTAACGAATAAATTATTCGTAAATTTGTTATAATCTTATTTATGTTGTTGTTGGATCAATCTAATGCCTTATTAAAAACTATTAATATAAATTAACAATATAAGTACTGCTCGATGTACATGATACTGCTTATGTGTGTTTGTACTGCTGGAGATACTTGATACTGCTTATGTGTGTTTGTATTGCTCGATATATTTGATACTGCTTATGTGTGTTTGTATTGTTTGTTAATAAACGATGGTGCATGTAAATATTAGCTTGATTATACAGCAACAACATAAAAATTACAATATTAAAAACTATTAATATAAATTAACAATATAAGTAATACATTAATGAGGATAGCATATGTTATGTAAATAATTTGATGTTTTAACACATGAATGTTTTTTAACGAATAATTTATTCGTAAATTTGTTATAATCTTATTTATGTTGTTGTTGGATCAATCTAATGCTTTATTATATGAACGTCTTTATATATTGATTATAGTTCCTGATGCAAATACAAGCAATACCATACAGAAGAAACATACTAAAGCCTCTTCACAAGGTATTCTATTCTTATATAGGTTTTCGTGAATCCTACATTAATTTGTTTTAATTTACCATATAAGTTTATGATTTGTATCCACCTTCAGATACAACAAGCAGAGGCTCTGGCAGTCACGTTCATCCTAAAACCCCTTCACAAGGTATTTTGTTGTTGTATATGTCTTTCATGTATCGTATATTAGTTTGTATTGTTTTACCCTGAAAGTTGTTGATTCTGTATTTGGTAATCATCCATATCATAATTTTGATACAACAGGTACAAGATCAACCAACCATGTTTCCGATGTTGTTACACGATCAACAGGTATTAGCTTCATCAATGTTTTATTGCAGTAACTTTGTTGATATTTTATTTATGTACATTTTACATGATGTTTATATTATGTTACTTAATTATTGCTTAATTTTTAACTTATAGGTTATATAGGTTTGGTTCAGCCATCTTCTTCGTCTGAATTGGATAATTCCATATTTGAAAGTGATACACCCGGTAGTATATCTGGAACAGTTGTTTCTGATGTCGTTGCTAAAGCTAGAGGTAGTACATTGAACATTAATTTTTTTATTTAATACAGTAATACATTGTATTTATACAATCGTAATTGTTCCAGCATCTAAACCACCTGCAAAGGGCAGATTTGGCCACGTCTCATCATCTTTTGAGTCACAACCATCTCATGAAGGTAACATGTTTCTAAACTGATCGTGTTCATATTATAAATTGTGATTATAGTATACACATTAAGTATGTTTGTACATTCTAAATTGCGGTAAATCTATATCCATTGAATAATAGGAGCTGTTCGATCATTAAAAAGGAAATCTACCAGTCAATCAAGCTGTTTTGAAACACACTCCACGTATGAAAACTCTAGGATTGATTCTTCCAACTTTCAATCTCAATCAGGTATGAATATTTGTTTATAAAAACCCGCACCTTTATTGTTATATGTTATACAACAATTTGTTTTGTTATTGTTGCTAGGGGCGACAAACTCAAAAGGTGATTCTAAAAGATTTGCTTATATTAGAAATCAACAAAAAGATTTGAGGTACCAATCAACATCTTCGGACGCACCTTCACATCGGAACAAAAAAACCGTTATGCATACATCGTCTTATGGAAAATTTCCTTCAGGTTTTGTACAAACATTCTGGATAATGTCTGTTCCAGATTGCTTATTTTATATAAATAACATTGTCATAATTTCTTTGTGTATTCGTAGGATCTAATTCTCATCCAAGTAAAAACAATGGAAAGAGTATGTCCACAATTAAAAGTCCTAAGCCAGGTTTATTTAAAATGGTTGATTCATTATACATATTTCATTTTAATGTGATATAAAAAAAAAAACAGCGTTTTCTATATATATATTTTTTTAATTTTTTTAGCGGTGAGAGAGAGAACAATGACTCTCATTAAAGATGTCAGTCCGATGAATGTGAACATGGCCATTAAAGGAAGATGCATCTCCGTATGGCATTCACACAAATTTAACGAAGAACACGATCCTTACAGTCTTGACTGTGTTTTCCAGGATGAAGAGGTATATCAGATGAAATTAGTAAATACCTATATTTGTGTATATTTATTATATATGTTAAATTGATATTTGAACTATATGTACAGTCGAACCGTATCCAAATCTATGTCAAAAAAGAGTTTATGTTTAAATTTGAACCTCTTTTACGAGAAGGTCAATGTTACATAATCTCTAATTTTGGAGTAGCAGAGAATGCCGGAAGGTTACCTTTGTTACCAAACCAGTGGAGAATATCTTTTTATAAAGGAACCGAGGTTACCCGTATTGATCACATCGATGACAACTTTGTTGGGTTCGTTAACGAGCCATTCTCAAGTATTCTCGATACAGATAATGAATACCACGAACATGATTGTGTTGGTATGTGTTTTTTTTAAAATTATATACAACAGTTGGTGTTACTTGAATGTTTATGTGCATATTTTTATAACAAATGTTTTTCCAGATATTGTTGGTACAGTCGTAGCTATTGGGAAAATAGTGGCGTTGACCAATTCTGGCGGTCCTAAGCTACGGAGGACAATTGTCGTTGAAGATGCCGAGTAACTATATTTTATAAATTATTATTTGTTTAAAATAAAATAACGTGTATAGAATAGTATTCATTTGTAATCATATATTGAGTGTACCCTATTTTATGCAGATCTCTGAGAATTGATTGTACTTTTTGGGATAATTGGGCATTAATGTGGAATGACTACGACAACAAACGTGACGAGCTTTGTCATATAGACATCCTCTTGATGCTGGGGAAAGTGAAATATTGGGACAGTAAGTTTTATAGATGACTTTTAAATTTTTGGTTACGTAATTAAGATTTTTAATTCATATTAATAGATTTTAAAAGTGTCTATATTTGTTGTGCAACACAGATAAGCCATCAATACATAATGCTTTGTTTGGCACAAGAATATTCATAAACAGGGATGTGCCACAATTGTTGGATTTCCGGAAAAGGTATATACATTGATACCGGCACATGTGTGTTTTAGTTTTAAACTAAAAACATGTTAAATTTATTAGGAACCTATTTATACGTTTCACAGATACGAAGAGCAGGAAGGGTATGATGCAGGTGAATTCAGAATTGAGGATCATTCAGTTGGCAGCCGTGTTGTTACGCCTGCGGAGTTCATGCACGGCTGTGTGAAGCAAATAGTTCGAACAATTCGAAGCATTGAACCGGTTAAAACAAAATTTATTGTTATGGGTATAATATAAATATTATTTTATCACTAATTAAACCCACGTTAGTAATGTTTATATGTGTTTTTGTATCTAAATACAGGAGTCACACTGTGTAGTTTATGCAGAAGTACATAGCATACAAGAGGAAAATGGGTGGGTTTATACGGGTTGCAAATCATGCAGTACAAGAGTGACACCAATTGTTTCAAAGCGCAACTCGGGCGCAAGGAATAAGAAACAGTTGTGGTATTGTAAAAACCATGGAGAAACATATACCGTTGCTTCCAGGTATGTAAAACAACCTATATATATATATATATATATATATATATATAATTATTTGGATTTGTCCTTAAACATATAATACATAATGTGGATATTTCGATACTTCGCGTTCGGTGATAAATATTTTATATATGTAGGTTCAAAATAATTGTGCGCATATTTGACCATAGTGGTACTGCACAAGTCGTGATTTTTGACAAGAGTGTGCACAAAATGACAAATTTAACAGCGTGGGAGATAATGGAGAGCGAAGGCATGAACACAGAAGAATACTTTCCGGATGCACTTAATCAAATTATTGGGAGGAAGTATCTTTTCAAAATTTTATTTTCTGAGTTCAATCACAACAACAATAGTTATATATATAGAGCGGAGAAAGTGACGGACGATGTTGATATAATCAACTATTTCAAGAATGGCTTTATAGAAGAAGAGGTCTGATTCATTTTTCCTTTAATGTACCTAACAATGGTTTGTGTTTATAAACAAGTATATGCTAATCCTTATGAATGAATCAAAATAGGATGACGACGAGGAAGACGAAGGTTTTGAGAACAATTCCGTGTGTTCAGATGATGGATCGGAAACACATTCTGATGATATTAGTGAGGTATTGTGCATTGTATTTTTTAATTTCTAAAAACACCGTTAAATTGTAACAAACAATACAAATTAATCTTTTACATCTTCTCGCAACATGTAGCAGGAACCAACAAACGAAGATGTTGTTGAAACGATAGACGCAACGGATGATATTCCAGCAGTGTGCGTTGGTGCCACGAACGCCACTTTAATTCAAATTGATGATGTAGGCAAGCGTACGACAGACAACGTTAACAGTGTACCAGCGACACTGGATGACG
The DNA here is from genome assembly GCA_021014915.2 of Artemisia tridentata subsp. tridentata. Classification (NCBI taxonomy): domain Eukaryota; kingdom Viridiplantae; phylum Streptophyta; class Magnoliopsida; order Asterales; family Asteraceae; genus Artemisia; species Artemisia tridentata. Next base: position 260,891,573 of record CP139506.1, read on the forward strand.
AAACACCAGCTAATGATCTTAATAATCAAGAGGAGCAAGAAGACAATTAATTTACATAAGCGTGTTTTAATATTTTTGAACAATTTAATTACAAATTGCAAACTTGCATGTGTGTGGATATTCGTATTAAGCTTTATTCATATTAAGTTTTATTAATTTATCTACCAGTGCAAATGTTGATCATTACGTGAAAAAATGATATAGCAGTACCAAGTATATGTAGCGGTACTAATATAATATTGCATTGATAACCACATGTATAACCCTATATTATCTCAAATACAACAGTACTAACGTAACCACAGTGCAAATGTTGATCATTACGTGAAAAAATGATATAGCAGTACCAAGTATATGAAGCGGTACTAATATAATATTGCATTGATAACCACATGTATAACACTATATTATCTCAAATACAACAATACTAACGTAACCAGCAGTATTAACATTGGTGATGTTTAAAAATAATATTAACCGGGATAAGGATGTATACACGATACTTACCTATAAAATTAAAATAAAAAAATTACTATTTGGAAGGATGAATATGATTTATTCATTGCCCTATTTTCGTGTATATAACTTCCTACACAAGATAATAAGAATTTTTAAAATGATATATACATATTATAATCATTTTTTCAAGAATATGATAAATTTATAGAAAATATGATTTGAAAGTTAAATTTAGAATGTATTTTGTATAAATATTCTGTGTATATATTTAAGATCATATACCACTTTCACACTATATGGGGGTCAAATATATATTTAAGAGTACTTTGTATTGGTATAAACAATACGTATGTGCTATGTAGTACTGCTGAGTTATATCCATCATGTATTTTAATTTTGTACTACTACGTCCCCGACTTGGTACTGATATTATAACCAGTTCAAAAGAGTTATATTAAAACGCAATGTCACTTTAAATATACGTAGTCCATTGTTTTTATACCCCATTAATTCTAACAACGTTTTTAAATGCTCATACACAAACGAACGTAATCTTTATATACAATAAAGCTATGATAATCAAATATTTTGTAGAATTTCCAAATCTGTATTTAGAGCATGATATAAATCATGTAAACTCTAGAAAACGTTTAAATTGTAAACGTAATCTTTATCTATAACAAATATATGAGAAACAAATCTTCGGTTTCCATTATATGGTCACCTTCAAACTCTATAAATAAAGCCATATATTAACACATATTGAATATATATCTTCAAAAATTACGAACATAAAATACAAACAATGTCACACCGAAGATCACACAAGGTACATAATCTTAAGTTGAATGTGTTTTGTTAATTATCAGATGAATTAAATACTAATTACTACAATTTTGTCAGGGTAATCCGAAAACAGGTCACCACCATCCTCCATCATCAGCCGATGGCTCGCTCGATAAGAATATACCAAACATCATCATATCAGATGATGAGGATGTACAATAACTAAATTAACTGTTTATTTAAATTATATATGAAACACATCATCTGATTATGTTTAGCATGAATGCAGGATGGACAATTTGATTTGTTCAAAAAAGATATATCCAGTGTTCATATATTGGACGATGAAGAGGTATCCTTCATAACATGTCTAAGTACTTTTTTTCTAAACTACCCACAGGCACTACCTTATAAGATTATCATGAATTGTTTTACATATACGAATATTTATTTACCAATAATCTTTAGCTAAAATAAATGCTTGAACAATGGTACATGTTTAAAACAATAGGGTTGGTTGATTCTATTGGTCGAGACGTTTCCATGTTTAGATAAGCAATTGATTATATCTATAACTTAAAATTATGTAGCATATATCCATTAATATATCACAGGATCTAATTATCTTTATAATACTTGCAGGTTGGCCTATCAGATGACGAGGTATTATAACATAACTAAGGTTATTATTATTAATAATAGTTTTTGTTATGTTTAACGAATTAAATATAAATGTTAAATTTATAGATTTATGCTGTTGGTGTTAACGGATATCGAACTACTCCAATTTGTAATAAGCGAAAACCACGTAATCCGTATGTATGCAAAATATTCAATGAAGATGCTGATTTACATGATACCAATAACGAGGTATTATATAAAAATTTTAATGCGTAGTAATTTGCATTGTAGTAAACATAAAATACTTAATGGTTTTTATTTTTGGATGCTCTGTTTAGGTTGTTTGTTTAACACATAACAATCGGAGATTATCAAAGGTGAAACCCGGGACCCGTAAGAACGGATGCAAGTTTGATTATTATGAAAATCAAACTGATAACAAGGTATTTTCATAAAATTTTCATTACGTCGAACTCAACTATTATAAAATCTAAATATCAATCTAATAGTTGCAGGCTGATCAAACAACACATAAACGGTTTAGACCAACTAAAGACAACAAGTTAGTTAGCAACGATATTGTTTATGTTGTTTCATCAGATGATGAAAAAATACAAAAAACACGTGACAACAAAGAGGTATAAAAAATGGTTGTAATCCATATTATGTGATACTTATTAATCAGTGGAACTAACAACTTTTGCATTACTTGCAGCCTCTCCCACCTATACACAAACGCCGTAGGCTTGCTAAAAACGGCAAAATAGTCAACAACATAATTGTTGACCTGGATTCATCAGATGATGGAAAGCCACAAGCAAGCAAAGTTGTAGATCTAACTTCGATTGATGATAAAAAAACGCGATCAAAGCGTGTGGAGACTATGACTGCTAATCATCCTGGGGGAAAAAACCCATTGGTAATAATAATTTATGTTTGTACATTATATTTCTATAAAACATATATGTTAAACGAAACATCCTTGCTAATCCCACATTATTAAGCTAACATATACAATAAGGTAAACCAAACAGTCCACATAATAGATACTCTGTTGCTAAGTACTAACTATATTTTTGGTATGTAGAAACCCATTTTCTCACGGAACTATATGCTATATGATGAAGATACGGATGATGAACATGATAACAACAACAACGTATCTGAAACAGGCATGTGTGTCAATATCAATGCTCTCAAAGAACCCTCTTACCCCACGCGAGATTGTAAACCTAAATATACTATCCCTGATGAATTTGTTGTTGAAGACTCTTCCACAGGTTGTTTGTTAAAAAAAAATTTATTATTATTTGTGTTTGTAAATTGTTAAACATGTTTTAAAATAATAGTTTGTTTATATAATTTTATAGTAGATAATTTCATAGGCGACTCAAGATATACATCTATTGATGACGATTATGATGAAGATTACCAATCTAACATGGTTGACAATAACGTGTGGGACGAGATGCCTGATATCGATGGAAAAGTACACGGTAGAATCATCCACATCAGCGATGTTGACGAAGAAACGTGGGAAATAAATTCAGCCGCGTATAGTGTCAGTTATGACTCTAACGACGATGATGTCAGCAACTTTATCAATGACAGATCTACTGATTATGAAACAACCAGTGATGATGACAGCGAAGATGAATTATGAACAAATGGAACACGATTTCCCGTGTTATCATCTTAGATTATTTACAATAAATACTTAAGTTTCATGTTATCATTTTAGATTATTTACAATAAAGACTTATGTTCTAATTTTTTAATAAATTAACCTCATTACTTTTCACATGACACTTTGCTACTTAAGCATTAGATGTTTATTAACTTTGTTTGCGTGAAATCATACCGCCAGAGTATGAAATAAAATCAAATACCAGCAAAACACTCGAACTAATCAACAAACAAATACAAACCAAACTAATAAAAAATCATATCCATTTAAACTCTGGTAAGACAGAACATGGTACTGTCAATGTCAGTGATGTAATAAAACATGATACTGCCAGTGTTGAAGGTTAAAAATCATATTCCTTTAAACTTTGATGGGACAGAACATGGTACTGCCATTGTTACTGATGTAACCGAACATCATACTGCCAGTGTTCAAGGTGCTCTAATAAACGAGATTTCATCCCTAAAATTACACATAAAATAATTACTTAAGTTAATTATAACATACAATTAAACCCAAAAAACTAAACCGTGTTCTATTGCTTTTGTATAAAAGTAATTATACTTTATTATGTTAAATGTAACGAAATTAAGGCATGATTTAAAATTAACGAAATTACAAGTCATGCCCGCCCATTGGGCGGGCTTTGAAGTCTAGTATATATATATATATATATATATATATATATATATATATATATATATATATATATATATATATATATATATATATATATATATATATTTTGCAAAAAGCCAAGGGCAAGATTCGAACCTGTGTCCCTTGGCTCACACAGACACACAACACCCCGTCACTTAACCAAATGCTCTAAGTTATGCTTGGTGTTATACTTCCCTATTTTAATTCTTATAGTAATCTGTCTCTTTTTAGCTTATTTCCTTAATTTGCTTAACTTACTGCTTATTAATAAGCACTTTGGCCTTTTTATATTTTTCTTAGAATACTGTTAGCATTAGGAACTTTTAGGAAAAATTTCAGATTTATTAAAAAAGGTTTAGTATTTTTAGTGATTTAATTTAGTTTAAATAGTAATTAATTCATAAGTAATTATTAAAAAGTCAAAAAATCAAAATTCTTTTTTTCAAAATTTTCTTTTATCATTTAGAATGTAGGAAAATTAGTTTTATACCCGTTACCGAGCCTGGTAACGGGCCGTTTTGAATTTTAAGTACGTTTTTGGTGTTTTTAAGTTACGTTTAGCACTTTTATAACTTTTTAAGTAGATTTTGATTTCTAATTTCAAATTCTTAGTTTAAATTTAGTAATTTCCTTTTTTAGTTACGTTTTTAAAATTTTGCGCGTCGCGTTTTTAATTTAGAATACGTTTTAGGTTTAATTTAGCTTTACGTTATCGTTTTATTTGCCTTATTATATGCTTTTTAGTGTATAATTACTTTTCCTTGTCCTATATTCATTATATCTCTTCACTATTCATATCACTCGATCACGAACAAGATTCGATTCACCATTTCACACCTCGTCGGGACTTAACGACCCGAAAAAAAACACTATACTCACCGGAGCACATACACTAGGGTTGACTATATTGACCATTAACCTTGGTTAAGTGGTTGATCCGAGCGTATCAAATTTTGGCGCCGCTGCCGGGGAGGAGTGAAGCCGTTTATCGATTCGATTTTGCAGATTAGTGATTGAAGACCCTTCTCCGGAAGTTATCGTCTCGTTTTTTGTGAATATTCTTTTTTTTTCTCTAAATATAAAAAAACCCAAAAAGATTTTCTTTTTCAAAATTGGTTTTAAACTTTGTTTTTCTTTTATCATTAGTTTGTTTTTCCGTCATAAAAATCCAAAAATATTCTTCTTTATCCTCTTAACCCGTTTAATTCTTTAACCCTTACCCTCTATCCGTTTAATTCTATCTTCTTATCCCTCTTTAATGTTTAATTCTTATGGCGGACATGCATACTATGCTGGAATTGCTACAAATACCTACCGTAGGTATTGAAAATGCTATCGTTGTTCCAGCCATTCTAGCGGATGAATTTGAATTGAAAGTCGAGCAGATAAATTTCATAAGCAATGATCCGTTCTATGGTTTTGAGAATGACGATCCTTATTCACACATTAGAAGATTTTCCCAAATAACTAGAACTTTCAGAGTCAATCAAGTACCTCAAGATGTGGTGAATTTGATCTTGTTTCCGTTTTCACTCAAAGGAGCAGCAGAGAAATGGCTTGATTATGAACCTCCTAATTCCATCACCACTTGGGATGATCTTGCATCGAAGTTCCTGAATAGATTTTATCCTCATTCTAAAACATTTGAGCTCAGAAAGGAAATCATAAATTTTCAACAATGTTTTGATGAGACTTTTGCCGAGGCTTGGGAGAGATTCAAAGATTTAAAAAGAAAATGCCCACATCACGGTTTTTCGGAATTGCAACAAGTTGATATATTCTATAATGCTTTAATGCAAAACGATCAAGATTCGCTTAACACGGCTGCCGGTGGCAATATCTTTTATCGAACTCCGAAGGACGTCTTGACGACTATCGAAAACAAATCGAAAGTTCGCATTGCACAAAACAAACCGGTAATAAGTTCCCAATTTCGCAATGAAAAATCATTTGGAGAGTTACTAGCCGAAGAGCAAGCAGCTAAAGTGAGTGCCCAATTTTGCAAGACTTTCATTCACATTGACGATGATGATGAGGATTCTATTCAAATGAGGGAATATTATAAGAATTCGTCAGCTGCAATCACATCCGTCTTACCGACTATGGACCCAGAGGACTCTCTCGTAATGGGGGACGAGCATCTTAACACTATTCCGGAAACGGAAGCAGACAAAATAATAAAGTCTAGTGTTGAGGACCTTGTCCCAATCCAAAGTGAGTCCAAGGGTATTCCCGATAATATGTGTAAATTGCCTCCTCTTGACAATTCAAATGATCATGTTGAGATGTTCTCCGATTCTGACGATGATTTTGTGGAGACATCTATTATGTGTAAATTGCCTCCTCTTGACAATCCAAAGATTTTGTGGAGACATCTATTATGTGGACGAATTACCCTCTGAGCTCGTCAGCTTAGAGGAAGAAAAAGATGAAGAGATTGACACTGAAATTCTTCAAATCAAGGATGATGCACTTCGTGAAAAATTATTGAATATCAATCTTCTTATTTCTAAGATTGAATCATTAAATGACAATCTAACTCCATACACTGACTTAGTGCTCAAATCTCCATCCTCATTTCCTATCCCCATTGAGGATAGTGACTTTTTCTCTGTTAATTCTTCGAGTGGCAATCCCACTCCGAATTTCGAACTTATCATTTCCGACTCTTCTCCTTCTCTCATGCCGTTTGAGGGAAGTGATTTTGTTTCTTTGGAAATTGATCCAGGGGGAGACATTCCATTGTTAGAAAAGATGTTTTATGATGAACCATCACCTTCACTTCCCCCAGTGGATGTTTATGATAAGCCGTTAGATCCTCCTAAGCCCGAGCTCCAGGAGTCTTTACCAGAGTATGAGAGCTTTAACTTTGAGGAAAGTAGTGGTAATCCCACTTCTCATCCCGATGATACTCTCCCGGCTTACGAATCAAGAAGTCTTGTGTCTTAGTGACCAAGCCTAGATCATTGGGGATCTAGATTGAAGTCTTGTGTCTTGGTGACCAAGCCTAGATCATTGGGGATCTAGTTGGGGTTTGATACTTCCGGTGGGAAGTCTTAGAGGTCTTAGTGGTAAGTCGAATCATGAGATTCTTTTGGGTGGTTTCTGAGGGCGGAATACCGTTGGGGAGTAGCTCTTCTTAGTGAGCACCGATCTTAGTGCATATCGGTGGAGTGAAGTTGTAACGGTTTGTAATCCACCGAAAGGATTATACTAGAGTAATAGTATCGGTGTCGTGGATTCACAACTGGACGTACGGATGGTATAAACCCCCCATCCCGAACCAGTATATATCGTGGTGTCTCTTTGCATGCTTTATATACTTTGCTTGTGTTTGTGGTTGTGATTATTTTTGTATAACCACTTGGTGATCTTTGAGGCTTAAAGTTAATTAACTTTGAAGAAGCCGAAAAGACCGTATTCACCCCCTCTACTGTTCTACAATTGGTTTCAGAGCGGAATACTCAAGTTTTTGAGCGTTAAAACCTTCCCGAGAAGTCGTTTTAAGTCAAAAACCTCTTTTCCAAAAATCTAAAACTAACAAAGATTTTTGGTAAAGTTGAGTATAGATCCATGGCTCAAGAGAACTATGTTGAGGGGTGTTCTATGCAAAGACCACCTTTGCTAGAAACCAATGGGTTTTGTTTTTGGAAAACCCGATTTGAGACCTATGTTAGGTCCAAGGATCTTGACTTGTGGGAGATTATTCAAAATGGCGACTTTGTTTTCATGATGCTAGATCCCGAAACCAAGTTGATGGTGAAGAAACCATACTCGGAACTAAAGGATGATGAGAAGAGAAGGCTTGTCAAAAATGATGAAGCCAAGATGTTGATCTACAATGCTCTACCTCGAAGGGAGTTCGAGAGAGTCCATGTGTGCAAGACCGCCAAGGAGATTTGACATTCACTCATCATCACACATCAAGGTAACTCACAAGTCAAAGATTGCAAGATCGATTTACTCATCCAACAATATGAGAAGTTTTCGATCTTGGATGAAGAAACCATTGAAAATGGTTACACACGGTTCAATGCTATTATCACAAGCCTCACGGCTCTAGATCCTAGCTTCTACAACAAGAACCATGTTAGAAAGTTTCTTCAAGCTCTTCCGGTTAAGTGGAGGCCAAAGGTGACGGCTATTGAAGAAGCCAAGAACTTGGCGAAACTTCCTCTTGACGAGCTAATCGGCAACCTCAAAGTGTATGAAATGATTTTAGAAAACGACAAGGTCATTTCTAAAGAAAAGAAGAAAGAGGTTAAGTCACTAGCCCTTAAAGCTAAGGTCACTAGGGAACAAACTAGTGATGATAATGATAAAGGAAGTGATGAAGACGATGAAGAGTTCAATCTTATGGCAAGGAACTTTAGGAAGTTCTTTAGACGAGAAGGTAACCCTAGGCGCGGTAAGCGGTTTGGTAACCAAGGTGATAGTGATGGTAGAAAGGTTGGAAGAGATCATGGCTATAATAATAAAGGTGGTGGAAGTTCAAGGCGCGAACGCGAGTGCTATAATTGTGGAGACAAGAATCACTTTATAAGTGAATGACCAAAGCCCAAGGAAAATAGGGCATTCGTCGGCGGAGCCTGGAGTGATAGTGAAGACGGGGATCATTCAGAAAGAAACGCAACGTGTCTCATGGCGTTTGAAACTCAAGGGGTATCTCAAAACTCTTCTATTTCTAATAAAGATTTAAATATTCGTAATTTGCAAAAAGAGAATGAGGAATTTTTAAAAACTATTGAAAAACTTGTTGAGGAGAAACACTCTCTTAATAAAAAGGGTTTTGAACTCGAACGAGAAGTAAAGAGACTTTTTCAACACAAAGAGGTGGTTGAACCTTGCACAAGTTGTGAAAAACTTGGACATGACGTTAACTCTTTGAATGACAAAGTATCCAAACTTCAAAAGGAGTCATTAAGTTTTTCCAAATTTAAGAAAAGTAGCAATGATTTGGATGATATGTTAAGTCAACAAAAATTGTCCCAAGATAAGGAAGGTCTTGGATTTTTGAAAAATGAGAAAACAACTTCCGAGAGTCTAACCAAACCTATTGTATTTGTAAAAGCAAGCCAAAACGAAATTCCTAGAGTTTCCGAGCCTGACGCGCTGGATGATGCGTCGACGCGCCGGCAACGCGCCAGGACTCTGAGGAAAAGTAGAGTTTCGTCAAAACATTTTGTTAAACCAATTGTTTCTCAAACTCCTTTTGCAAATACTCGAGGTACTCAAGCACCAATTACAAGAAGTGAAACCCAAAAACAATTTTACAACCCAGTTTCATGCAATGGTCTTGGATACACACAAGCTCGAGTCGACCATAGACCTATCTTACCCACACCAAATATGAAACCGTCATATAACCAAAGACATTCTTTTCAAAACAATCAATCATCCCCTAGAAGAAATTTTTACAACAACCAAAGGTCTTCACATCGTCAATATAACTCATACCAAAGGAGAGACAACTCCCACCCAAACCAAAGATTTTTTAGACCACACAACCATCAAAAGTTTGGACCAAGTTTTCAAAACCAAAGTAACCTTTCAAACAAGCCTTGGTCTATGTTTTCAAGCTATGGTCTTGAGACATTAAATGTCTTGCTACATGATCCAAGGATGTTCAACTTGGGAGTGTCTTATGCTAACAACAATGGACCCAACAATCATTGGGGACCAAGTTTTTGAGTTATATGTTTGTTAGGTATAAGCTTGAATCGGTCTATTAGATAATCGAAAGGGTTAATTTAAGAACATAATCGATAGTAGAAGATTGGTTACTCCATACAAGGGGTATGATGGTGTACGTTAGTAATCTTTGAGGAAAGGTCATCGGTAGACAAAGCATCAATGGTGGATTTTTATCCCGTAGTCGTGAAACAAAAATCATCCATTAAAATCAAGCTAAGTTTTTCTTTTATGCCTATGAATCCTTAAGTGCTTTACATGATTAGTTGTCAAAAAATGCTATGTGAACTTGGTGATGCTAGGTAGCTTATTTTTGTCACAACTTGAAGTTTAGGAGAACTTAGAAACTTAAAGGTGATTAACATAAAATGAGACTAATCTTGCATGCTACGTGTTTAGGGAATATATTTATGTGTTTACAATTTTCATAACTTGAATACATGCTCATCTTAAGTGTGACATACTTTTTTGATCGAAAACATGTCTAGGAATTTAAATGTTAAAGTTAACCCATGAGATCTCATATCATATGTAGGGTTAAATAAATATGCGTAGACATGATTACTATTGAATATTGTTCACACATGATTATTTATCGAAAATTTAAATAGTAGATTGATTCAAATTTAAACAATCCTTCTAGATGAATATGCATAAAATTTACATATAGAGTGTTTGTGAATTTGATTTATATGCATACATGAATGTATTTGTTAGATTAAGTAATTGTAGGTTTCACATTGATACATAACATCGTGTGTAGTTTGCTTAATTGCTTAATACGTATATGCAAGACCTTAAAGGGAAATCTTTAAAACATATACAAATAAGTTATATACATGATTATATTGCTAACAAGTTATGATTTTAATCAACAAAGCAATAACATGAAATTTGCTCACATGATTAAGTGTCCCTAGAAATAAGATTGTGTGTCTCATAATAAATTGTGGGTTCATGGATGCTATGTGATTATATGCTTACTTTTCGTAGTGATTAAATGACAGTATAAAAGACGTGCTTACATGAGAATATGTTTTGATGCTATTTGCTTATATGCACATGATTCGCCCTGAACAGTCAACTTATATTGGTCAACCACTTGTGAATGGTCAACTATAAAAGTCAAACTAGAAAGGGCAAATACAAAAATCCAAGGAGTACAGTTATATCCCCGGGTCGTTAAAGTCCCAACGAGGTGTGAAATTGTAGTCAGAAACGTTCTGTGATCAAGTGTTTATTGACAGAAAGGTAACACAAAAGTTTGAATTTGATTTTACACTACAAATGAATGAAAATAACTTAGAAGAAACCTATATGAAAAACTAGATATCTAAAAACGTTTTAAAAACCTAAAACAATACGTTTACGTTTTAAATAAACGTCTACGTACTAAATAAAAAGTGAAACTAAATAAATAAAAGACCTATGAAAATGAAAATGACATTTTTACAAACCTAATGTCTTAAGAAAATTATTAGAAAATTAAAATTAATTATTTAACTATTTTTTTAATTATTATTAATTATTAACTATTTATAACTATTTAATAATACCTAAAATAAAAAGAAAATAGAAAAAGATCTAGAAAATTAAAATTAAAACTTAGATAAATCTAAAATATTATAAAACTTATTTTAAAACTGAAAATCTATTTATTACACTATTTATCTATTTATTATTAATTAATTACTATTTTAATTACTTTTTAATCTAAATAAATTCTAATAAATACTAGATGATAAAAGAAAAATCTACAAATTTTTCTATAAATATCCTAGGGTGTCAGAAACTTAAGAAAATTATAAAAATAAAAAGTGCTTAATAAAAATAAGCTAAAAAGCAATAAGCTTCTTAAATAGAAGCTATCACTTTCTAAAAAGTGAAGATTATCTAAATTTTATGCTACAAACTTATTAAGATACAGAAAAGATGAAACTTTAATAAAAACAAAACTTATGGAAATAAAAAATAAGCAGATAAGAAGCTAATAATATTAACAGAAGGCTTATGGCTTATATTTTGAAGTTTAAGACCAAATAAGCTCTCTACAAGCTACAAGCTGGAAACTAAGGTGGAATAAGCTAGAAATAAGTTTAATAAACAGGGAATGGGTGAAAAGAACAAAGATTAAGCACTGATAAGCAGATAAGCTCAAAATAAGCAAATCCAAATCATGCTAAACCAAACACCCCTGCAGTCCTATTGAAAGCCAATTTTAGCTAAGGGCACAAGAGCTTAAGCTTGAAACAAGCCCTTATCTAATAAGCTGAAGTGGAGGGCTATTCAAAATTCCAAATTACACAGGCTGGGCCCCACTAGATAAGCCAGAAATAGCTTATGAAAAAGCTGATAAGGGACTGAGTATGATGATCACTCAATATGAACTGAGTTTTGGGACAAAATGAAAGTGGCTAGCAGCCCTACCAAATAAGCTCTTAATTGGAAAATAAGCACTGAGATTTTGAGATGGGTTGATAAGCTACTCAAAAAGCTAAACCACTTATGGTGGGGTCCACTAAGGTGTTCTGTGTGAGCTATAGAAAACCAGCTCATGAGATGATCTCCCCTGGTGCAGGGGAGATTTTGGAAAACATGCTCATTTCAATAAGCTAGATAATCAGTTATATAAGCTAATAAAAAATTATAAAAATTACTAGTGAGAAGATAAGCAACAAAATATAAAAACCCTAAAAGGAATAAGCTTAAAAAGCTATATTAAAGCCTACATAAAATCAACAATTTAATTAAAAAAAACTGGTACTAGAAAATTTTGACTTTTTAAATACCTATCTAGGTTGACTTAGATGAACTTTGAATCTAATTTACTGACTTAATATGTTATATTAAGCTAAGAAAAGATGAATTTAAGCTAGATAAACAACTTATTAGCTAGTATGATGAATTATGAACTCAAATGCATAACAGATAATACACAAGATCAAACTACAAGTGATATTGACTTTTTATCAAAGGAGGCCTGGTTTATTTGATAGAACTGAGGTTTTAGAGTATATAGCACCTTATATCAGACAAGAACAAAGACATAAATACTCCTAACCTCTGATAATCAGGTTAACCCAAACACCCTCTAATATGACCAATTTTTGATTTTTCATGAGTAAAGCTGAATTTGACCATGAATTTGATACACAACCATATATTATGATAAAATAAACTAACAAGATCATCTAAATACTAAAACCAACAACAATAACTTGAAATTCAATAATATACTAACTTGGCTGTGAAAAGAAATTTAAGACTAAGAAATTGAAATCAGGTAATCAACTGAGCACAAACTATCTTGAACTTAACTTAAATGTATCACATAAGCATAAAAACACTGAGATTGTTGGATTTTAACACAAATACAGTATAATGCAAGAAAATGGAAAAATGTGCTCACAACTGATCCAGGCTGAGAATACAGAACCAAGTGATCAAAACACAACCTATGGCCTCCCCTGAGGCTCTAAACCAGGGGCAATCCAAAATTTCCCCTGCTCCTTGCTTGCATTCTTCTTCACTGGATTTCTAATTTTGAGCTAATTATGATGTTTTTGTGATTTTTGAATTTTTTATACTAAACTGAGTTTTAAAGTTTCTAAAAGCTTTTAAAAGCTTTCTAGGAGCTTACATGAGCTACTGAATCCATAAATTACACTAACATCAACATACAACAATTATAAGATTTTTGAAATTCAAAGAAAATTTCATAAACTGAAATTGTATCGAAAGCTTGAAATTAATTATGGCAAAAGACTTGGATTACACTGGAAACATGAAATATAATTCTTAAAAGCCAAATTAAACACTAGAAATTTGAAATTTTATTAAACGACATAAATTAAGCTAAGTTAAACTAATTACACTACATAATTCTTCCATTTCTTCCTTTGACCTTTTAAAAGCTTTCCTTGTCGACCTCTGAACCTTTCCCACTTCATCTAGACCATTGATTTCCAAGATTTCATCAGATTCGACCATTTGGCAAAATTGGCGGGAAATATTCAACGAGCAGGTTTTGGTATTAATGGGCAATTAAAGGGTTTGTTTGGTTATGGAGGTGGAAGGGTGAGGTGGGGAGACAAGGTGATGGAGTTGGTAGTGACTAGAAAGCAAAACCATGGTGGTATGTCGTGGTGTCTGGTTTTTGTGTTTGTGGGAGGGAGATGCACAGGAACCATGGTTTTGACTTGTGGTTTGACCTGGTAATATAAAAAAGGGGTGGGTTGGGTTTTGTTGTGTTGGGCCTGGTAACTGGTTTTTGGGATTGGGTTATATAAAAGGTTGGGGTGGGTTTTATATTTAATGGGTTGGGTAATAAAGAGGGTCCGAATTTGGTTTGTAATATATAAAGCCCAAGGACCTATTTTGTATTTCCTGCATTGTTGAGGGGCCAAACCTGTAAATATCCAAAGTTAACACAAAGGACCAATTATGCCATATAATAATAGTACAAGGGTTATGTTTGATAAATTTCCATTTTAAAACACCCGAGGACTAAATCTGACAATTTTCAAAGTTGAGGGACCAAAGTTGTCATTTTGTGATTTTTGACTTTAAAGGAATATATCTAACAACTTTTGAATCCCAAGGACCTTTAATGATAATTTCCAAGTTTTGATGTAACCAGGGACTATTTTTGCCAATTTGTGAAAGTTTAGGGACTGAAATTGTAAATTATGCAGTTTTGTTCGTTTTTCATCAGTTTTCATCCCTTTTGCATCTGAAACACATAAAAACACAATTTATTGATATTTCCTGTATTTTGAAGCATATTTGAGTGTTTTCAGATGTTTTTCCAGTTTAAATGGGAACAAAATGATGAGTATTTAGACACTCATCAATCCCCCACACTAAACTATTGCTAGTCCCTAGCAATATTTTATGAAGATTTAATAGATTTCAACTCTCTTTACCAAAAGCCATTACTTCTGGAGTAGCCAATTGTTTTAGTATGAAATACTTTGGTACAATGATAACCAAGTGATTTTAAGCAAACCACCAGCTGTCAACGGATTTGTTTTGTCTTTACCAAAAGCCGTTTGCTTCTGGACTAGCCAACTCTTTACTATAACAAAAGATATGGTGAGCTGAATACCATACAATTTTAGGCAAATTGCAAGCCATGAACGGATTTGAGTTATCTTTACCTAGAGCCGTTTGCTCCAGGATTAGCCAATCCTTATGTGTGTTAGACATGGTGGACTGATTACCATTTATTGCGTTCTAAGTGAGAAAAAAAATTTAAAATTTTGGCCAAAATGGGGGTACTAGATGGAACATGTGATCAAATTCGTGAGAATTCCCCCCCACACTTAGAACTGAATATTGCCCTCAATATTCAAAGTACCGGCTATTATGCCGACACTTAGAACGTAAAAAGGAAATATTACTGGCCTTTATTTATATAATATTTACAAGGTTTTTTTTTTTTTTTTTTTTTTTTTTTTTTTTTTTTTTTTTTTTATTATGTGGGGTATCTCCCCCACACTTAGGTGAGACACACGGGTGAAAACCCATGTTAAGGCTACTGTTTTTGATAACCGAGTCGCTAGCTTGACTCGACCCCGCATTCATTTGTTCATGGGGAAGTAACATGTGGAAGAGACCATCTCAATCGGACTTTCTTTCAAGATGTTTGTATAAACATTGAAGTACATGAAAGTTCCACACCGATAGAGATATATCCTGGCTTTAAACCAATGTTAAATGGAAAATGCCGGGATCAAATGTAACATCCTCACTCCCGAATGAGTGAAGGACAGGAGAAATCACCGGGTAGGTGAAGGGAAGTAGGGAGATCAGAATAGCAGTAATCACAAGAACTTCCTCCTCAAAAATTTGATATTTAAGTGAATGAGGCATGTCCTTAGGTTTGATCTCAGAAAATTTATCAGTTTTTTCAACTGATTTAATTTTCTCTTTATGAAGTTGCTTTGGTGGAAGAGGGGGAGATGGATCTTCATTTAACAAACTTTCAAGAAAAAGAATGTCCCCCTCGGCATCAAGATAGTTATCATCAACCTCAAGAGGAGGTGAACCATCTTCAGCAAGAAAAGCCTCGACCTCTTCCCAAAAGGAGTCACTTTCCTCAGACTGAGTGAAAGGAGGGGAAGAGTCGGCTATAATAGCAGGAGAAGATGGAGTGGGATTGCCACTCACAGAATTATGAAGATAACCAAGATTCTCATGAGAGTACTCCTTTGAAGCAACATCAATGACATCGATTCGGTTAACCGATTCAGAATCATAGTTTGAGGAGTACCTCGAAGTTTGATCGAGGTTAAAGGTAACAGCTTCTCTACCCACACGCAGTGTGATCTCATGCTTGAACACATCAATCAGAGCATGGCCCGTTTTTAAGAATCCTCTTCCAAGAATGAGAGGAACCTTTTTATCAGCTTCGAATTCAACAACCACAAAGTCAGCTGGAAAATGAAACTTCCCTACTCTCACAAATACATCCTCGGCAATGCCGAGAGGCATAGATATGGAACGGTCTGCAAGCTCAAGAGTCATGCAGGTAGGGGTAAGTTTAGGAAGAGAAAGCTTCTTCCATACTGAATGAGGCATCAGGTTAATGCTTGCACCAAGATCGGCCAAGGCTAAGCATTCAACCATTCCCGGAAATACACAAGGTAAGAGAAATTTTCCAGGATCTCCAAGCTTTTCGGGAAGCTTTTTCAAGATGGCTGCTGAGCAGTTCTCGTTCAGTGGAGTTTTTGCCATTTCAATCAGTTTTTCCTTGTTGCTTAACAAGTGTTTGATTGTTGATGCAAACTTGGGCATCAGAATGATAGCATCAGCTAGACTTATGTCAAAATGCAATTCTTTAAAGATTTGCAAGAGTTTATCCATTTGTTGACTAGCTTTTTCATGGAGTTTTTGCTCATTCATACGTGATGGATAAGGAATGTAAGGTTTGGATTTAGGGTTTTCCACTGGGTTTTCAGGGGGTTCAAAAACAATTCCAGGCTTAACCTTGGTTTTAGGGACAACTTGCGGTTGGACGTGTGCGGTACTTCGTGGGCTTGGAATTTGCACCTTGTCCTTGGCAACCTCAAACTCTTTTTCCACATCGTATAACGGTGGAGGAATAGGAGCAGAGGGTCCCTCATATGCAACACCACTACGAGTGGTGATAGCATTGATGAAATTGGTATTTTCATCATCATCGCTGTCATCAAGTACACTGACAGGAGCAGCATTAAGGATATTGGAATAAGTTCTAGCTGTCCTTTGGTCAGAAAGTTTGCTTGACAAACTTTTTACCGTAAATCGCGAAAGAGTAGGATCTACTCTTGACGATATAGGAGCAATCGGGGGTGTGGAGTTTTGGACAACCGTGGTTTGGACGTATTTAGCACTTCCATTGTTTGAGGGAAGTACCGGGTCCTTTGTCACCTTGGTTTGTTGTTCCACTTCCCTCACCGGAGAGGAAATAGGAATTGATGGTCCATCATGAGCTATACCACTACGTGTAGTGACAGCTTTGAGTTCACCCCTTGGATTGTTAACAGTATTGCCAGGTAAAGTACCCGATCCCGAAGGTCGACTGATCAATATTTTGTTTGTCTCATTTTGAGATTTCTGGAGGTTTGAGATTTGATTGATCAGTATCTTGTTCGTTTCATCCTGATTTTTCGCGAATTGTTTTATCCAGTCATCATTTGCTGGTGGAGCTGGGAGAATGGTTTGAAGTGGAATAGGATTATAACCTTGATTTTGGACTCGGTTATTTTGATTATATCCTTGATTTTGATTACCATTTCCCTGATGTCTGTTGGAATTTCCCTGATTTTGGTAACCTTGGTTTTGATTGAAATTCCCTTGGTTTTGATAACCTTGGGTCATTCGATTCTGGTTTTGGTTTTGGTTACGGTTTATGACATTTTGGTTCTGATTGAACCCAGGTGGTCCAAGGAAGTTGTTAGAACGATAGCTGAGAAGATTACGGTCTCCTTGCGGTTGGTAAGTATTACCTCCCGTATTATAGGAACCTTGAACAGCATATGTGTCCTCTTGAGTGTAGCCACCGGAGGCTGGACACTCGAAATATTGGTGCGGACCACCACAAGTTTCACAACTTTTGGAAACGGCTTTGACTTGAGGATTTTGGATTGTTTGGTTTATCCTCAAAACAGCCGTGGACAAATCATCAAGCTTTCGTGTGATAGCCGTAATTTCATCAGGTGCTGGAGTGATAGACTTACATGACTCATCCCTCTCAGCTGAGGAATCCCAAAAGTTATGGTGGGCAGTCATGTTTTCAATAAGATCATAGCACTCTTCGGGACGCCTTTTCATAAAGGTCCCTCCAGCAGCAGCATTGAGGATATCTCGGTGTCTCAATGTCAAACCATTATAGAAGGTATCTATTATGGTTACTTGTAACATATTGTGGTTAGGACACCGATCAATTGCAAGCTTATAGCGTTCCATGCTTCGAATAAAGACTCGTTGGGAAGCTGACGAAAGTTGCTAATGTCATTACGTAACTTGGTAACCATGGATGGTGGAAAGTATTTGGCTAAAAATTTAGTCACCATCTCATCAAAAGTGTGAATCGAATTCCTGGGAAGTCGATCAAACCAAGCAGTGGCATGATGGGTTAAAGAATAAGGGAAGAGGGATAAACGAAGGGCATCATCGGAGACACCATTCTGTTTCATGGTTTGGGTGACGGCTAGAAATTTGTCAAGATGCTTATTTGCATCGTCACCAGGTAGACCGTGGAATTGGCATGAGTTTTGGACTTGTTGTATCATGTGATGTTTAAGTCCAAAATCAGTAGCCGTGATGTTCAGGGTGGCAATGGGTCCACCTCTACCTTTCATGGTAGGCTGACACAACTCCTCCATAGTACGGAGATCAGGAGCTGCATCCTCCTTGGGGGGATCTTGGTCGTCGTCCATTTTTGGGACTGGATCCTCAACAATAGCACGTAATTCGGCTACGTTCCTAAGTTGACGATTTCGTCTCGTGTGTGAACGAGTGCGCATGCACGTGAAACAACCACAGAAAGTGAATTATGAAAGAGGGTAGAAGATTATTTTTGGTTTTTGTTGTTTATGGTAAAATATGCACAAAGGATGGTAGATGTACAAAGGTTGGATCAAAAACACGATACTTCAAAACGTTTTAACACGCAACACACCTCCCCGGCAGCGGCGCCAAAATTTGATTCGCCCTGAACAGTCAACTTATATTGGTCAACCACTTGTGAATGGTCAACTATAAAAGTCAAACTAGAAAGGGCAAATACAAAAATCCAAGGAGTACAGTTATATCCCCGGGTCGTTAAAGTCCCAACGAGGTGTGAAATTCTAGTCAGAAACGTTCTGTGATCAAGTGTTTATTGACAGAAAGGTAACACAAAAGTTTGAATTTGATTTTACACTACAAATGAATGAAAATAACTTAGAAGAAACCTATATGAAAAACTAGATATCTAAAAACGTTTTAAAAACCTAAAACAATACGTTTACGTTTTAAATAAACGTCTACGTACTAAATAAAAAGTGAAACTAAATAAATAAAAGACCTATGAAAATGAAAATGACATTTTTACAAACCTAATGACTTAAGAAAATTATTAGAAAATTAAAATTAATTATTTAACTATTTTTTTAATTATTATTAATTATTAACTATTTATAACTATTTAATAATACCTAAAATAAAAAGAAAATAGAAAAAGATCTAGAAAATTAAAATTAAAACTTAGATAAATCTAAAATATTATAAAACTTATTTTAAAACTGAAAATCTATTTATTACACTATTTATCTATTTATTATTAATTAATTACTATTTTAATTACTTTTTAATCTAAATAAATTCTAATAAATACTAGATGATAAAAGAAAAATCTACAAATTTTTCTATAAATATCCTAGGGTGTCAGAAACTTAAGAAAATTATAAAAATAAAAAGTGCTTAATAAAAATAAGCTAAAAAGCAATAAGCTTCTTAAATAGAAGCTATCACTTTCTAAAAAGTGAAGATTATCTAAATTTTATGCTACAAACTTATTAAGATACTGATTATATGAAACTTTAATAAAAACAAAACTTCTAAAAATCAGAAATAAGCAGATAAGAAGCTAATAAGCTTAACAGAAGGCTTATGGCTTGTTTTTGGAATTTTAAGACCAAATAAGCTCTCCACAAGCTACAAGCTGGAAACTAAGGTGGAATAAGCTAGAAATAAGTTTAATAAACAGGGAATGGGTGAAAAGAACAAAGATTAAGCACTGATAATCAGATAAGCTCAAAATAAGCAAATCCAAATCATGCTAAACCAAACACCCCTGCAGTCCTATTGAAAGCCAATTTTAGCTAAGGGCACAAGAGCTTAAGCTTGAAACAAGCCCTTATCTAATAAGCTGAAGTGGAGGGCTATTCAAAATTCCAAATTACACAGGCTGGGCCCCACTAGATAAGCCAGAAATAGCTTATGAAAAAGCTGATAAGGGACTGAGTATGATGATCACTCAATATGAACTGAGTTTTGGGACAAAATGAAAGTGGCTAGCAGCCCTACCAAATAAGCTCTTAATTGGAAAATAAGCACTGAGCTTTTGAGATGGGTTGATAAGCTACTCAAAAAGCTAAACCACTTATGGTGGGGTCCACTAAGGTGTTCTGTGTGAGCTATAGAAAACCAGCTCATGAGATGATCTCCCCTGGTGCAGGGGAGATTTTGGAAAACATGCTCATTTCAATAAGCTAGATAATCAGTTATATAAGCTAATAAAAAATTATAAAAATTACTAGTGAGAAGATAAGCAACAAAATATAAAAACCCTAAAAGGACTAAGCTTAAAAAGCTATATTAAAGCCTACATAAAATCAACAATTTAATTAAAAAAAACTGGTACTAGAAAATTTTGACTTTTTAAATACCTATCTAGGTTGACTTAGATGAACTTTGAATCTAATTTACTGACTTAATATGTTATATTAAGCTAAGAAAAGATGAATTTAAGCTAGATAAACAACTTATTAGCTAGTATGATGAATTATGAACTCAAATGCATAACAGATAATACACAAGATCAAACTACAAGTGATATTGACTTTTTATCAAAGGAGGCCTGGTTTATTTGATAGAACTGAGGTTTTAGAGTATATAGCACCTTACATCAGACAAGAACAAAGACATAAATACTCCTAACCTCTGATAATCAGGTTAACCCAAACACCCTCTAATATGACCGATTTTTGATTTTTCATGAGTAAAGCTGAATTTGACCATGAATTTGATACACAACCATATATTATGATAAAATAAACTAACAAGATCATCTAAATACTAAAACCAACAACAATAACTTGAAATTCAATAATATACTAACTTGGCTGTGAAAAGAAATTTAAGACTAAGAAATTGAAATCAGGTAATCAACTGAGCACAAACTATCTTGAACTTAACTTAAATGTATCACATAAGCATAAAAACACTGAGATTGTTGGATTTTAACACAAATACAGTATAATGCAAGAAAATGGAAAAATGTGCTCACAACTGATCCAGGCTGAGAACACAGAACCAAGTGATCAAAACACAACCTATGGCCTCCCCTGAGGCTCTAAACCAGGGGCAATCCAAAATTTCCCCTGCTCCTTGCTTGCATTCTTCTTCACTGGATTTCTAATTTTGAGCTAATTATGATGTTTTTGTGATTTTTGAATTTTTTATACTAAACTGACTTGTATTGTTACTAAAAGCTTGGATAAGCTTTCTAGGAGCTTACATGAGCTACTGAATCCATAAATTACACTAACATCAACATACAACAATTATAAGATTTTTGAAATTCAAAGAAAATTTCATAAACTGAAATTGTATCGAAAGCTTGAAATTAATTATGGCAAAAGACTTGGATTACACTGGAAACATGAAATATAATTCTTAAAAGCCAAATTAAACACTAGAAATTTGAAATTTTATTAAACGACATAAATTAAGCTAAGTTAAACTAATTACACTACATAATTCTTCCATTTCTTCCTTTGACCTTTTAAAAGCTTTCCTTGTCGACCTCTGAACCTTTCCCACTTCATCTAGACCATTGATTTCCAAGATTTCATCAGATTCGACCATTTGGCAAAATTGGCAGGAAATATTCAACGAGCAGGTTTTGGTATTAATGGGCAATTAAAGGGTTTGTTTGGTTATGGAGGTGGAAGGGTGAGGTGGGGAGACAAGGTGATGGAGTTGGTAGTGACTAGAAAGCAAAACCATGGTGGTATGTCGTGGTGTCTGGTTTTTGTGTTTGTGGGAGGGAGATGCACAGGAACCATGGTTTTGACTTGTGGTTTGACCTGGTAATATAAAAAAGGGGTGGGTTGGGTTTTGTTGTGTTGGGCCTGGTAACTGGTTTTTGGGATTGGGTTATATAAAAGGTTGGGGTGGGTTTTATATTTAATGGGTTGGGTAATAAAGAGGGTCCGAATTTGGTTTGTAATATATAAAGCCCAAGGACCTATTTTGTATTTCCTGCATTGTTGAGGGGCCAAACCTGTAAATATCCAAAGTTAACACAAAGGACCAATTATGCCATATAATAATAGTACAAGGGTTATGTTTGATAAATTTCCATTTTAAAACACCCGAGGACTAAATCTGACAATTTTCAAAGTTGAGGGACCAAAGTTGTCATTTTGTGATTTTTGACTTTAAAGGAATATATCTAACAACTTTTGAATCCCAAGGACCTTTAATGATAATTTCCAAGTTTTGATGTAACCAGGGACTATTTTTGCCAATTTGTGAAAGTTTAGGGACTGAAATTGTAAATTATGCAGTTTTGTTCGTTTTTCATCAGTTTTCATCCCTTTTGCATCTGAAACACATAAAAACACAATTTATTGATATTTCCTGTATTTTGAAGCATATTTGAGTGTTTTCAGATGTTTTTCCAGTTTAAATGGGAACAAAATGATGAGTATTTAGACACTCATCAGCACACTTGCCGTGATGCTAGTTGATTTCGTGCATATTGCTAACATGCTAATTGCTTGCATATTTGTTAAAGATAATAGATAATGTGCTCATAACTTTAAAGTATTATACACTAGGTGTACATTTACGTATTACTTAGACAAACAAGGTCTTACAAGCAATAGGATTATTAACACCATTTCGACCAATAGAGTCTTAGAGTTACTTCATATTGATTTGTTTGGTTCATCACATATTCAAAGTTACGGAGGCAACTTCTATACTTTAACGACAATTGATGACTATTCACATTATATATGAACTCTATTTCTAGGTGCTAAGCAAGATGCCCTAGATAAGTATAGGATCTTAGGAAGAAGATTAGAAAAACCTACTTGAGTTTTGGTTCAAGCTAATCATGGTAATAGATTTGAACATAGGGTGCAATTTGGGGAATTTTGCGAACAACATGGAATCTCACATAACTACTCGGACATTAGTCCTCCTCAAACCAATGAGGTCGTCCAAAAGGAAGGACAAGAAGTTACAAGAGATGTGTTATGTATTTTGCCGAGCAATCCATTTCACAAAAGTTTTGGTGACATGCCTTAGAAACCACGTGTTACACTTTACTATAGGAAAATACTTCACCTTAATGTCCTATGAAAAACCCTTAAGTAGGAAACCATCACTAGAGTACCTTAGGAAATTGAAGGGTAAATGTTTCATACTTAAGACAATAGAAGAGATGAATAAGCGAAACCTTAGATCTCTAGTTAGAAACACTTAGGATTTTGTTTCATGACACTTCCCAAAATCCAAATTGCACATTTTGGGTCATAGAAAAGATTGTTCATGGTTGTTATGGAACATAGGATGTTGAGTCACTTAGAGTCTTTAGAAAGACTATGCTTGCTTGATCTTTTCCAAACTCTTAAAGCTTGGTTAAACAATGTGCTTAGGAATTATGTGAAAAGTAGTGTATGGGTTAAGGCTAATTTAATTCCCAAGTCTTTGAGGTCACCTTTACATCATATAAGTATTTTCTTTGCAAGATTGAATTACTCTAGGGAGAGGGTAATACACGGTGTTATTCACTCATTTAGGAATCTCCTTATGTCTTGACTTGTTACTAGGTAGTAACTTGTGTTTAGGTCTTGCTTTGAACTCTTAAAGTGTTTATATGTGAAACTATGTGCTCAAATTTGATAAATGTGTTATATTCACTTAAGTAAGTGATTTGTTTATGCTTGTTTTATAGATCCATTCTATGAACAACTATGTGATGATGTTATGTATGTGTTTATCAACATTTGGGATATAATTCTTTGAATGTGTATTATACGTGTAGGTTATGATGTATTGTGCGCAAATAGATGTGATGTTATGCTTAGACTAATCCATGTTGCAAGTATCCAAATGGTTATCTAACCCATTTTGGACTTCCACATATGAGGATTGTTTGGTTGTTGCATGTTGTGTGTTTTATGTAGCTAGGCCACCGCAAAGGTGAGGCTCTTGACCCATGGATCCCCGCCTTAGAACAAGGGGGAGCAACGATCTAGGGGGAGCTATGTTCAAGGGGGAGCACATTCGTGTGCATATACAAGCTACTTATTTTATCCCACAGGCCCAAGTTTGAAACCTGGCTTGATTGGAAGTCCCACCTTTTTGATTCGACAAAAGGGGGAGAAAGAAAGCAAGAGCGTGAGCGTGAAGACCTCTTCAAATTAAACAAAGGCTTCACCAAATTGCAAGGCAAGGTCAAGACGCAAGCTACACCAAAGGCGCGCTTTGTCTTCGCTATGTTTTGTAATTTTATTTGCTTTCGGATTTTATTTGTCATCATCAAAAAGGGGGAGATTGTTGAGGCAACATTATCAAGATCTCCTAATGTTTTAATGATGACAAATAAACCTTCAAAACACATAAAATAACAAACGGTAGCCAAAATTCCCCGACTCCATACCTGCTCCTGACGCGTCACCCACGCGTCAACGCGTGGCTGACGCGCCAGGCTACTATATGGTTCGGGACGAATTTTGAAAGTCGGCTTTCCCCTTACCCGACAAATGTGGATCTTTCAATACAGGTATGAATATGCTATGTGCTTAATTGAGAACACTCGAAACGAGTTTTGGGATTAGAGAGATCTAAATTTTAAAACACCCACTTACGGGAAAACACCAACTCATGTTTTCTAACTCTTGCCTCTAGCCAAGGCTTTTCTAAACTTAGGGAGCTTATATATTTCACGTAACATCATGTGAAAGCATCCATATGCTCATATCCCGAACTTACGTTTTCTCTAATCACGTAACGGGTTTATTCCCTTATTGGTCAAACTAAGTCAAAGGTCTCTTTGTGTAAACGCATCCTTTCCCACTTGGGTTATGCTTTACATCAAGGCAAAGCACTTAACTTGTTTGTACCAAGGTGTTAGTTGAGTACGTCGAGTCGTGGAAAGTCACGAGTTATGAAACTATGGATTCTCGACGTTGTGTTACTTGGACTTATAAGTAACCTATGATTTTCTCAACTCATAATCTTAATTGTCTAAACTTTTTCTTCTTAATGACAATTAGATTATTTCTTAATCTTTTCTTAATCTCATTTTTACAAAAGTCAAAATATACCAAATCTCCCACAATCCTTCCCAAAAATCATTTCCCAACAACCTCTTACAATATTCCCTTACACCACTTACAAAAGTGTACTCTTGTCTCCTCACAAACTCCCACACAATATTCCCTCTTACAATATTCCCTTAACTTTACCAACTTCCCATACACCTTTCTTATACATACATACATACACTTCCCTATACACATATATACACTCTTTTCTACACACACACATCCTTACACATACATACTCACATACACACACCTTTACATTCAAAATACACACACTTCACTCACATACCTTTCTTCACACACAAGGCTCCCCATCACTTCAACCTTACATATTCCTTACACATACAACTCACTCCCTATACATATCCCATCTCTACAACATATTCCTTATACTCCCAACATCTTTATTTTCAAAATACACACACTACTCACAACCATCTCACTCTCTACACACACAAGGCTCCCCATCACATCCACACTTGCATATTCCCTTACACACACACACACTCCAACTCTTATATTCCTTACACACCTTCACATCCCAACTTTACAACTCACCCTCTTCTCCAAGGAAGGAATATTCCCTTGGATATCCTTTTAACCCAATCATGGTTCTTCTAACCCAACTATGGTTAGTTCTCTACACACCCATTCTTACCTAACCATGGTTAACTCTTAACCACACCAAGGATGGAATATTCCCTTGGATATACCTTCTAACCTAACCATGGTTTATTCTCTACACACTCTTCTAACCTAACCATGGTTACCTCTTAACCCAACCTCTTACACTCTTCCCTATAGAGGAATATCCCATGGCATATTCTCTTCTCTATTATGCCATATGAGGAATACCTTTTCTACCCCTACCAAATTACCCTTTCTACTCTTCTACCCTTGGTATTTTGTTTTCTCTTAAAACACTTCACAAAACATTTTCCAAATTGGCTATTTGAGTTGGTAAACCTTAGATTGATTAATGTTAAGGTTTAGTGTGAAGTACAATTGGGGGTTTAGCAAGGATAGGTATTTATAAGACTCAACACCCAAATCTTGGGAAAAATACAACAGAGTCTATGGCGCGTCACCCACGCATTGACGCATAGGCAATGCGCCGGGCTCGGTAAAATTTTCCCAAGTTTGGGTTTTTTCCTATAAATACCCCCTTGCCTCTTGTATTCCTCACCCCTTGCCATTATTCTTTCTCTCTACATTCTTTCTCTCTAATCCTCTAATTCTATCTCTTGTGTTCTTAGTTAAACACACTAACATCTTTGAAAGAACACATCTCCTTGCAAGGGAAGAATCACAAGAACTTAATCCACTCTTGTGATTGTGTCGAGGGTCTTCTATCTTTACCCTTTCTACTACAATCGAGTCTCTAGGTTAGGTTAGGGCTTGGTTGAATAAACAAACAACTTATTCTTTCTATTTGTTTGTAAGGGAAGTCTTGTGTCTTAGTGACCAAGCCTAGATCATTGGGGATCTAGATTGAAGTCTTGTGTCTTGGTGACCAAGCCTAGATCATTGGGGATCTAGTTGGGGTTTGATACTTCCGGTGGGAAGTCTTAGTGGTCTTTGTGGTTAAGTCGAATCACGAGATTCTTTTGGATGGTTTCCGAGGGCGGAATACCGTTGGGGAGTAGCTCTTCTTAGTGAGCACCGATCTTAGTGCATATCGGTGGAGTGAAGTTGTAACGGTTTGTAATCCATCGAAAGGATTATACTAGAGTAATAGTATCGGTATCGTGGATTCGCAACTGGACGTACGGATGGTATAAACCCCCCATCCCGAACCAGTATATATCGTGGTGTCTCTTTGCATGCTTTATATACTTTGCTTGTGTTTGTGGTTGTGATTATTTTTGTATAACCACTTGGTGATCTTTGAGGCTTAAAGTTAATAATTTTGAAGAAGCTGAAAAGACCGTATTCACACCCCCCCCCCCCTCTACGGTTCTACACGCGTGTTGTGGTTTGATCTTTCCATCTCTATCTTTCATTTCATTTCATTTCATTATTTGCACTATTAGTTTATACTTGCTTATACTTGCTCATATTGGTTAACAATTGAATTCACATAAGATTGAATCAAAGCTTTAATAAACAACAAAAGTTTTTCAAAATAAATTAAAAAGACATAAAACTATTCAACCCCCCCCCTTCTAGTTTTCCACATGTTCTTCTGAGACTTTCCCATCACTTTCTAGCCCTTGGATTGGTCTGAAATCATCTTGGCCTTTAAATTCCATTTTTGACGCCAAAAGTCTTGGTGCCAGTTGTGGTAACTTGGAGCAGTTTCAGGGGCTTTAAATGCTACTTGTTTGGTAGTGTTGGTGGAGGGAACAGGTGGAGTAGAGTAGGTGAGGTGGTGGAGGCAGGTGGCAAGGAATACCGGGGGTGGTTTGGTTTCAGTGAGGTGGAGGGAAGAAGGAGGAAGGAGTGGGTTTGACCGGGTCAAACCCCGGTTTATAACTAAGGGGTGTTAGTTTATAGTTGGGCTTAGGGTGAACTGGGCCTAGGGAAAGGGTAAAGGGATTGGGTTTATTTAATGGGTTGTGTCTGTTTTGGGTTTATAATAAAGGACCCGTTTGGTTTGTAGTGAAATAAACACAAGGACCATTAGTGTAAATTGCTGAAAGTTCAAGGGTAGGATTTGGAGATTTTATGAAGTTATCACAAGGGCAATAATTGCCAAGTTTCAATTATGCAAGGACCATAAATGTTAATTTTCCAATTTCAAAAATCCAGGGGTATTTTCTGCCAATTTTGAAACTTAAGGGGCCTATTTTGCCAATTCTTGAAAATTACATTCCAAGGGTCACAAATGTCATTCCTTGATTCCTGGGGGACTATTGTTGACTTTTCTTCAAAATAAATCTTCCAGGGACCAATTCTGACAATTCGTGAAAGTTGAGGGACTGATTTTGCCAATTATGCAAACTTTGCTTGTTTCTCATCTGTTTTCAATCATTTTGTACCTAAAACACATAAAAACACAATCCAAGGATATTTGCAGTATTATAAGGCATATCGGTGTGTTTTCAGCTATTTTTGTAGTTTAAATGGGACAAAAATGATGAGTATTTAGACACTCATCAATCCCCCACACTAAACTATTGCTAGTCCCTAGCAATCCAATCATATAAAGTAATGAAAGGATACCAAGTTACCAAGATCATTCCGTTTTGACTTTTTATTAAATGCAAGAATTTAAACAAGAACAGAAATATATAACATGCTTGATTTACAAAAATGGCATTCTGGAACGGGATTCATGCAAACTGGGTGTCTCCAGGGAATTGTAATCATCATCCTCTTTTTAATACTTCCAACTAAGTTTAAAAACCCTTGTGCAAACGTTGTTGTAAAATGCTAACACTACTTATACTAGTAATCTATGTAAGACAAGTCTTAACTTTTTACTCCCGCAATTTATCAAGTTTAGGCGTGTGTGCTTATTTTCAAAAGTTTGACCACAAAAATTGACACTCATTACGGTTGTTATTTATTTAAGTCTAATACTAACCCACCGGGAACCTCAGAAATTTAAGAATAAAAAATGGCCTTTTCCATGTAACGGCTTTCTTCTCGGCACATCCCAAACCAGTTGGTTTTAGGTGACCAGGCTTTTGACACCCCACAGAGACTAGTACCAGAATTGGCGGGATTTCGATTCAAAGATTTTTGAGATTCCCTGACAAGTTAAAATTAAAAGTAAATAGATAACAACAAACGATCATTTAGAGATTAAAGACGCAAAGATAAGATCACTCAATGTGGCGACTTTCTTCTCAGCTTGTCCTTTTAGCCGAAGCTTAGGAGGCTAGGTTTTTACACCCTCGAGAATAGTATCGGAGCTTTCGGGGTCTTTCGAAATCAACAATCTCTAAATTACCGCTTAATCTTTATACAAAATCAACGAATACTAGTTCAACTTTCGATTTAAATTTAAGAAAAAGCAAGTTTCGTACATTTATTCATAATAATTCTATTCAACACATTTTTTTGATTTCATTTTTCTCATTTTTCATTTTTTTTCTTTTCTTTTCATTTTTTCATCATCATTTTTTTTTGTAACACAACGTACTTTACTTAACTTTCACATCATTTAGCAATTTTACTTGCTTCACTTTGCAATTTTATTCAAATTTTAGGAAAGTATGCTTGTTCCGAAATTTAATAAAAATTTGAACTAGTACTCTATATTAACTTTGTATAAAAAACTTGTTTACATAACAAAACAACTTTAAATGGTCAAAAGTTTGAAAACAGCACGTATTAAGTTCCGATTAGGAGCTACTGGGAGAAAAAGCCATAGATTATTGATATAAGCTCTAAAGAGAACCAACTACTCTACGCTTAGCATTTTCATTTGCACAATTCGTAAAAACTTAGCTTAAAAGTTAAGGAAGCAGCCAGATCAACACTCTGGCAGAGTCAGGATTCCCTTTGTTCTAGCCTAATCAAGACTAAACACTAATTCTATTTTTTTGTATTTTCATCATTTTTTGATTTTTTTTGTGTGCAAAGCACTTCTTTTTATTGAAAATTTTTAAAATTTAGCCAAAAACGGGGGTACTAGGGCACTAGAAGGTACATGTGATCAAATTCGCTAGAATTCCCCCCCACACTTAATATTGAATATTGCCCTCAATATTCAAAGTCCCGGCTATTATGCCGATGCTTTGAACGTAAAAAGGTAACATTACTAGGTAAGTGTACGAAGGAAATCTTTTTTCACAAAAAGGTTTTATAAGTTATCCCTAGATAACCGTTAGCAAAAGGATAGGATATTGGGCGGCTGGATTGAAAACAGGCGCGTCAATCATCACGATCCAAGGGAAACCTGAAAACATGAGCAAACACAACATGGCAAATAACAGTAGAGGAAACTCCCCCACACTTAGTGTTAGAAAATAGAGAGAAGAAAGAGACATGGGTTGTCACCCATGTGGTGCTAATGTTTTTGTTTACCGAGTCACTAGTCTGACTCGACCCCGAATTCATTGGTTCATGGGGAAGCAACATGTGAAAGAGAAAATCTCCATCGGAATTTCATTCAAGATGTTTGGACAAACATTGAAGTACGTGAAAGTTCCACACCGATGAGATATACCCGGCTTAAAATAGTAGAAACTATAAGCGATGATGCCGGGGTCAAAGATGGTATCCTCACTCCTGAAGGAGTGAAGGAGAAGTGGAGAAGTCACGGGGTACGTGAAGAAAGGAAAGAAAATCATGATAACAATCATGAAAAACTCATCATCATCAAAAGGAGATTTCATAATTTCCATATCATGAATCTCGTCATTGAAGCTCATTTGGTGAGACAACTCATCCATGTGAGTTTTCTCAAAAGGTAATATACCGGGTTTGAAGATTTTATCCTCGGAGAGGAATGATTTGGAAATATCAACCACGGTAACATCCTCAAAAGAAAATGATTCAATCTCGGGTAACAAATGATGTAGATCATTTTGCTCAAATAACCCATTGAGAGGATTCTCAATTTCATTGATGTGAGTGAGTTCACCGGCGAAGTTCTCGTGAAGAGAATCAATCACATGATGTAAATCTGTGAACTCTTGTTCCGTTGTGGACTCATCACTTTCCTCGTTCTGAATATCAAAGATTGGATTATCAGAAATGAAAGTGAATTCAGATTCGAAATCAAATAGAGGATTGGTGATAGTCGTTTTGAATGTTTCGGGAACAAGGTGATTAACATTCTCTTCTAGGCTGACGAGCTCAGAAGGTAATTCCTCCACATAATTGATGTCTCCACAGGATAAAGAATTGTCATCACTATGTGAATCACTAAGCTCGGTGTTAGGATAAGAATTGAGTGATGGATCATGATATAAAAGACTTTCAATTTCTTCAAGATTGGCTTCGAAATCAAAGAGATCATCGTCACTTCCCGATGGAAGTGGATTGATGTGAGTGAGTTCATCGACGAACTCCTCAAGAAGAGAGTCATCATCAGAATGGGGAAGTGATGCCTCAACATACTCAACGTCTCCATAAGATGTACAATCATCATTAAAATCGGATAAAGTCTCAAAATGATCTTTTGAAAACTCAAGAGGGGAAGGCAAATCACACATATGATCAAGAATTCCCTGGAACTCACTTGGGATTTGGACAAGGTTCTCAACACTAGACTTTATGAATTAGTCTGATTCCTTTTCAGGAATTGTGCTAAGATGCTCGTCCCCCATACTTAGAGAGTTAGTGGGATCTTCGGGTGTGATTGTAGCTGATGAACTTGATGAATCTTTATAAAATTGTAGAATATCAACGGTATCTTCATCATCACTGTTATCATGAATAAAACACAAATGAAATTGAGAGCTAGATCTGGCTGCTTTTTCTTTTTCAATTGATTCCCTAATATAGTTTTCAATGGCAATTTGGGAATTTATTTTAGTAGCCTGCTCTTCAGCCAATAATTCTGCCATAGTTTTCTCATGTTGTTCATGACTAAGAAGCTTATCCCGACAAGTGTTCAATAACGCTTGTAATTCTTGTATATCTTGGACAAATTCATGAGAAAGAGGTTGTGGAGGTGACTGGTTAAGGTAAGGCTGTGGAGGTTGATCAAAATGAAGTGTGTCATAATTGTCATAAGGTTCATGCTCAAAGAAAGGTGTGTTCCTATTTTGGCAATCAGAGCTGAAATGTAAGCCTCCACAGTGCTCACAACAATATGATTGTTGTGACTGGTTTGGTGAATAATATGGATATTGGTCATTTCCAAAGTTTTGATTGCTTCCAGAAAACTGTTCATAGACAAACGTGTTTCTGGTTTGACACTCAAATCCTTGGTGAGGACCTCCACAAAATTCACACGAATATGTCTGTATCTCATGATGTGGGAGCTGATGGAATAAATCAGTTGTGTCATGGTAAGAATAGGGATTCTGGTTATAGACAGACCCGTTTCCTGACTCTACCATACTACAACTGGGACAATTATCACCATTATGAGGGCCACCACACCATTGACAATCAAAATGATGTGGAT
This sequence comes from Artemisia tridentata subsp. tridentata, assembly GCA_021014915.2. Taxonomy (NCBI): domain Eukaryota; kingdom Viridiplantae; phylum Streptophyta; class Magnoliopsida; order Asterales; family Asteraceae; genus Artemisia; species Artemisia tridentata. The sequence goes on from CP139506.1 coordinate 260,924,100, forward strand.
ACGACATAAAAGAGAATCAAATGGTTATAGAGGGAAATATTTTTGGGTTTTGTATGTTTATAAAAAACTGAAAATATTTTTGGAAGGGATAAAGAATAAAAAAGGTAAGAGGGTAAAGGGGAATATTTTTGGAATTTTTGAGAAACATTTTGTAAAAACAAACTGAGAAGGAAAATATTTTTGGGTTTTGTATGTTTATAAAAAACTGAATATGATATTTTTGGCAATCGATCCGTTAAACGAATTAACTTCACGATTTGTTTTGGTTTTTATGAAAATATGAACAAGGATGGTAAATATACAAAGAGTGTATATTCAGAATCACTAATCTTCAAATTCGTTGAATACGCAGCATACCTCCCCGGCAGCGGCGCCAAAATTTGACTGGCCTCAAGCAGTCAGTCCAAAATCAACCACGGATGTGGTCAACTAGGTTAAACCTATTTGGGCCAAATCTCCCTGGAGTGTAGTGTTTTCCCGGGTTGTTATATCCCAGCGAGGAGTGAAATTGTATTTAAACGAATCTGTGATCGGGTGAAATTGAATGAGAAAAGGATAATGGTGATTATACTAAGGAAATATAAAAGAAAATAGCTTAAACAAGCTATACCAACGATAACATAAAACCAAATAACTTAAAAACGTTTTAAAACTTAAAAACGTACATTTAAGTTTAAATAAACGTAAACGTACCAAATAAAAAGTGAAATGTGAGCAATATAAATCCCACGGATGTGAAAATTACTTTTTTAGAATCCTAAGGGTAAAAGAAAATTTTAGGAAAAAGAAAAATATTTTTTAGACTTTTTATTTAATTATTATTAATTAAAAACTAATTAATAACTATTTAAAATAATTTAAATTATTAAAAATACTAAATGAACAGTGATAATTATGAAATTTTTTATAAAAATACTAAGTGGTGACAAGAAGCTAGGAAAAATATAAAAGTGGTAAATTGCTTATTAAAAAGCAGAAAAATAAGCTAATAAGCTTATATAAGCAAAATGGACTAATATTAGTATAAATAAAACTATGGGGAATTAAAACACTAAGATTACCCTAGGCTAGATGGTGCTTGGGTCTGTTTTGGTTTTGTCCAATGTAACCAAGAGGTCACAGGTTCAAATCCCACTAGTGGCACTTTTCTTTTTTATTTTTCTTTTTGGTTTTTCTGTTACAAAACTATTTAAACACTAACAATAAACACCTTTTATAAAAACAAACTTTTTAAAACTGCAAAATAAGCACTGTGTGAGCTTAATGATCACACAGTTAGCTTTTTAACTTGAAAAGTGATTTTTAAGATTGAAAAAGCTATGCAATAATATATAAGCTACCCCTAAAGGTAAAATAAGCTAAAAACAAATGAATAATACTTAAAATAAGTTGAAACAAACAAAAGTACACTGAAAAGCACAGGATAAGCAAAAATAAGCAAAATCCAAGTAAGCAACCCAAACAGTCAATAAGCAATGTTGCAGGCCAAAATAAGGCCTTACAATAAGCTCTTTTGCCCAAAACAAGTCCCGAACCAACAAGCTAACTGAGTGGGCTTTCCAAAAAGCCAAGAAGCTCAAGCTTATCTCAACAGATAAGCTCACTAAGGGCTTGTGATTATGGCTTATTCACACTGGTGAGTCAGTGGATCTGACTCACTGTGGAATTTTGGGGAATCAAATTAAGCACTCATTTGAGCTTCAAAATGACAAACAAGCACTTGAATAAAGAGTTGGGACAGTGGGGTTTCTAAAACTACCAAAAGCTCAGGGTAAGCTTCAATAACGAACAAGGAATGAGCTTTTGAAAGTGGCTTGTGAGCCTCTTACCCCTGGTGCAGGGGAGTTTTTAGAAAAACATGTCACAAAGAGCTTAAAAATAAGCAGTTTATAAAATTATAAAAATAAGAAAAAATATGCATTAATATCATGAGCAGCTAAAGTTTAAAATCCCATAATTTTAGATCCAAAGGATTAACACAGAGAAAATGATAAATCAAAACAAAATTTGATTTTTAACCTTGTGTGCAATTTTGACTTTTTAATGAAACATGCTAAGTTGACTATTTTGAACTTTAATATATCCTTACTGACTAAATAAGTAATAATAAGCTATTTTGAGACTAGAATAAGTTATGCTAACAACTATTGCAACTGTAGAATGGATTATGCAACCTTACATCCACATCAGTGAACACAATATGAGATAAAAACTTGATTTTGACTATTCTTCAAACAAGCACTGGTTTTTATGACTTACATACCCTATTATAACCTATTGAAACATGCATGAACCAAGAACAACCACAAAAACACCCTCTGAGTCCAGAAACTCAGCAATTCCAAACAACCCTTTAACTAATTGATTTTGAGGTTTACAAAGCTTTTAACTGAATTAGGCCACAAATATGATCCACAAGTTATGTAAGGATGCAATAAGCCAGTTTAAGCACAAAAACACAGGTAATAACAACTAGTACTCATAAAACTCTAATAAGTCATTTTTGACAGTTAAAATGTGAAAACTGAGCAACCAAGGAATTTAATGAACAAGTAGCTAATATAAAGCAACAAATTAACTAAGAAACATCAAATAAGCATGAAACATCACAAATAAGCATTTATAAGCTAATCTACAGTAAAAATGCCAAAAAGTGATATATTGCTTACAAATGCATTCAAGCTGAGAACAAGTGAACCAGGGACAAAAATCATAACCTAAAGCTTCCCAAGAAGCACTATTACCAAGGCCATCCAATACAAACCTTGCTCCATTGCTTCTTCTTCCTCTCTTCTGATTTTTTATTTTTGAACTAATTATTTGGTATTTTTTTGTATTTTTGAATTTTTAGGTTAAAACTTGTTTAAATCCTATCTGAGCTTGTGGAAAGCTTGCAGGTAACTTGTCTGACTTAATGAAATAGTAAATACATCATTTAACTAACATTGCACCTATATGAGAATTTTCAAGGAAGTATGCCAAAATGAGATTTGAACTGAAGATAATTAAAATTGATATTAAAGATTGATTAGAGTACACTGCAAATACTGAATACAAACTGTTTGAGCTAAGTTTTATAACTAGAATGGGAAATTGCATAAGAACGACAAGCTAAACTACACTAAAAACTACTTGGTCTTCATTTCTGCTTCTTTCTTTCTTTATAGTGGATAATTAGGGTTTCACTGTTCTTCTGAGACTTTCCCATCACTTTCTAGCCCTTGGATTGGTCTGAAATCATCTTGGCCTTTAAATTCCATTTTTGGCGCCAAAAGTCTTGGTGCCAGTTGTGGTAACTTGGAGCAGTTTCAGGGGCTTTAAATGCTACTTGTTTGGTAGTGTTGGTGGAGGGAACAGGTGGAGTAGAGTAGGTGAGGTGGTGGAGGCAGGTGGCAAGGAATACCAGGGGTGGTTTGGTTTCAGTGAGGTGGAGGGAAGAAGGAGGAAGGAGTGGATTTGACCGGGTCAAACCCCGGTTTATAACTAAGGGGTGTTAGTTTGTAGTTGGGCTTAGGGTGGACTGGGCCTAGGGAAAGGGTAAAGGGATTGGGTTTATTTAATGGGTTGTGTTTGTTTTGGGTTTATAATAAAGGACCCGTTTAGTTTGTAGTGAAATAAAACACAAGGACCATTAATGTAAATTGCTGAAAGTTCAAGGGTAGGATTTGGCAATTTTCTGAAGTTATCACAAGGGTAATAATTGCCAAGTTTCAATTATGCAAGGACCATAAATGTTAATTTTCCAATTTTAAACATCCAGGGGTATTTTCTGCCAATTTTGAAACTTGAGGGGCCTGTTTTGCCAATTCTTGAAAATTACATTCCAAGGGTCAGAAATGTCATTCCTTGATTCCTGGGGGACTGTTGTTGACTTTTCTTCAAAATAAATCTTCCAAGGACCAATTCTGACAATTCTTGAAAGTTGAGGGACTGATTTTGCCAATTATGCAAACTTTGCTCGTTTCTCATCTATTTTCAATCCTTTTGTACCTGAAACACATAAAAATACAATCCAAGGATATTTGCAGTATTATAAGGCATATCTGTGTTTTCAGCTGTTTTTGTAGTTAAAATGGGACAAAAATGATGAATATTTAGACACTCATCAAGTATAGTAATTAATCCAAAACATGTCTAAAGTATTTATTAAATCGGCGAAACACTAAGTCGGTCATTAATTGAATTATTTACTCTTTAAATAAATTATGAGATTGGTAATATTAAGCCTTTAAGTTTACTTAATTATCAATGGTAACCCTAATTTATGAAAGTTACTAATTCGAGAAACTTACTAAATCTGAGAAGTTACTAATTCGGAAAGTTACTAAAAATAGAAAGTTCTAAAAATAGAAAGAAACCTAAGCGGAGTAGATTCGCTAAAGAAGGAGGAACTTCCGATCCTTATGTTCTCTGATATGGTTTCATTTGTGGTTTGAGGTACATATATTCTACCCTTTTTCAGTAAGGGTGCTTTTGCTCTCATTACTTTTGATCTTGATCTTTGATTCGTTATAAGATTCCCTAAGCCATTGCTATGTTCCCTTATGCTTTGATTCGTTCTTTATGATTCCTTTGATATGATACTTGATATGATCCCTTTGATATATGATTCACATTTATTTGATACTCCTATGATTATGATTATGCTATGCTATGATTCGGATATGCTGCTATGATAATATGTATGTATGTATGTATGCTTCTTATGCCCGAGTTTTCTAACTAGTCATGGAGGTACCATGGCCGTGTCATCGAGGCACCGATGGCATGACACTTTCTGCGGAGGTGTGATTGATCCACGGCGTCCCCACTTTGATATGATATGATTATGAGCTCTTTTGCGCACTTATGATATGTGTATACCTGTCCTGCGAGCAGGGTGCATATATGTTTATGTATGTATGTATGGGGGGGGGGCGTATGGATGCATCCTAGCACTTATGTTTATGTATGGTTATGATATGGTTATATGTATGGTGAACTGAGTATGTGCTCTATACTCCTTCACGTTTGGGAGCTAGCTACTCCATGTGGTACCGAGAGGTCTCCCCTCTCCGTATCCTTTGATATGTGGTTATGGATTATGTATGTATGTATGTATGTATGAGACCTATTCGAGTGGCTCTGGTAGGTCGGCTCGTGGCTTCCTTATGTTTCTATGTGTCTATTCGAGTGGCTCTGGTAGACACGCCTTTGTTGATACGTGCTCTTAATTCTCTTATGATTTGTTTATGCTTGATATATCTATGATGCTTCGTTTCGTTTGACTTATGATACATTGTGCTAATGATCCTTCTCACTTCGTTTGATTATTACTATTCGATTCTTCATGTTCTTCATTTTGTGGACTTATGATATTTGTTCAGTTGTTCATTGATCCCTTATTCATTTGACAGATGACATTCATTTCAGCAGGAGCTTATGATTTCCTTTTCTTATACTTATATACGTTTCGATTATTAGTTTTGTTATATAACTGTTCACTGGGCTTTTTAAGCTCAGCCGCATTTCTTTTCCTGCGGCAGGTTTTAGGTTGGAAGCTGGGTTTGGGTGAAGAGTGCATAGGAGCGTTAGTGGACTACCCCGATGATTAGAAGCCCATTTACATCTGGATTAGACGTGGATTTGGATTCGATTAGATTTTTGTTTGGATTTGTATTTCTTCTTGTATAGAGTTAGTGTTTCTTTTGTACCCTTAGAATACCTTTGTAACTTTATGTTTATAAGTCTTCCGCTTGCGTTTGTATGTTCTGATTTGGCACCATAATGTAACATTTTGACCCTTGTCGGGTCGGGGTGTTACAATTATGGTATCAGAGCCCAGGCTGCGACTTGTAGTACCTAAGTTATGGCCTGTGAAGTTTTGGACCCTTAGGTTTGCACTTTAGGAGCTTATGGAATAACCTTAGAAGGATTTGCTTTAGGTTTCTTCCCTTAGGAACTTTAGTATGACCGGTGAGGATTGGGTAGATTATGAGATTAGACGTTGGTTAGTCATCTTGCTTCCGCATCACTCTGATTTTGCCTCTGCTTTTAGTTAAGCCCTTATAAGATCATTCGTTCCGGAGATTTAAAAGATTTATCGGGATTTGAAACATAAGTTTAGAATGCCTTAAGACTTCGTACTAATGCCTTATAGGTTTCATTTCCTGAAGTTATCACTTCTTTTGAACTTCGATCCTTGATTCGTTGTCATTCGTTTAGATGCCCTTTTCGTCCGTTCAGAGAATTCGCGTCCTTATGAATCCGATGTGTTCAACACATTATGTGGCTTTCCGTACTTTGTTCTTTCTATACTATTGATTTTGCCCTACCTATTCTATCTCTAAGATAATCTTGTGACCTTTCATCATGAATATCCAATTTTTTCGATACATTCCGGAGATATTTGAAGATGATTTTCATTTTTGCTAATCGGTTTTACGTTGGAGATGTTCGATTCGATATTATTCTAATGAGAAAGTTATAAATCTTGGATCATGAATTTATAAGCTCTTACTTACAAGAATTGGGACGCCTCTACTTGTGAGTAATAGAATATAAATGAATGAGCCTAAGTATCTGGCACATGTACAAACATTTCCTACTCCGTTTGTACAATTCCTTTCTTTCTCTATCACTTCTTCTTTCTCGAATCGTCAACTCGCCCTACTTCTACCCCTACTTCTACTAAATCTCGGGATGAGATTTCTTCTAAGGGGGTAAGATTGTAACCACCCGTAAAATCTCATCACTATCATTTCCACTAGAAATACCTATGACAAGTATTTCCCAGGTAATTTTTTGCTTTTTATGTGCATTCACTACTTGCATGACTCTCTAGACTGGCTCACGTATCTACACAAGCCAACTATCTTTACTCTCACACCCTGTAAAACCCTGGTATGTCAATCATAAGATCACAACAACACCACAATAAGTAATTGATATGTGTCTAAATACACATATATTTAGTATTGTTTAAACCCACAAAAACGACAAAAAACACACAAATGACTCACAAAATGCTACAAATTCATTAAAAAGTGTTTTTATGTGATTCAGGTACAAAAAGATTGAAAACCAGTGAAAAGCATGCAAAGTTCACACAAATGTCAATTTCAGTCCCTGGAGTTTCACAAAATGTCAAAACTAGTCCCTGAATGTTTAAAATGAATGAAAAGTCAACTTTAGTCCTTGGAATATCAAACATATTCACAAATGATCCCTGGATGAAAGTTTACACAAAATGGCAACTTTTACCCCTCAAGTATCAAAATTGGCAAACTTAGTCCCTGGGTGTTTTAAAATGGAGTTTTATCAAATAATACCCTTGTACTATTCATGAATGACAATTTGGAACCTTTTTGATAACTTGTGGAAAATTACAATTTCACCCCTAAACTTTTGAAAAATTACATAAATGGTCCTCGGGTGTTTTTAAATTGTAATAAATGAATTTTAGGACCTTTGGTTTATCTAACTTGACAATATTGGTCCTTGTGATAACTTTGAAATTGTTACAGGTTTAGTCCCTCAAGATTTCAGAAATTACAATTTAGGTCCTTGGGCTTTTATCACTACTAAACCAAACGGATCCTTTATATTCCCTAAAATCCAAATACCCAAAATAAACCCAACAAACCCACCCCATATATATATACCAGCCCAATCCACTACTAGCCCAATCCTTTAAATAAATAAAAAACAAAGTCAAATACCAGGTCAAACCCAGACCTGGTATTTCTTCTTCCTCTCACAGCCCGCCAAAACCATACCACCATCTCCACCTCACCTGGTTTCCACCTCAACCCCCCCACCTCATCACCTAATCCTCCACTACTGTCTCCTCCACCTCAACAACATACAAAATTCCTTAATTGTTCTTTAAATGCAAATTACCTGCTCTTGATATTTTTCCCGCCAAAAGTCCAAGTGGTCGAATTTGATGAATTGGACCAAACCAATGGCCAAGATCAAGTGGGAAATGATAGGAGGTCGACAAGGAAGCTAATGAATGTATAAAAGAGAGAAGAGGATGAAGGAATAATTACCTTGGAATAGCCATGGTCGTAGTGTAACTTAACTTTATGGCTTTCTTAAATTAAATGTCTTTTTATGTTTTAAATGTTGTACTCAGCATCAAATTAGTGTAATGAATCTTTATTTTCAGTCTTAATTCTAGTTATCTTTTAATTTCAGTTTTAGCTTAAATTGTCCTTTATTTTTCAAGTCACTTTAATTTCTTGTTGGTTGTTGTTGATTAGTGGACTCTTTAAACTCACATAAGCTCCTGACAAAGTTTGTTTAAGCTTTTAGAAACATTAATCAGCTTAGTTCTTTTAATTTCTAAAATAGAATAAAAATCAAGAAAATCAATAAAAAATACAAAATATGGTTACATGGTGAGTTCTGCTTAGAGCATGGTATTTTTTGGATGACCATGGTTTAGATGCCTCATGGGAGGCTATAGGTAATGATTATGGGTCCTTGGTTCCACAGTCTCAGCTTGATTCATTTGTAAGTCATTTTTACCAATTTTTGCAATTTTATGTTTTAGCCTTTTATATGCTTTGATTCTTGTGCTTTCCTGTTTATTTGTTGTTCTTTGATGATAATCTAGCTTTAAATTAGGTGTTCATGTTTTGGATTTAGGTTGTGCTTTGAAAACCATGTTGACTGTCAATATGCATATTTTTGATAATCATAGGCCTAGCTTGTTGACTGCATGTTTAGGCTAAAAAGGGTCCATTTTGACAAATTGGTACCCCTGGATATGATGGAAGTGGTTTATACAGTCTTGTGTTTTGAAAATCAAAATTTAGGTCCATTAAAGGGGTGTTTGGATTTATTGGTTAATCTGAGTTTAGGGTTATGTGAGGTGTTGTTCTTGTTTGATTTGGACTTAACATGACTTATTGGACTCTTTGAAACCTGAATCAAGCAGTTATACATGAGAATAGTCAACTTGACACTTGATTTTATGTCTATGTTAACTATGAGATAATTAGATCCCTCAACTCTGCATATCTGTGTTATTGTTGTTGATTTTTGTTTACTTAAGTTTATTAGGATCATATTAGTCTAGTATAAGCATGCAATTCAGTGTTTAGTAGATACAAGTCAAAATTACTTTTAATTATTTATAATGAGTAGTCTGCCTATATATATAGGTCCATAATTTTCATATTAGCTCATAAGTAGGATATCTAGCATAATTTCATGTTCTTATGACTTTATATATCATATTAGACCAGTAGATTAAGATCTAAATTGGTATTAGTCAAACTAGTAGTATAATCCAATTAGTCAAAATTCTGATTTTTCAGTTTTTGAATTAAGTAGTTTATTTTCCCTAGGATTCATTAGTAGGTTTTATGATTAGTACTTTTAGTATGTTGTAGTTTTGTTGCTTATCTTGCCAGTAGTATTTTTATTAATTTTTATTCTGCTTATTTAAGTGCTTATTTTTGTGCTTATTTTAGCTCATTTTTGCCCTGTATCACAGTCACAAGGCCAAAGCCACAAGCTTGTAGCTTGTTGGCCATTGAACTTATAGCTGTGTAATTTGGTATTTCTAGAAGCCCTTATGGCCTAGTTGCTAGTTCTATGCTTAATTTTCCATTAGTAGCTTAATCAGATAGCTTTTTCTACCCACCTTTTTGTTATACCCAAACTCACCACTCAGAAGCAAACTGAGTGTTGAGTGATTTTCATAAGTTCTTTATAAGCTCCTCAATGAGCTTGAGGGTGTGATTCTTGGCTTTTCACTAAGCCAAGGTACCCAACTCAATGTCTCAGTATGAGTTAAGCTTATTAAAGCTTATTTGATAAGTCAAATAGGAGCTTGTTGTTTGCCCATTCTTATAGATAACTGAGAAGTCAGTTGCATACACCATTTCCTACAAGTTCCTACAAGCTCATTAATGGTCTAATGATGGTGTGGCTTGATTTTTCTTGAAGCTAAGCCACCCATATACATGATCCTGTGGTTAATTTCATGTTGTAGCTTATTATTAAGCCTGCAACTAGCTTATAACTTATCACAATTACTCAGTATACACTGAGTAATCAGTGTATACTGAGTCAACTTCATAAGCCAACAAAAAGCTCATTAGTGATTATAAGCTTGTGTGGCTGGGCTTTTTATGAAGCTTAGCAACCCAACTTTATGATTCTGCACTTAATTCCAAGCTTGCAGCTTATTTATAAGGGCTGCAAGTGGCTTTTTGTTTGTCCCATTTTGGTTTGTATACTGGTTCACCCAGCATGCAGTCATTTGGGAGGTTTTTCACAAGCTTCTTACAAGCTCATCTGTGGACCCAATAGGATGAGCTTGGGCTTTTTGAAAAGCCAACCAACCCTACCTGCTTCCTCAACTCACAATAAGGCTTTTTAAGCTCATTAACTGAGCTTAATCTGCCTTGCCAAAAGGATGCAGGGTGTTTGGGATTGCTGAATAAACTGAGAAGTGCTTATTAGCTTATAACAAGCTTATGAGTGATTCCTAGTGTACCAGCTTGTTAATACTTGTACATTACACTTTTATACATATTTCTTTTCTTTTTATTTCCTGTGTGAAGCTTATACCAGGCTTTCAAAAGCCTCAATTCCATCCAAGATGATCTATAAAAGCTCATCTGTCTAAACCATAAGTTTGCACCATTGTGCATCATTTCTGTGTATTTCTTGTTTATACTTATCCCATACACATGTGTGCACATTTTCTCTTTCTTTCTTTTCCATTTTACAGCCTTTTTAAGCTTGTTTTAAGCTTATGGTTTGACTGTGAGTCAATGGCTTAACTGAATAAGCCATAAGCTTGTAACCTGCTTATTTTTCTTAGCTTGTATAGTTCCATCTTCCTTAAATATGTATAATACTAGTGTATAATTAATCCAAAAAACAGAAAATACCAAAAAGACTCACTTTTACAAATAAGTGATAGCTTTTATTTAGAAGCTTTAGCTTATTGGCTTATTTTTTTACATAACACATAGTTTTTATATTTTTCCTAGGTTCTTTTATTTATTTTAGAATTATGTAAAAATTTTCAGATTTTTCTTTTACTGTTTAATATTTATAATAAATCAGTTATAGTTTTTAATACTTTATAATAGTAAATAATTAATAATAAATAGGATACTTGTATAATAAATATAATTTTAGTTTCAGAAATTCTTTTGTATTATTTTAGACTTTTCTAAGTTTTTATTTTATTTATTTAGGCTTATTTTATATTTTTCTTATTTTTAGGTTAATATAATATAGTAAATAATTAATAATAAATCATATACTTGTAAAATAAATACATACTTAGTTTTAAAATTCATTTTATAATATCTTAGATTTTTCAGATTTATTATTTCATTTATTTAAGTTAATTTTAGATTTTCTTATTATTTAATTCATTTTTAAATACATTTAATTCATTTATAATTAATATAATAGTATAATAAATAATTTTAAATTTCTAATAATTTTCTTATCCTTTTAGGATTCCAAAAATATAATTTTCACATTTGTGGGAGTTATATTTGACTGAATTCACTTTTTATTTTGATACGGTTACGTAATTTTTACGTAAACGTACGCGTTTTAGGTTTTAGATTTTCTTAACTTTTTAATAAGTTTGTAAATATAGTTAATTATTTTATTTTTATTTAATTTGCATTTAAGCCCCTTAGGCATGCAAATTCCTACTATAGTTATAATCGTTTTGTTTTGTTACGTTTACGTTTATTTAAACCTAAACGTACGTTTGTACATCCTTTTACATTTTAAGGTTTCTAATTGCACGTTTCTTACTGATATAGCTGTGACAGAGCTATTACTATTCACATTCCAGTGTTAATCAATCAGATTCCTGTTTTTTTTTCTATATTCAATAAATTTCAACATCATACACAGTCGTTGTACCAGAATGTCACACCTCATCAGGACATAATGACCCGAGGATATAATTTTATACTCCTTGGTAAACTTGCATTCTCTCCCAGGCTGTTCAGGGCCTTTGTTACGGTTGACCATTCACAAGTGGTTGGCTTGCGTGATAAAACCTGACGGTTTGGGAGGAATCAAAATTTTGGCGCCGTTGCCGGGGAGGTGTGCTGCGTATGACGTGTGTTGTGTTTTTGTGAAATATCTATCCTTGTATGTATATTAGATATATCATATCATATTTCATTTCCAAAAACAATATAAAATACAAAAATATTTTCCTTTTCGTACCACACAACTTGCCCAGTTTGATAAGTCCCTCAGTTACAACATTTGGTTGTTGGCTGTTAACACAGTTGCTGAGCTCTGTCAGACCCAGATTCCCTTTCGAGGGGCGGTTGTTAGGATTTTCCTTTTCTTTGTATATATATAAAAAATCTAAAAATACAAAAACATTATAAAATCAAAAACCATAAAGATTCTTCGTACCTTTTCTAAGTTTCCTTGACTCATAAGGATTCTTAGACTCATCTTACTGATGATTCTTCATAATTCTGTGAGTGGCAACCCCACTCCAATTTCTCATCCAATCATTTCCTCATGAACCAATTAATTCGAGGTCGAGTCAAGCTAGCGACTCGGTAATCAAAAACAGTAGCTCAACATGGGTTTTAACTCATGTTTTCACTTTTCTTACCCCTTTCTACCACTTAAGTGTGGGGGTGTGCCCCACATTTTGTAAATAGATCTAAAAAACAAATGAAAATTGTATATACTAAAAAAAAAAAGAGAATAACTGTTGTGTTTACCCCACTTGGCTTAGAAATGTTATCTTTTTACGTTCAAGGATTCGGCATAATAGCCGGGACTTTGACTATTGAGGACAATATTCAGTTCAAGTGGGGGGGGGGGGGGAAATTCTGGTGAATTTTATCAAAAATGTTCCATTTTAGTCCCTTTTTCCCCCAAAATGGCCAAATTTTAAATTTTAAAAAAAAAAAAATTTATGTGGAAGTGCTGAGCACTAAACACAACAAATGGTAATCAGTCCACCATGTCTAACACACATAAGGATTGGCTAATCCAAGAGCAAACGGCTCTAGGTAAAGATTTCTCAAATCCGTTTATGGTTTGCAATTTGCCCAAAATTGTATGGTATTTAACTCACCATATCTTTAATTAGTGAAGAGTTGACTAGCCCGCAAGGTTATGGCTTGTGGTAAAGGCAGTTGAAAAACCATGATTGGTAATCAGCTCACCAAAGATAATATTGATAATTTATCTAAGAGTTGGCTAGTCCAGAAGCAAACGGCTTTTGGTAAAGACAAAACAAATCCGTTTACAGCTTATGATTTGCTCAAAATCATTTGGTTATCATTGTACCCGAGTTCTTACTTGAACTGAAACAATTGGCTACTCCAGAAGTAATGGCTTTTGGTAAAGAGATGAAATCCATTAGTTTTTCATAAAAGATTGCTAGGGACTAGCAATAGTTCAGTGTGGGGGATTTGATATGTGTCTAAATACACATATATTTAGTATTGTTTAAACCCACAAAAACGACCAAAAACACACAAATGACTCACAAAATGCTACAAATTCATTAAAATGTGTTTTTATGTGATTCAGGTACAAAAAGATTGAAAACTAGTGAAAAGCATGCAAAGTTCACACAAATGTCAATTTCAGTCCCTGGAGTTTCACAAAATGGCAAAACTAGTCCCTGAATGTTTAAAATGAATGAAAAGTCAACTTTAGTCCTTGGGATATCAAACATATTCACAAATGATCCCTGGATGAAAGTTTACACAAAATGGCAACTTTTACCCCTCAAGTATCAAAATTGGCAAACTTAGTCCCTGGGTGTTTTAAAATGGAGTTTTATCAAATAATACCCTTATACTATTCATGAATGACAATTTGGAACCTTTTTGATAACTTGTGGAAAATTACAATTTCACCCCTAAACTTTTGGAAAATTACATAAATGGTCCTCGGGTGTTTTTAAATTGTAATAAATGAATTTTAGGACCTTTGGTTTATCTAACTTGACAATATTGGTCCTTGTGATAACTTTGAAATTGTTACAGGTTTAGTCCCTCAAGATTTCAGAAATTACAATTTAGGTCCTTGGGCTTTTATCACTACTAAACCAAACGGATCCTTTATATTCCCTAAAATCCAAATACCCAAAATAAACCCAACAAACCCACCCCATATATATATACCAGCCCAATCCACTACTAGCCCAATCCTTTAAATAAATAAAAAACAAAGTCAAATACCAGGTCAAACCCAGACCTGGTATTTCTTCTTCCTCTCACAGCCCGCCAAAACCATACCACCATCTCCACCTCACCTGGTTTCCACCTCAACCCCCCCACCTCATCACCTAATCCTCCACTACTGTCTCCTCCACCTCAACAACATACAAAATTCCTTAATTGTTCTTTAAATGCAAATTACCTGCTCTTGATATTTTTCCCGCCAAAAGTCCAAGTGGTCGAATTTGATGAATTGGACCAAACCAATGGCCAAGATCAAGTGGGAAATGATAGGAGGTCGAAAAGGAAGCTAATGAATGTATAAAAGAGAGAAGAGGATGAAGGAATAATTACCTTGGAATAGCCATGGTCGTAGTGTAACTTAACTTTATGGCTTTCTTAAATTAAATGTCTTTTTATGTTTTAAATGTTGTACTCAGCATCAAATTAGTGTAATGAATCTTTATTTTCAGTCTTAATTCTAGTTATCTTTTAATTTCAGTTTTAGCTTAAATTGTCCTTTATTTTTCAAGTCACTTTAATTTCTTGTTGGTTGTTGTTGATTAGTGGACTCTTTAAACTCACATAAGCTCCTGACAAAGTTTGTTTAAGCTTTTAGAAACATTAATCAGCTTAGTTCTTTTAATTTCTAAAATAGAATAAAAATCAAGAAAATCAATAAAAATACAAAATATGGTTACATGGTGAGTTCTGCTTAGAGCATGGTATTTTTTGGATGACCATGGTTTAGATGCCTCATGGGAGGCTATAGGTAATGATTATGGGTCCTTGGTTCCACAGTCTCAGCTTGATTCATTTGTAAGTCATTTTTACCAATTTTTGCAATTTTATGTTTTAGCCTTTTATATGCTTTGATTCTTGTGCTTTCATGTTTATTTGTTGTTCTTTGATGATAATCTAGCTTTAAATTAGGTGTTCATGTTTTGGATTTAGGTTGTGCTTTGAAAACCATGTTGACTGTCAATATGCATATTTTTGATAATCATAGGCCTAGCTTGTTGACTGCATGTTTAGGCTAAAAAGGGTCCATTTTGACAAATTGGTACCCCTGGATATGATGGAAGTGGTTTATACAGTCTTGTGTTTTGAAAATCAAAATTTAGGTCCATTAAAGGGGTGTTTGGATTTATTGGTTAATCTGAGTTTAGGGTTATGTGAGGTGTTGTTCTTGTTTGATTTGGACTTAACATGACTTATTGGACTCTTTGAAACCTGAATCAAGCAGTTATACATGAGAATAGTCAACTTGACACTTGATTTTATGTCTATGTTAACTATGAGATAATTAGATCCCTCAACTCTGCATATCTGTGTTATTGTTGTTGATTTTTGTTTACTTAAGTTTATTAGGATCATATTAGTCTAGTATAAGCATGCAATTCATTAGTAGATACAAGTCAAAATTACTTTTAATTATTTATAATGAGTAGTCTGCTTATATATATAGGTCCATAATTTTCATATTAGCTCATAAGTAGGATATCTAGCATAATTTCATGTTCTTATGACTTTATATATCATATTAGACCAGTAGATTAAGATCTAAATTGGTATTAGTCAAACTAGTAGTATAATCCAATTAGTCAAAATTCTGATTTTTCAGTTTTTGAATTAAGTAGTTTATTTTCCCTAGGATTCATTAGTAGGTTTTATGATTAGTACTTTTAGTATGTTGTAGTTTTGTTGCTTATCTTGCCAGTAGTATTTTTATTAATTTTTATTCTGCTTATTTAAGTGCTTATTTTTGTGCTTATTTTAGCCCATTTTTGCCCTGTATCACAGTCACAAGGCCAAAGCCACAAGCTTGTAGCTTGTTGGCCATTGAACTTATGGCTGTGTAATTTGGTATTTCTAGAAGCCCTTATGGCCTAGTTGCTAGTTCTATGCTTAATTTTCCATTAGTAGCTTAATCAGATAGCTTTTTCTACCCACCTTTTTGTTATACCCAAACTCACCACTCAGAAGCAAACTGAGTGTTGAGTGATTTTCATAAGTTCTTTATAAGCTCCTCAATGAGCTTGAGGGTGTGATTCTTGGCTTTTCACTAAGCCAAGGTACCCAACTCAATGTCTCAGTATGAGTTGAGCTTATTAAAGTTTATTTGATAAGTCAAATAGGAGCTTGTTGTTTGCCCATTCTTATAGATAACTGAGAAGTCAGTTGCATACACCATTTCCTACAAGTTCCTACAAGCTCATTAATGGTCTAATGATGGTGTGGCTTGATTTTTCTTGAAGCTAAGCCACCCATATACATGATCCTGTGCTTAATTTCATGTTGTAGCTTATTATTAAGCCTGCAACTAGCTTATAACTTATCACAATTACTCAGTATACACTGAGTAATCAGTGTATACTGAGTCAACTTCATAAGCCAACAAAAAGCTCATTAGTGATCATAAGCTTGTGTGGCTGGGCTTTTTATGAAGCTTAGCAACCCAACTTTATGATTCTGCACTTAATTCCAAGCTTGCAGCTTATTTATAAGGGCTGCAAGTGGCTTTTTGTTTGTCCCATTTTGGTTTGTATACTGGTTCACCCAGCATGCAGTCATTTGGGAGGTTTTTCACAAGCTTCTTACAAGCTCATCTGTGGACCCAATAGGATGAGCTTGGGCTTTTTGAAAAGCCAACCAACCCTACCTGCTTCCTCAACTCACAATAAGGCTTTTTAAGCTCAATAACTGAGCTTAATCTGCCTTGCCAAAAGGATGCAGGGTGTTTGGGATTGTTGAATAAACTGAGAAGTGCTTATTAGCTTATAACAAGCTTATGAGTGATTCCTAGTGTACCAGCTTGTTAATACTTGTACATTACACTTTTATACATATTTCTTTTCTTTTTATTTCCTGTGTGAAGCTTATATCAGGCTTTCAAAAGCCTCAATTCCATCCAAGATGAGCTGTAAAAGCTCATCTGTCTAAACCATAAGCTTGCACCATTGTGCATCATTTCTGTGTATTTCTTGTTTATACTTATCCCATACACATGTGTGCACATTTTCTCTTTCTTTCTTTTCCATTTTACAGCCTTTTTTAGCTTGTTTTAAGCTTATGGTTTGACTGTGAGTCAATGGTAACTGAATAAGCCATAAGCTTGTAACCTGCTTATTTTTCTTAGCTTGTATAGTTCCATCTTCCTTAAATATGTATAATACTAGTGTATAATTAATCCAAAAAACAGAAAATACCAAAAAGACTCACTTTTACAAATAAGTGATTGCTTCTATTTAGAAGCTTTAGCTTATTGGCTTATTTTTGTACATAACATATAGTTTTTATATTTTTCCTAGGTTCTTTTATTTATTTTAGAATTATGTAAAAATTTTCAGATTTTTCTTTTACTGTTTAATATTTATAATAAATCAGTTATAGTTTTTAATACTTTATAATAGTTAATAATTAATAATAAATAGGATACTTGTATAATAAATATAATTTTAGTTTCAGAAATTCTTTTATATTATTTTAGACTTTTCTAAGTTTTTATTTTATTTATTTAGGCTTATTTTCTGTTTTTCTTATTTTTAGGTTAATATAATATAGTAAATAATTAATAATAAATCATATACTTGTAAAATAAATACATACTTAGTTTTAAAATTCATTTTATAATATCTTAGATTTTTCAGATTTATTATTTCATTTATTTAAGTTAATTTTAGATTTTCTTATTATTTAATTCATTTTTAAATACATTTAATTCATTTATAATTAATATAATAGTATAATAAATAATTTTAAATTTCTAATAATTTTCTTATCCTTTTAGGATTCCAAAAATACAATTTTCACATTTGTGGGAGTTATATTTGACTGAATTCACTTTTCATTTTGATACGGTTACGTAATTTTTACGTAAACGTGCGCGATTTAGGTTTTAGATTTTCTTAACTTTTTAATAAGTTTGTAAATATAGTTAATTATTTTATTTTTATTTAATTTGCATTTAAGCCCCTTAGGCATGCAAATTCCTACTATAGTTATAATCATTTTGTTTTGTTACGTTTACGTTTATTTAAACCTAAACGTACGTTTGTACATCCTTTTACATTTTAAGGTTTCTAATTGCACGTTTCTTACTGATATAGCTGTGACAGAGCTATTACTATTCACATTCCAGTGTTAGTCAATCAGATTCCTGTTTTTTTTCTTCTATATTCAATAAATTTCAACATCATACACAGTCGTTGTACCAGAATGTCACACCTCATCAGGACATAATGACCCGAGGATATAATTTTATACTCCTTAGTAAACTTGCATTCTCTCCCAGGCTGTTCAGGGCCTTTGTTACGGTTGACCATTCACAAGTGGTTGGCTTGCGTGATAAAACCTGACGGTTTGGGAGGAATCAGTAATCTACCAATCTAACACACTAAACTCATCACAAAACCATAATAAACCCTAATTAAGCCCTAATTAGGCCTATGTGTTTATAAAACCCTAATTGCTTATCTAAACTAGTTTGAAAGTGTTCAAGGCTTATGTATGAGTTACCTTAGGAACATTAGGATATCTTAGCACCCTTAGACTCTAGTACAACCCTTTAGAGCTTAGGTACAAGTCCCTTAGGCACAAAACCATAACTAGGTTTATAACTTCCTAGAAACTAGGTTAAACCTTCCCAAATCTTTACCATAAGCTACCACCACTTAGTATAAGCTACTTAGGACTTAGGATTAGTCACTAGACACTCATAGGACCCTAACCTAGGCACTAAACCCTAAGTATAAACCCTAAGCTAGTTCAAGCCCTAAACTAGACTTAAACCTAAATATTACCTACCTTAAGCTACCTAGCACCCTACCACCACCCCTAGCACACACCCTAGCAGCTTAGTCACCACCTTATACATAACCAAGCACCCTAGCACCCACCTCCATCACCTACTCGTCACCTAGTTACCTAAACCGACTCCACGGCTTCATCCCCCACATGAACCCTAAACCACCATATAGACCTTACACATCACGCTTATAGCTCCCATTAGTCATGTACTAGCTGTGGCTAGTCACTCCCCCTCCTCTTGCCACCATGACACCCAAAACTTGGTCACCAAGGCTTACGAGCCTTATAAATACCACGACCCCCAAACCATTTCAAACCATCCCATTCTCCTCTTTCACCTCAAACATTCTGTAGTTAGTAGTAGTATAGGATCCTTAGAAGTCTAAGGAGTCGAGTAGTGTGAGCCTTGAGGCCTTGTCGAGTCCCATTTCCACCGAGAAAACCCTAAAACCTAGTAAACCCCTCGTTAACCCACAATTGGTCACGTAAGCTTTTATACTTGCTTCTATTAGATTTATTTCAGTTCTAGGATAGTAATAGGTTGCCTTAGATCACATAGGAACCCTTGCCTAAGCCTAGGGAGCTTCATGTGAGGAGTATCATGTGGATTTTTTCGTTCTGACGAGTCTGCTGGGTTTACAATTTAAAGTGCCCTGGCTCCTCAACCGATTATTGCATATACTTTTGAATTTTGATGGCCCGAACGGTGTTATGTTATAACTAAACCCTAATAACAACATAACTCAATAGTAGGGAACTTCGTGTGAGGAGTATTAACTTCTGAATTATGATGGCCCGAACGGTATTATGTTGATAACATAATACAATATTAGGGAGCTTCATGTGAGGAGTCATATACTTCTGGATTACGATGGCCCGAATGGTGTTATGTTATATCTAAAACACTAAGAACCCTAAGAATGATTACTTAAGAAAACTTAAACAAAGATAACTAGAGCTTGACATACAACCACACCACAAACCCCAGGATACGTGAGTAGGCAGTCTAGTCTCCGAGTCACTTTTTACATCAATCAGTTTTCCCTAAGCCCAGGCGAGTTCATAGCCTCACACTCTTTTTAAATGCTTTACAAACCCTGTGAGAGGGATACATGCTACTTGCTTTTCTTTAAACCGAATACAAGTCTTTTTCTTTGGTTGTTGCACTAGTAAACTATCTGCCACCACTACATAACCAAATTCATGAATCTAATCACTTGTGATATTTTACACAAGTGAACGCGAATATAATTGATAGATCTATTGGAGTTTGACAACTCCCGTTGGTACCATCTCTCTCTGGGGAGTACCAATAAGTATTATATTTGAACCCTCTGAAGGATTAACTTTGGCAAGTTATCCTTCCCATCCCCTCATGGTTGGGTCTGCAGCCCCCATGACCCGGATTGTTAACGTGTGGTTCATGAGCTTAGTGCAATAACCCACTCTTGATAATTGTGCATGCATCACAATTATCACACATACAACATTTTCCTTAAGGTGTGTATCAACGGAACCCCGTGGAACTTGTATTCAATAACACTTAAACCTATCACTCTCACTCAACACCTACTGTTGACTTTTTAAGCATGTATCCTAGGTATATGGCCATTACGGAGCTATGGCAGGAGGCGGCACTGAACTTGGAGGACTTTCAACCTTGTTATCATTCAAACTCTATTTCACACGTAGATTTATGGGACCTCATCTTAATAAAACTCTCATATTTTAATGAATGATAACTTATTTATAAAAACGTCTCTTTTCGAGTCATTTTCTATTATTGTGACTGTGATCCCATGAAGTAATACCCCAACCCTAAATCCGTTGCGAACCGTGAAAATGGGGGTGTTACAGATTGGTATCAGAGCCTCAGTTGTAGAGAACAAGGTCAAAACCTAAACTACAACTACTTTTCCTAAGCCCGAGAAATTCCTCAGTGCCACTGCCATCCTCCGCAACAACATAGGCTACAGGTTAGTATAGTATTTGACTGCTTAACTGCTAAATGATGCATTTAGTATAGTACTTAACTGCATAACTGCTAAATGATGCATACTATTTCTATTATTATCTAGCTATGTATACACCCTACTACTCTACCCCCGTCTCATCTAGTTTACATACGGAGACTGCTCATTCCTCTCCGAATGTACTAGATTATCCCTCGAAACCCTATTTCCCCGACTCTTTAGAAGACTCTAGGAATAGTATAGATACGCTGTCACCCTTAGGTTTTACACCTTTCATAGATAAACCACACTTAAAACACATTAGAGATTTCTATACTAAGGCATCACCTATTACTCCTCCAAACACTATTTTACACCCACCATTTCCCTCCCCTAGATTTGAGCCCCATGGGTTCTTTCTACCTAGAGACCCCTATATACCTAGGAACCCTATCCCTACTTATACCCCTAGATATGAACCTAGGTAACCCTATACCTTAGCACCCACACCTTATTTAGTAAACTCTCCCACTTCATCTTGGAAAGTTGAAGTCGGAGAAAATCCCATTATGACAACCTTAGAAAATCAGGAAGATCAGGTAGAGGATATTTTAAATAACTTAGATAAAATTTTCCTTGACCTTCTTGAGAAGATAGAAGAAGGTCATGATAATAACTTAGGCACCGGACCTGATTATAGTAGTTTAAGAAACACCCTACAACAATCCCGTTTTAAGATAGCTAAATTACAGAAAAACCAAATGAGACACCACCATAAGATAGCCTTTTCCCGTTTTAGAATATGCACCTTAGAAAAGATGATTGATGATGAAGAGGAATGTCATCAATCAAACTTAGGAAACATCACAAACCCAAAACCTTAGATTTAAGAAAACCTTGGAAGAAAACCCTTATATTTAGGAAAAACCTTGGAAGTAACCCCTAAGTAGTATGCCTTTTAGAGCCCTAAGAGTTTGCCTTAGAATAAGTAATACCATAGGATATGTAAAATAGGAAATCAATAACATAGGTTATGCCTTAGGTACCACTCACTCTTACTTCCTAGTGCCCCTAGATTTAGGATCACTTAGCTAACCTAGGATTAGGTATGCCTCTTTATTACCCTAGGTCATCCCGAACCTTATAGCAACCCTTAGGAATTTAGACATATCCCGTAACATATAACAAGTTGGGTACTTGTTATAACCTACCTTAAACCCTTACCCCACAATAGACCCTAGGAATTTAGGAGGAGTAATCCCGATGTCTTAGACTCATAGATTCTCAAAACCCTTAACCTTTAACTCGTTCGGGTTTCTATTTCAAACCCAAGACCTTACTGAGAGCCGTCTCCTAAGGATACTTGTTCTTGAACTTTAGGCATTTAGGGAAGCCTAAAGTGTCACTCTATCGAGTCCGTTCCCTATTCCCAATTCCTATTCTTTCCCCTCCTTCCTTAGACAATCTATCTAAAATCCATATCCTCTTAAATCTGACAACAAAACATTTGGCATAAATAGTGACACTTGTTGAAAACAAGTTATTTATGACCTTATGCAGTTGTAACTTCCACTCCGTTATTTCATGACATTATATGTCATGTATAACAACTTCTTTTGAACTTCATCCCTTTTCACTTCCCAAAAACCAAACCCCTTAAAAACACCTCCCTTATCAATAATGAGAATTCTTACTCTACTTCATAGAGATATGAATTCTTTCCTCTTCCTTTTCCTCTCCCCACTCCTCCGAAACTCCTTAATTTCCCCTAGTTAGAGAGCCTTCCCCTAACTACTCCTATATGCAAGTATATAATAGTTATATACAAGCATACCCCTACCCTTCTTTCTTTACTTCCTACTCCTCTAGATCACTACGATTCCCGAGTTAGTTTTTCCCCTCTTAGTAAAACCCGTATTACCCTCTCTAGGATTCCCCCGTATTTGAGGTCAAAAGTGACATTAGGATATCCTTAGAAAACGTAAGTTTAGGTATAGAATACCTTAAATCACTAAGATAGGCTATCTAAGAAACCCTTGAGGAAATAGAAAATAAGATTAGGAATCTTTGAGGTTTTTATAGGATAGAAACCAAACTAGAGAAAAATCCCTAACCCCGATAGGTAGAAACTAGAAAGACATCCCTATAGGATAGGATTTAGTCTAAGATAAGAATTATACTTGATATCGAGGATATTAGAATTAGTCATACCCTTAAGATATCTATAGGAACAAACTGTTTTGAGGATATAGTTTATCTAGACCTAGTAACCAACCCTATTAGGATTTCCCCACATGACTTTGAGGATTTAGAAACCCCTAGGAATGATATACCTTTAGGATATCCCGAACCTACCCTAAGAATTTATAACCCAGACATTAGAACTCGAGGTTACTAGTTATAACTAGGAATAAGATATTTGAGGATTTTAGATTACATCATAGGAATTGACATTTCTTAGGTTACACATTAGGAATTCCACTTAGAAGATACTATGGATACGACCTTAGCTGGTTTCAAGTACCTAGGAATAGTAATACTCATAGTAATAGTAATACTCGTAGTAATAGACAACTTAGGACGAAAGAATAAACCCGAAACCTCACCTAAGAATAGTGACACACCTAGTAAACCCCTAGATAAGAAACCACCTAGTTCTTCTCCCCATCTAGGACCCTCTACATCGACTAGATCAAAACATACCACTTTAGGATTAGAAGAACCTTAGGGGGGGAAAAAACTTTGAAGGAATCTAGTGAATCTTGAATCCATTAGGATACCATCTTTCAGGTATCCTATACTCTTACTCTTCCGTTTAATCCTATTCTCCCATTTCTCCCCACTCTCCCGCCTTTCTCCCGCTCTCTCCTATTCAAATCTTATTCTCCCGCCTTCCTACTCTACCGTTTAATATTCCGTACTCCCCTATCTTTCCTCACTCTACCGTTTAAACCTACACTTCCATTCTTTTTCCCACTCTACCCATTCCACTCCTCCGTTACCTCCTACTCCTCTGTACTTTCCTATTTCATCCCTTTCCTTCCCTCCTTCCTCTTTACTCCTCCATATAAAATCCATCCTTTCACTTCCTCCTATCCTTTCGTTTCATTCCTCCATCATTTTACACTCTATTTTTCCTACTCTAAATTCTCTCCCTACCTCATCCTACAATGTTCTAAGAGTTAGAACTTGTATTTCTCGTCATATCGCAAGATTCTATTAGTTAGATCATGTAAGAATATCTATGTCGAACTTTAATCCTCATTATGTTCGACTACGATATTAAACAATCTCACCTTGCAAAAGTTGCAAGCATGAGATCTTTGACGTCCGTCAATCTAGCTATAACCTCTCCGGCTACTAAGGGATCAGTTGCTAAACAGGGAGACTGTAGAACTGATCACCATGGCTAGAACTCGTCTTCATCATGACTGGAACTTGTCTCTAAAATACTCCTGTACCACATTTCCTTAAGTGTGGTAAACTCTCTCCATTTCCGCCGATACTATTTAAGGATGATTTATGATGACTATCCTCTTAAAATGAACTAGGACGCTCTTTCATTTTAATGAGAAAGTTATAAATCAAATGGATCATGAATTTATAAGCTCTTACTTACAAGAATTGGGACGCCTCTACTTGTGAGTAATATAATATAAATGAATGAACCTAAGTATCTGGCACATGTACAAACATTTCCTACTCCGTTTGTACAATTCCTTTCTTTCTATATCACCTCTTCCTTCTCGAATTGTCAACTCGCCCTACTTCTACCCCTACTTCTACTAAATCTCGGGACAAGATTTCTTCTAAGGGGGTAAGACTGTAACCACCCGTAAAATCTCATCACCATCATTTCCACTACAAATACCTATGACAGGTATTTCCCAGGTAAAGTTTTTCTTTTTATGTGCATTCACTACTTGCATGACTCTCTAGACTGGCTCACGTATCTACACAAGCCAACTATCTCTACTCTCACACCCTGTAAACCCTTGGTATGTCAAGCATAAGATCACAACAACACCACAATAATTAATCTACCAATCTAACACACTAAACTCATCACAAAACCATAATAAACCCTAATTAAGCCCTAATTAGGCCTATGTGTTTATAAAACCCTAATTGCTTATCTAAACTAGTTTGAAAGTGTTCAAGGCTTATGTATGAGTTACCTTAGGAACATTAGGATATCTTAGAACCCTTAGATTCTAGTACAACCCTTTAAAGCTTAGGTACAAGTCCCTTAGGCACAAAACCATAACTAGGTTATAACTTCCCAGAAACTAGGTTAAACCTTCTCAAATCTTTAACATAAGCTACCACCACTTAGTATAAGCTACTTAGGACTTAGGATTAGTCACTAGACACTCATAGGACCCTAACCTAGGCACTAAACCCTAAGTATAAACCCTAAGCTAGTTCAAGCCCTAAACTAGACTTAAACCTAAATATTACCTACCTTAAGCTACCTAGCACCCTACCACCACCCCTAGCACACACCCTAGCAGCTTAGTCACCACCTTATACATAACCAAGCACCCTAGCACCCACCTCCATCACCTACTCGTCACCTAGCTACCCAAACCAACTCCACAACTTCATCCCCTCCACATGAACCCTAAACCGCCATATAGACCTTACACATCACCCTTATAGCTCCCATTAGTCATGTACTAGCTGTGGCTAGTCACTCCCCCTCCTCTTGCCACCACGACACCCAAAACTTGGTCACCAAGACTTACGAGCCCTATAAATACCGCGACCCCCAAACTATTTCAAACCATCCCATTCTCCTCTTTCACCTCAAACATTCTGTAGTTAGTAGTAGTATAGGATCCTTATAAGTCCTAGGAGTCAAGTAGTGTGAGCCTTGAGGCCTTGTCGAGTCCCATTTCCACCGAGAAAACCCTAAAACCTAGTAAACCCCTCGTTAACCCACAACTGGTCACGTAAGCTTTTATACTTGCTTCTATTAGTTTCAGTTCTAGGATAGTAATAGGTTGCCTTAGATCACATAGGAACCCTTGCCTAAGCCTTGATCACTAAAACTTGCTAATTTTCATTTTGAAACCCTAATATGAGTCGAATTACATTTTATATGCTATAAGCTCTTTTCATAAGCTATAATCTGATTTAGGTAACTTAAATAAACTAATATTAGTTAAACATAAGCTAGGAAAACTTTTTGTTTTATAAAAATATAGTTTACATTGAATTAGGACTAGTTTTGCAAAGTTTTCCGTGCATAGGGGTTTATATAGGTGATGTTGAATATGATAAACATAAAATAAACATACAAACGCAGCGGAAAACATCACCTAACAAGGATCCATATAGCCATATGATCAATCAAATAATAAACAACAACAAGGTTATACCTTTGTAGCGTGATCGGTATAGTCGTATGGAGGCCGTCACCAACAACACGAATCACCTATGAAACCAAGTGATCAAAGGAGATCACCTCTATGCTTGATCCACACTACACGTCACCGATCACCACCCGATGCTAGTCTTGACCCCGTAACAAGCGATCTAGCCTTGAACTACACTAGAATAAGGTTAGATGAGATCAAAAACACAAAACCCTAATATGGGTGTGTGTTATTTCGTGGCTCTTGGGTAGAGAAAGGGGGAGAGAAATGTTGGGAACACGTTTTGTATTATTTCAAGTATTGATCATTATGTAATAGGTTGCTTAGGCCTTTATGTTTGTTTTAAGGCTAAGCTCATGTAGAAGGCCCATGGGCTATGTCTTTTAGATAATTAATTATGTAATAAGGGCTTAAAGCCCAAGACCATGTAAGAAACTATATATACCCCCTCCCATCTTAGGGAGAGGGGTTGGTTGATTGTGTGCTAAACATTTCAATATTATGTTAATCAATCTTCCACTCTCTTTCTCTCTCTAGCTTTCTCTCTCTAGATCTAGATCTCATTAGTGATAGATTAGTAGTAGCTTGTGTGGTAAAATTAAGAAACATCAAGTGGTATCATTCGCCTAGGGGTAATTTAGGTTGTTAAAGATTAGATTTTAAGACAAAATTCAAAAATCCGAGGAGTTACTGTTCATCCGAGAAGTTCCTGTTCACTTACCGAGTTTCAAAGTTTTTTATCGAGTTTCATATTTCTTTCGACTTTTTGATAGATTTATCGAGTTAGATAAATCTATCGAGTTTGTCTGCTTATCGACTTTGGATCTTATCGAGTTTCTTGGTTCTTATCGATTTTGGTTCTTATCGACTTTCTTGATAAATTATCGAGTTAGATAATTATATCGAGTATCTTTGAAAGTTATCGACTTTGGAAGTTATCGACTTTGAAAGTTATCGACTTTGAAGGTTACCGACTTTGAAAGTTATCGACTTTGACAGTTATCAACTTTGAAATTCTTATCGACTTTGAAAATCTTATCGACTTTGAAAATCTTATCGACTTTGAAAATCTTATCGACTTTGAAAACTTTATCGACTTTGGTTTTCTCGAGTTTGGGGTTATCGAATTTGGTTTTCTCGACTTAGGATTTATCAAGTTTGGATTTATCGACTAAGGTTTTCTCGAGTTTGGATTTATCAACTTTTGATTTATCGACTTTCTCAAGGATTTTTCGATTTTCACCAGGAATTATCAACTTTATCTACTGAATACCGAGTTTCTAGTGTAAAATCCTCCGAGGTTCATATATTGAATTCTCCGAGTTTCTAGAGTAAAATCCTCAGTATTCCTTCAATCTAATCTTCATCAACAACCGTTATTATCCTTTAAAGATCCTTAACCTACACAAGTTACACAACAA
Organism: Artemisia tridentata subsp. tridentata; assembly: GCA_021014915.2. Classification (NCBI taxonomy): domain Eukaryota; kingdom Viridiplantae; phylum Streptophyta; class Magnoliopsida; order Asterales; family Asteraceae; genus Artemisia; species Artemisia tridentata. The sequence continues at coordinate 260,951,846 of CP139506.1, forward strand.
TGTCTCAACCACCATACAATCCCTACTTTTATCATCAACAACAACCATTTCAACAACAGAATCCACAACCACAATATCATCAACAACCACAATATCATCCACAGCACCAACAACATCACATACTAATGCAACAACATCAGTTTCTTCCTCAACAACAACAAGTTTCCCCACAACCAATGCAAGCTTATCAGTCTTCTTCAAGAGAACCTCATTGGTTTAACAAAATGTGTGAAGCAATTAGTAGTCAACAATCCAGACATGAAGCAGGATCTTTGGACACTCCACCAATGTTAACACCAGGAAATTATGTGCAATGGTCCAGTCGTTTTCTCCGATTCGTTGAGTTAAAGAAACCTCATGGCAAGTATCTAAAGGAAGTTATCCTCCAAGGACCATATCCACCTCCTTCTGTCACGGTTCAAGGTGAGTCAAATGATGCTGCACCAAGAACAACAACCATTCCTCTTGCTCAACTAACACCAGAACAAGTTCTTCAACAAGAAGCAAATGAGCTAGCCATGGCTTATATACTCCAAGGGATTCCCAATCCTATCTTCAGGAGTATTGATGCTCAAAAGACAGCCAAAGATATGTGGCAACACGTACACCTGCTTATGGAAGGCACAGAACTCAATCAAGAGGATTTGGAATCAAAGTTGTATATGGAATATACACATTTCATGATCGAACCAGGGGAAACTTTAGAATCATACTACCATCGGTTTACCAACATCATCAACGATCTGGATCGACATGATATCAAGTTACCAAAGATTGCTGTGAACTCAAAGTTTTTGGGATGTCTTGGACCGGATTGGCAAAAGTACGTCACGTTTGTCCGACAAGCTAAAAAGATCAACGACGTTTCTTATGGGTTACTGTATGATTACCTCAAACAGCACAAATCTGAAGTTGACAAAGACAGAGCTGCAAATGGAGTTTTTTCACCAGCACCTACTTCAAACCCACTTGCTCTAATGGCTCAATCTCACTTTGCTCCACCATCTCAGGATTTTGTTCAACCAACACCACCTAATTCGGGTTTTGCACCACAACCTTCAAACCAACTTGTCCCATACGAAGCACCTTCTCAATACTCTGACCATCAACTCACCTCCTACAACAACACTGATTATGGTCTATATTCTAATGTTGATGACGATGAAGATGATGCCTTTAACTCTTTGAACGAAGGATTTGCTTTGATAGCTCGTGCCTTTAGCAAGTTCTCAAACAAATCCAACAACCGTTTACGATCTTCATCAAACACAAGGAATCAAGCAGTGGTCAATGATGGAAGGGTTGAAATTCAGAATAGGTCTTCTGGGAGAACTGGATCAGGACAATTCATGGGAAACTCGAGTGGTCAAAGGTTTAATTCAGGAGGACAAAGGTTTAACACAGCAGGGGGTAATTGGAACAATCTGGGAACTACACAAAGGAGAACTCAGACTGCTGGAACTGAAACAAGAGGGATTGCAAACACATCAATCACTTGCTACAATTGTGATGGAACTGGACACATGGCTAATGCATGCCCCAAGCCTCGCACAATGGGTAGTGCATATCATAAAGAAGCTCTTCTCATGACACTTAAAGATGAAAAGGCTGGAAATTCGACAGAGAATGAGCAAAGTTTTATGGCCAATGCATACTCAGATGATGAAATGGAGGATCTGGAAGCAAATGCAGCAGTCATGTTAATGGCCAACATGCAGGAGATGAATATGAGTGAGACATGCCCGGTCTATGACACAAATGGCTTATCTCAGGTACTTGAAAGTGTATCTCTTATTCATGAAATTGCTATACCCTCTGCATCTTCATTTGCTCAAGAAGATCGTGTTCAACATGATTCATCATTACCATCTCAAGATGATGATCAAATAAACACCGTTGTTACATTTGATGATGTTAACACTGTTGTTTCATTTGATGATCAGCTTGATGATGACAATCATGATCAAGTTGAACAAGATGATCTTAAGCATGATCAAGATCCGGAACTTATGACCTTGCTGTTGACCACTCAAACACAATTAGATGCTCAAAAGTCTAAAATTGATAAATGCAATGAGATTAATCAAAACTTAAAAGCCAAAAATGCACTGTTAACAAAGGACATTGAGTGTTACAAAATGCAACTTTCACACTATGTCAATCAAGAAAAACATGAGAAAGGATTTGAGGCTGCATTTCAAAAGTCATATGTGCGAGTACAAGAGTTAGAACATCAACTTCGTGAGTTAGCGGTTTCTAAACATGAGTTGTTTTCTCAAAAAGAACAAGAGAATTTTGAACATCGAAAACAAATTGACATTTTAAATTCTGAGCTTTCAAACACTAAAACAGAGTTGTCAACATGTCAAAATGATCTTCTTCAAGAAAAACAAACCACAAGGAAACGTGTTAATTCATATCTAGAGGAGATTGTTACGTTGGAATCCAAACTCAAAGACTTTCAAAATGTTGTGTATAAAACGGGTGAATCTGTAACGACAATTCAAAAACTAACGGTGAAACCTAATCCTAAAGGATTTGGCTTTGCAATTGGAAATGATCAACCACGTTTTTTACATAAGGCACTCAGTGAAATGCCTAAGTTGTACAGTGCAGAATACTTGTTTGATGAAACCTTTAAGCGTGTTGTTGTGTATGATATTTCGGAAGAATTGGAACACGAGGACGAGAGTCGATCTAAGATGAGCACTGTTTTATATAACAAACGATATGATTATTCACTACGACCTCACCTAAGTGAATCTTTTGTTCCTCATAATGATAAACCAGTTCAGTCATTGTCTTTAACAGAAATAAGTGATTCTTCTGTCGATGCTCCTGTAACCACTGTCGCACAAGTCAATGGTCAATTACCCAATCAAGGTGAAAAAGCAAAAATGCCAGAACAATGTCGTATTCTAAGATATTTTAAAACCTTCTCAGATGACATTACGTTTTTGGAAAATGCAATTGAACATAACTCAGAAATAAAAGTCTCTCATTTTTTCTCCCCAATTCATAAAGAAAAGAGAGACATTTTTCAAAAGCAATTTTTGCCACATGTCCAACACCTACGACTTTGTGCTACACAGTGGGAACAGGAACTGCAAACAGAAGTTGCATCAATGATGAGTATTTTCAAAGCAAAAGATGACAAAATTGCAAAACAAAAGCGTCAAAAGAAACGTTTGGAAAAAGAGGTCGATCGACTCTTGGAAAGTGTTTTGTTTGCTGACGTGATTTCGGTGATTATGAATTCTATATATATGTCATGCAATGAATTGCTTGTTGATGATCGTCATGATAATGTTGAGATGCTAAAACTTAAGATTGATAATTTGTTAAGAGAGAATCAGAGTCTTAGACAAATCAACAGTAATGTGGAAACCAAATGTGCAAATGAAATTTTCAAACTTAACAAAAAGTTGGAATGGTGTCAGTCTCAAAGTGCTGAATTCGAGTTAAAGTTTCAAAATCTTCAAGCATCTTTGTCATTTCAAAACAGTCATGCTTCTGAAAGTCAAAAGGTTAATGAAATTGCTGTTTTAAGACATCAAATTGTTGAATATGAAAAAGAAATTGATGAACTTTCTCAAAACAGAAATAACACCGTTCGGTTAAACAGAATTTTGGATTCACGAATTGTCGATTTGAAATTCAAACTCAACGTTTTGGAAAAAGGAAAAAATGCACATACAAATGTGATTGCACCAGGAATGTACAAAGTTGATAAGGCACATAAGAAAGCATCATCTCAAACCACTAATGCAAGTACTTCAACTTCCGCAGGATTAGGAAACACCTCTAAGGCTAGCAGCTCAAGAACCTACAAGAGTCAAAAGAAGAATAAAGTCTGGCAACCTAAGAGTGGATTATCTAAACTAAAAGAAGTAGAAGTTAATGCTAGGAGTTTGAATAAGACGCATGTTATGTCTAACATAGAATCCAACTTGTCTAAGTGCAATTCTAAAAAAGATGTAATGAATGCTGAATGTTTAAATGTTATGAATGATGTTATCGTTAATGCTTCATGTGTGTTTTGTCATAATAGTATATTATCTGGTAATCATGCTAACTGTGTTGCAAAAACATTGTTGTCCAAACGAAAGAAACGTACTAATGGCATTTTCTTAAGGCCCTCGACCGCTGCTAAGTCCATTTTAGGAAAACCGCCAGCAGTAGTTTCTGAAACAAATGTTGACCACACTATAGTTGCACCTAGGACAAACCGATCACCAAGCGCATTCACTAGGAATAAAGCACAGAATAGTTGGACGTGGCAGCGTTGGTTACAACACACACCTAGTTTTAAATGGGTACCAAAAGTAATAAAATCTTGTGTTACTAACCCAGTGGGATCCACCGTTACCACTCTTCCATCTGTGTCAACTTCTTGTGATGCAGGTGATTCAAATTGTTCTCTGGATTGTTGATAGCGGATGTTCTCGACATATGATCGGCAACTTAAAACTTCTTGTAAACTTTGTCTCAAAGTTCATTGGAACGGTCAGATTCGGGAATGATCATTTCGCTGCTATCATGGGTTATGGTGATTACGTCAACGGAAACATTGAAATTAGCAGAGTATATTACGTTGAAGGCCTTGGTCACAATCTTTTCTCAGTAGGACAGTTTTGTGATGGTGACTTGGAAGTGGCATTTAGAGAGAAAACTTGTTTCATACGAGATCTTCAAGGGAATGACCTAATGAAAGGAAAGCGTGGCACCAGTCTTTACACCATCTCCTTCGAAGGCATGACAGCTTCTTCTCCAATATGTTTACTTTCCAAGGCGCATCCCACAAAAGCTTGGCTATGGCACAAACGTATGTCTCACCTGAATTTCAAAACTATGACCGAGCTTGCTCGTAAAAAGTTGGTCGATGGTCTTCCTAAATTCAGATACGCCAAAGATCACTTATGTACCGCTTGTGAACAAGGGAAGAGTCATCGTGCTCATTTTCCTCCAAAGATTGAGCACAGTACCGATCATGTTCTTCAACTTCTTCATATGGATCTTTGTGGCCCTATGCGTGTTCAAACCATCAACGGGAAGCGGTATATTTTGGTAATTGTCGATGACTTCTCCAGATGGACTTGGGTTTACTTTCTTCGCAGTAAAGATCAAGCTCCTCAGATGCTTATCACCTTTCTCACAAAGATTCAAGTTCAGCTCCGAAACACCGTTCGCAAAATTCGTACAGACAATGGAACAGAATTCAAGAATCAAACCCTTCGGGAATTTTATGAGAAAGTGGGTATTGAACATCAAACATCCATTCCTCGTAGCCCTGAACAGAACGGCGTGGTCGAAAGACGAAACCGGACTTTAGTAGAAGCCGCAAGGACAATGTTGATCAATGCTCAATTACCGGACTATCTTTGGGCTGAAGCCGTATCAACTGCCTGCTACACCCAAAACTGATGTATGATCACCAAAAGGCACACACAAACACCATATGAGATTGTTCACCGCAAAAAACCGAACATAAATTATTTTCATGTCTTTGGGTCCCTTTGTTACCCAAAAAATGATCGTGATGACCTTGGAAAACTCAAAGCCAAAGCGGATATTGGAATCTTTGTCGGGTATTGTGATAATTCAAAAGGATTCAGAATTTGGAACCGTCGCACCAGAGAAATTCAGGAAACCATTCATGCTAATTTTGATGAGCTCACAGAAATGGCTTCTGAGCAAAGCAGCTTAGAACCCGCAGTTAACCGTCTTAACTTCCCTGATCCTTCAGCTGCAACCTTCACTCTTAACAGCAAAGACTTAGAAGATCTGTTTGGTCCACTCTTTGATGACTCTAATGCAATTACAAGTTCCGCTGCACAACCACTCGTCGATACTCAAGTACCGGAAAATCCTGTTACACACACCACCACAACAGTTGCTGAAGATGCTCCACAACCAAACACGTCATCATCAGTTACTCAAACAGCTTCTACTTTTGCAACAGCAGCTGAGGATCCACCTCTAGTTTCTTCTGAAATTCCTACACCTGCAGATTATGACGGAGACTCTTTCTTTAATCCATTTGCTCCTGCACCAACCATTCCTGATGTTGCAGAATCTTCTTCACGCAATTTGGAACCGTCTAACCTGCACCACAACTATCAACATTACCCATCCACACACAAATGGACAAAGGAACATCCTTTAATAAACGTCATTGGCAACCCTGATAATCCAGTCATGACACGACAACGCCTCCAAACAGACGGTGAAGCCTTCATGTATGTTCTCACCGTTTGTCACTCCGAACCCAAAAACATTAAAGAAGCCCTTACCAAAGACAACTGGATTGAATCTATGCAAGAAGAATTGGATCAGTTCAAAAGGTTGGAAGTATGGGAATTGGTAGAAAGACCAGATGGGGTTTATGTCGTCGGACTGAAGTGGATCTGGAAAAACAAGTTAGATGCAGATGGCACTGTCATTCGTAACAAGTCCCGGTTGGTTGCAAAAGGATTCAGTCAACAGGAAGGAATCGACTTCGAGGAATCATTTGCTCCAGTTGCAAGGCTTGAGGCTGTTCGAATGTTTCTAGCATACGCGGCTCACAAGAACATCACTGTCTACCAAATGGATGTAAAGACGGCATTTCTCAATGGTCAACTCCGGGAGGAAGTGTACGTCTCACAACCAGAAGGCTTCGTGGACCCAGAACATCCGAATCATGTATATCGGCTTAAAAAAGCCCTCTACGGCCTTAAACAAGCCCCGAGGGCATGGTACGATAAACTCTCTGCATTTCTGCTTGCTAATCATTTCACTAAAGGTTCCATTGACCCGACTTTATTTATACAGAAACACGGGGAGGACATTCTCATTGTTCAAATTTATGTGGACGATATTATTTTTGGTTCTACCCATAAAAAATATTCAAACGCTTTTGCAAGACTAATGAAAACAAACTTTGAGATGTCCATGATGGGTGAATTAAAGTTCTTCTTAGGACTCCAAGTTCACCAATCACCCCGTGGTATATTTCTAAGTCAGTCCAAATATGCTCAGGAAATCCTGAAAAAGCATGGTATGACCAGCTGTGACACCTATAACACCCCTATGTCTTCCTCATCCCCGAAGCTAGATGCTGATCTACATGGGACACCCATTGATCCTACAATGTATCGTAGTATCATTGGGTCAATCATGTATCTCACCGCTAGCAGACCGGATGTTGTATTTGCCACTTATCTATGCTCCCGATATCAGTCAAGACCAACTGAACGGCATTTGTCAGCCGTTAAAAGAATCCTTCGATACATAAAGGGAACCATCCATTTGGGGATCTGGTATCCGAAGGATTCTGGATTTGAACTTGTTGCATTTTCAGACGCTGACCATGCAGGGTGCTTAGACACAAGGAAAAGTACATCAGGAGGAGTTCAATTTCTAGGTGACAAGCTTATCTCTTGGCAGTCAAAGAAGCAGGACTGCACATCACTGTCATCTACAGAATTAGAATACGTCGCCATGTCTGCATGTTGTGCTCAAATCATTTGGATGCGATCTCAGCTGATGGACTATGGATATGTGTTCAACAAGATTCCGATGTACTGCGACTCCAAGAGTGCCATTGCCATTTCATGCAACACAGTCCAACACTCCAAATCAAAGCATATTGCTCTTCGTTATCACTTCATCAAGGAGCATGTGGAAATGGGTACCGTTGAATTATATTTTGTGGGAACCGAACACCAATTGGCGGATTTGTTTACCAAAGCCTTGCCTCATGCAAGATTTGTCGAACTCGTTCACCAAATTGGTATGCGATGTTTGACTCCAAATGATTTAGACACTTTTCTCAAACAATGAGTCAAACATTAAAACCTCTCTTTGAAAATCAATATAAAAAAAAAAAAAAAAAAAAAAAAAAAAAAAACCTTTAGGTGTGCAAAAGTAAATCCAAATCAAAATATAATCTCGATCTTTCAAATTTTTACAAGTTTCAAACATCAATTATATTTTGAGGGGGAGATATTTTTGCACATCTATCATCACGTATCTTCATCTTTATCTTCATCGAGGTCTAAAACCGTCCAATTTTGAAAATATTGCCTTTAGGACCATTAAAGAGAATAACTTTCAAGTTAGAGGATTGAATTTGTCATAAAGTAATTTCCATCAACCTTTGGACTTTACATTTTATTGAATACAAGTTAGAGGACCATTAGTGTCAATTGTGCATACTTTAATTGATAAAACAATTGCTCTGACCTGGTCAAATTCACAAACTCACAGTATTCACACTTATTGCTTTTCCCTTTCACTTTTATCGCGCCATTCTCTGTTTCATTCTTGATCATATCATTGATTGCTTGATTCTCAATTTCATCTGTAAGTATTTGTTTATGTATCATGTGCCTAATATGTCTATTGATTGTTAGTCTTATTCTCGTAAAATAGGGCTTAATCATATGATTTGGGTGTTTTCTGATAGATACATATTAATCTGATTGTGTAATGGGATAGTTTAATGTCATGATTATGAGTGTGACTCTCTTGTATAACAAGATTTGATAACCTCTAGGATCTCAGATTGAACGAGTTAGGTTATGCGTGGTTATTTAGTTTTGGTGATATGAGTATTGCGTGTTTAATGATTGGGATATAGGGTTTAAGTGTTTGTGATTCCAGGAATGTGTTTCATGGTTGCTATGCTTAATGGTTAGTATAATTTCTGATGATTTGTGTGATGTTGTCGACTTTGTGTTCATCTATCGACTTTCATTATGAATTATCGACTTTCATCATAACTTATCGAGTATGAACTCTCGAGTTTGTGACCCTTATCGACTTTACTCCGAGTTAGGAGTTTAAGTCTATAGATCTCTCGAGTATGAAAGTCTATCGAGTTTCTTGGATCTCTCGAGTTTCTATAACTCTCGAGTTTCAGGAGATTTATCAACTTTCTATGACTCTCGAGTTTCACAAGATTTGAGTTTCTAAGGTCTATCGACTTTGGATTAACTCTCTCGAGTTTCTGGAGTCTATCGACTTTGGATTGACTCTATCGACTTTGGACAAACTCTCTCGAGTTTCACTGACCTTATCGATTATGAATGTTTATCGAGTATAGACTTTATCGAGTATGAAGTTATCGAGTATGACTTTATCGAGTATGAATTTATCGAGTATGACATTATCTAGTATGAATTTATCTAGTATGACTTTATCGAGTATGAATTTATCGAGTATGACTTTATCGAGTATGAAGTTATCCAGTATGACTTTATCAAGTATGAATTTATCGAGTATGACATTATTAAGTATGTCTAACTCTCTCGACTTTGCAGTGACTTTATCGAGTATGGAAGTCTATCGACTTTCTCTAACTCTATCGAGTTTGAGATTCTGTCGACTTTCAATTTACTCTATCAAGTTTCTAAGTCTGATTTTTTGTTTTGCTGATATGTGCTGATTTTTTGTTGATCTTTGCTGAAATGTACTGATGTTCTGCTATATGCATGATTCTAATAGTTTGTGATATATAACTTTCAAGTTTCTATAAAGATTGTATCTCGTCATCTAGTTTCTAACATTTTCCAAGTATGTCACATTTTTTCAAGTTTTTCAAACTTGCTATATATGTTCCAAACTTCGAATATGTTATAAATATGACAATGAGCATACATACATATAAGAACTTGATTGTTAGATGCATGTTAACTTTCTTGGTCGCCTTATGGATATCTAGGATGCTTTCACATGTCTAACTCTAACATCCATTATCCATTGTATACTTGTTCTTGGAACTTGTTTGTTCAGGCATACCATGTCTCAATCGTCAGTTACTCGCAAGCAAATGATTACTAAAGAAGATGAACGAGAGATTAGCCACTCCAACTCGAGAGTTGATTTCCAGAATCTACGGTGTCACAAGTCTTGTCAGATCATTGTGGAAATTCTCCAAAGACACTTCATCAGTCCTACTCTAACCAACACTACAACTGTTCCTTTCAAGTATCTTATGCAATTCTGGGAGTCTTTGAACGTGGGAAAGGATAATGAGAACATAACCGTCACCATTGACAACACAGAGATCCAGTTCAAAGTTGAAACACTTCGCAAAGTGTTGGGACTACCTTCCGAATCTTCTGTTGCATCTGGATAGTTTCAATTTGATCCCACCTTTGATGAAATGGTCTCTACACTCAGACTACTTGGTTATGATGAAGAATACAAAGAGCTCACCGTTCTCTCCACTGTTGACAGAAAATTCATTCCTCAACCATGGCTCACACTTTACACCATCATCATTCACTGCATCACTGGGAAAACAACTGGATTTGAACATCCACGCTTGGAACATCTTCAATTCTTCTGGGGAGTCATCAACCTCAAACATGTGGACTTTGCTAAATACATATGGAATGACATGATCTTCCTCAGTCAGAAATTCCATCAAAGCAAAGACTACAAAGTACCTTTCCCTCGCTTCACCAAACTCCTCATCTCACTCTTCATGGAACGACACCCTAATATCAACAAGTGTAAGAATGAAACGATGCATACTGTCGAAATGGATCACATTCTCACTCAAGTCAGGATTCAAAAGTCTAATACAGACAAACAGGGGGTCAGAATTCCAGCGACCTTGTTGAGCGAAGCAGTTAAGGAAACCATTGCATACAAGATGTATGATGTAGCTCAAAAGGCCGGAAATGTTGGAATTGTTGCAGAGGCTTCCAAAACTGCCAAAGACAAAGCATCGGGAAAGACTATACCACCTCGGGCAACTACTTCTCGCTCGAAGAAGGTCACAAAAGCTGAGAAAAAGAAAGATTTGGAAACACTGAATAATGTCATGATCGAATCTGATAAAAGCTTAGGCAGAGGAAGAGGGAAGTCCATCAAGATCACTGATACACCATTTTCACCCATCGATCCACCTTTGACTGAAAAAGAAGAACAAAAGCAAATGAAGAAAGCCGCTAAAGAAAGTTTAAAGCAACAGCTAGAAGATGAAGCGAAGCGTGCTAAGATAAGTAAAGGTGAAGGATCAGCATCTCATGCTGAAGGTGTACACGATGATTCTGAGGAAGAAAAGACTACTTCAAATGAAAGTTCTGACAGTGATGAAGAAGAGTCAGATGCACATGTTCACACACATTCAGGTTCTGAATCTGAAGAATCCGAGTCTGAAAAATCTGATCATAGTGAAGTGAACAAAGAGGATGAAGAAGAAAGTGATGATGATGAAGAAAAAGATGATGATGAAGAAAGTGATGATGATGATGACAATGATGATAATGATGATAAAGATGACGAAGAGGTCAAATCCCAAGATGATAAAGATGATACACACGTTCCTCCATCACCACCACAATCATCTGTGGGACAATCCACTAGTGAAATCAACGACCTCAAGCTGAAACTCTCCACCCTTCAAGAACTTGTAATGAGAAAGCACGGTGATAATGACAATGAGCATGAGGAACTTAAACAACAAATCACTGAAGTTGAAAAGAAGATCGATGTTCACTTATTCAAATACAACAAATTCGATCTTGAAAAACAAACTGGGGAACTTCTTCAAACACGTGTTCCTCAAGAAGTTCGTGCTCACGTTCCTCAAGTGGTCGATCAGTATCTTCAACAACATGTTCCAGCACTCCTCACTAAATATGTCAAGAGCAAGCTTGATTAAACGGTGGCAAACGTTATGCAGACCACACCTATCACTGTTCAAACCATGCCGTCTAAACCGTCAAGATCAACTCTTAAAGGACAACTGCTGGAAGAGATCATGGATGACCCAGAAGAGGAAGAACTTCAAAATGCTCTACTCAACTCTATCAAGAAGGCTGAAAAGAAGAAGAAGGAAGCTGAAGGTTGCAAGTCAGATAAACCAGTTAAGCGTCGACGAGATGACAAAGATGATCAAGGAAAGAAAAGGAGGAAATCTTCTAAATCTACTGATCCGTCAATCATTGGTCATTCTTCTGGAACTACTAAACAATCTGGCCAAACCATGTTCGTTCCTCTTGAAGGTGGAGTATTTGAATCATCCGAACCTTTTGAAGCTACAAGTTCTGATGATGAGGTTCCTATCGCACCAAAACAGGTTCAAAAAGTCAACGCTCCTCCGGTGAATGGTATTGACACACCATTACCTGAATGGCTTGATCCTTCTGCTCCAAGGTTCGTTTGGTTTGATTCCATTGTTGATGCACATCCTAATGCCGAAGATGACACACCAGTTGAAGGCTCTACTGTGGACTTTACGAAACGATTAAAGAAAGTTATGAAGACTCAGAAACTGGGCCTCTCTGACATCATACGAGTTCGCAAGGGAGGATTCACTGAGTTCAAAACGGTCACAACTACTGAGTTGGAATTTGAATACAACATTGAACAAGTTGCACGGGCTTTATCTGAAAACATCAACTGGGATCACGCACGAACCTCTAACCCAAAAGAACAACTTACCATACGTGATTACTCCCAACCCTTACCACTCATCGGTCAACCCCATAACCCAAAGATACCGAAAGCTTACTTCTTCAACAAAGATTTGGCGTATCTTGAGTATGGCAACACTAATCCTGAACGTCGATATGCAACTTCACTCACCAAATACCCAGCTGCTTCATATACACTTGAAGGCTTTGAAGAGCAAATGGGTGATCTATTTGTCAACAAGATTCGTGAGTACAATGAAGATGCTGCTCTTGGAATATTTCACTGGCCGAATCTTAGAAGATTGTTCTACAAGTATATGATCACCAGAAAATCAAAAGATATAGTGTGGAACTCCAACAAGATTCTATCAGTCGTCAGTGCTCAAACCAGATCGATGTTTGGGTACAATTTTCTCGAAAAGATTACTGTCAGAAGGTCGGACGATAAAGAGTACACTTTTAGTGAAGTTGACTATCCCTATTTACACATCAACAACATTGAAGACATGTACCTGCTAAAGATTCAAGGAAAATTGGAACATCTTCCTGGACGTCTTCAGTATGACATCATCAACTCAGTTCTCATTTACATCCGCAACATTGTAATCAGAACTCGAGTTGAGGATGTACATCTTGGGGTGGAAAGCTATCAAACAAAGTTGAATCTCGTCGCTCCAGACATCAAGCCTCCGGGAATCTATGACAAACAACCATACACATTTGGGGATCGGCCGTTTGGGTTATATTATGTAAGGGACAAGACTTCTCCAAGGTTTATGGGCTATGAAGAAATTCACAAGTTCAGCGACGAAACTCTGTTGATTGTTAAATCAGAACTGGAGAAGATCTTGGTTAACAGAAGCAAAGGGTTGAATACGGGGCTCTTACGGGTTATGAAATGGAATAGGAATGACGCTAAACAAGCAGCAAAGTTCATCAAAAGGATTGACAGCAGGATAAAGTTTCAGGTACAAATGCGACGAATGGAAAGCTACGTAGGAGGACGAGCCAGAGTTCCTAACATCCTCACTTTCCGCCGCCCTGAACAATAAGTCTTGTTATAACTTGTATTCATTCATCAAAATTCATTCAATATCATCATTTTTCATCATTCACAATGGTTTGTGCACACATTTCAGTGTACAACCCGCACTTGTAAAGAAAGGACCCTGTGGTACGCTTCAGTGCCTCAATCCTGATATAAGGAGCGAAAGCTTCTTACTTTTGAGTAGAATTAATCAAATTTTAAGTTTTCTTAAAATTCTGCTCAAAAGACAAGTATTTCACCTCAACAAGCATTCACTTGTTGAGGGGGAGCACTTGAAAATCATTGTTCTTGAAAACCAAAGGTCTTGTTGGATTCTCCCCATAAGACTCAAAACGCATATTTTAATCAAAAGTTTAACAAAAACAACATTTTATATGCTATTTTTGAGGGGGAGAATAAGTGATGATTAAAATATGGTTTAAGAATGTTGTTATCTCACAAGTGCTCGACTCAAGATTTAACCCTCGAATTGACGATAACAAAAGTCAGTAATCGAAAAGACATGTCCTGGACGGGTAATAATTTCAAGCCAGTTAATCTGGTGATGTAAGCGTGTCTCGCAAAGGATGTGTCTGAGTAGAATGTACCGATTTCGAGAGATTTTTCTTTGAATATGATCTGGACGGGTAATAATTTCAAGCTAGTTTATCTAGTGATGTAAACGTGTCACACAACGATCATGTTCATTGAAAATCAATCAATTCAAAAGTGCCAACTCTACCCGACATGTGCAAATTTACTTTAAACACTTATGAGCACATGTTAAGGGAGAGTATCTCTGAAAATCACAAAACTCTCAAAGTGTTATCAAAATATGTTTTCATAATCATAAACACTTTGAGAGATTTTCAAAGTTTGGTTTATGGCAACAATAGGATAGTCATAGAGTTATAAGGTGACTAAGGTTTAGGAAACTGTCATATGATCCGCCAGAGCCGGAGGGATCTACCCAAGGACTATCCCAATAGTCTAGTACTAGAAAATCCTAGGTATGATTGAAAAAAAAAAAAAGGAAAATGAAATGAAAGGAGAAAGAAGGGGTTGAAGAATTAAAAAGAAAAGTAAAGAAAAAGGGTGAAAACAAATAGCCCTCCATATTGTTCAACCTTAGGGCAGACACCGGGTTCAATACATAATCTACTGGTTGATTAAGCATCACCGGTATTGAAGAACAAAGTCATCATGGAACCAGTGACGCACTGCACTAACCTTCTAAGCCACTCAGGTGCCTCTCAAAAGGCATTTGTTTCATTTCACACGGAGAACCCTTCATTATCTATCGACCTCTCACTACGAGATGTGTTGATATTGAAAAGGAGGCAATCTGCTCCATGCCTCCGTCTACCAAACAAATGTGCACTTGAATTGAGTCTAGAGCCATGAGATACAACAAAGATCTCTTAGGTACACTTAGTATTACACTGTTGTTCTACATCATGGGCAACAGTTGTAAAAGTTAAGAAAGTGTCCTTCGCAGATCTTAGCAATCTGCCAAGAACATTCTTGAGAGAAATCACAATTGTGATTCTCAGTGATAGAATGGAAATCCTGCCAGGGTCAACATCAAACAGCCCTGACAGCAGGTCACTTCGGTAACTCCTTGTGGGTTACGCTTAGTGTTTGCTCCAAAATGATCTACAGTCGTGGGGTGATCTCCAGCGACTCACCTGAATCATTGATTTACTTAGTAGATCTTGTAAGCCCTTTCGGGGGTATCTGATTCAGGAACGGCCTTGGTAAGGGTTAGAGAAAGTTTTCACACTATGCTGTTAACAATCTCTAATTCCGAACCTGTAAGTACCGGTTCATTATTGCTAACTGTTTTCATGCAGAGACGAATCATGGAGACCTGGAGTTCCACCACATTTCCATCATGCTCATATCCTAAAGAAACGCTCTCACAAAGACTTAGAGATAACAAAAGTTCAAAGATGATAAAGAAAAGTCAAAGTTCTTACACTACAACCTTTCACAAGTCAAAGATTGGAGAAGTGAGAACCAGTTGAACAACAAAAGTCAAAAGACATATGAGCATGGTGGAAACGACAACCATTGGAGAACGGCAGATCACTACCTTATCATATCACATCACAATCAAGAACAAAGAACAAAGATTACAAAGACGTCAAAGCCAAAGAAGCAAAGACGACGTCTAGCAACCTTGATGACCAATACTTAGGGGGAGATTGTTGGGAACACGTTTTGTATTATTTCAAGTATTGATCATTATGTAATAGGTTGCTTAGGCCTTTATGTTTGTTTTAAGGCTAAGCTCATGTAGAAGGCCCATGGGCTATGTCTTTTAGATAATTAATTATGTAATAAGGGCTTAAAGCCCAAGACCATGTAAGAAACTATATATACCCCCTCCCATCTTAGGGAGAGGGGTTGGTTGATTGTGTGCTAAACATTTCAATATTATGTTAATCAATCTTCCACTCTCTTTCTCTCTCTAGCTTTCTCTCTCTAGATCTAGATCTCATTAGTGATAGATTAGTAGTAGCTTGTGTGGTAAAATTAAGAAACATCAAGAAAGTTGGTAAGTTGTTAATGTAATTGATGATAAGATATGACCAAATCAATTAGCATTTATCATCACAAAAGTTACACTTAGCAACCTTGAACTTCTCCCTTGTTCCTTTCTCACCTAGGCTTGCCATGGGGGCCCTAAATGGGCTTGCCCATTTTTTGGTCCAATCTAATAAACTAAGTACTAGCTTAGTTATTAGTAGCCCGTTATTGATCCTGAGTTACGTAGTCGTATATATAGTGTAAATACGATAAATACAATATATATAATGGTGTCTCTGTGTATAAGTGTGTGACCCCATAGGCTCACATATGTCAAGCCATATAATTATTTAATATGACACGAGCATACTCCAACAGTATATATGGTAACTTTCTAAAAATATTAAGTCTAGGGACTATTTTTGACATTTCTTAGAAGTTATAAGTATAAGGACCCTTTTTACAAAGTTCTATAACCTTAGGATAAAAAGTTAAATAGTTATAAACTAATAAGGTCTAGTTTTGCAAAAGTTATAAAGTTAAGGGTATAAATGGTAAAATTTTGAAAACTTATAAGTCCAAGGGTCATTTCTGTCATTTTCTAAAAATATAGAAGTATAGGGACTAATTGTGTCAAGTATAAATAGTTATAAGTATAAATAATATAAGTATTATAAGTTTAGGGTAGATTTTGTAAATATATAAACTATAAGGGTATAAAGTGAAAGTATTCTCATATAAATATAAAAACTTAAAGTTAGAAGCATAACACACTACTAGGGAGCTTCATGTGAGGAGTATCATGTGGATATTTCGTTCTGACGAGTCTGCTGGGTTTACGATTTAAAGTGCCATGGCTCCTCAAATGATTATTGCATATACTTCTGAATTATGATGGCCCGAACGGTGTTATGTTATAACTAAACCCTAATAACAACATAACTCAATAGTAGGGAACTTCGTGTGAGGAGTATTAACTTCTGAATTATGATGGCCCGAACGGTATTATGTTGATAACATAATACAATAGTAGGGAGCTTCATGTGAGGAGTCATATACTTCTGGATTACGATGAACCGAACGGTGTTATGTTATATCTAAAACACTAAGAACCCTAAGAATGATTACTTAAGAAAACTTAAACAAAGATAACTAGAGCTTGACATACAACCACACCACAAACCCCAGGATACGTGAGTAGGCAGTCTAGTCTCCGAGTCACTTTTTACATCAATCAGTTTTCCCTAAGCCCAGGTGAGTTCATAGCCTCACACTCTTTTTAAATGCTTTACAAACCCTGTGAGGGGGATACATG